>JARK01001355.1:550667-583126 GCA_000688135.1 Ancylostoma ceylanicum | reverse complement strand
GGGGGGGGGGGGGGGGGGGGGGAAGAAAAATAAGAATGTCAGTGAGGGTTGTGGGTGAACAATAGGAAAGCAAGGCTATAACTCTGACACGTCTTCATAACTCTGAACATGTGAAACATGTTAACATTTCTCCGGACCCGCATAAATTACCCTACCTGAGCTTCCTGTTAAAAATATAATATCAGCGTTGTAATACGTTATTAAAAAAGTGTGAAAGAAAAGCAGAAATGCATGGCATAGCAAAGCTCGACCAGTGTCAGCAGCAGAAAAATGTTGGAACACTTCTGAGAAGTTTCCAGAGACATGTCCTAACTTAAGTTTACAGGTATAGTGGGATTTCAATATATAACACTTTATTGCAGTCGATACGTCTCATCAATAATCATACAGGTACAAACGCTGCAGCCATACTCCACGCGGAGTATAACCCCATGCGTCGCTTGGGCAACATAGATTTTCGTAAGTTTCGACTGTTGGTGTGTGGTGCTGCAGCAGCGTTCGGCCCAAAATCGATAGAAATACGAATCGATGTAGCGAGGCGAGGGGGCGACACATGGTGCTATACTCTACGTTGAGCATAGCGGCAAGAAAACATAGCAGTATAGCGCCGATACATTGAGGTTGGGGATTCGCTCAGTAGGAATTGTTAGGATATAAGAGGTACATAAATATGAGTGAACAATTCGTGCAAATCGAATAGTGCAAAAATAATGAACGTAAAAATTTCCACTAACAAAACGCGATAAGCGAACAGAAGAAACGTAGCGGGTCAGTGAATAATAATAGGTGTAAGGACCGGACTTTATGAAAAAGCAGAAATCTGGGTTTTCGTGCTTTAAAAACGGGAAACCAGCACGAATTCTGCCTGTTACGCCTAGATAGAACTCTCATCGTCTGTGTCATCAGCCGCGAGGTAAATACGAGGCACTCCAGCCAGGTTCACCATGCTCTGACGCGCTGTCAACACACGATTCGCCTCAGATTCCAGGTGAGCCGCCTGGAATCATAAAACGAAATGCGAAAGAGCGAAATGTGGAATACTGCATCGGTAAATGAAGAAAATACAATAAAACTGTTTGTATAATACCTGTTTGCTGAGCGTCCTCAGATTGTTCACAGTGATGTACTGCATGGAACAAAGATCAGCGAGACATGACTCACGAGTGATGTTCTTCTTCTGGATCTCACGCTGCAAGTTGACCATCTGAAACAAAGAAAAAATATTTCTGTGGTTGCAATCTGGAATCCTAATCTTAAAAAAATCTGAAATCCAAAAAGGGAGGAGTTATGAACAGAAAAAAGAAAGAATAATGGGGAATTCCATACAATTACATTAGATAAGTTGTGGAAACTTTAGATAAGTTGTGGAAACTGAGTCCAACATTCTTCCAAGAAGAATAAAACACTCCCAATATAGTGGAGAATTACCTCATCAGAACGAAGTTTGTTGAGATGAGCTTGGGCAATGAGCTGTCCGCTGGCCTCTTCCATTTGTTGTTGGATCGATTCAATATCGGCTTGCAATTCTTTGCTTTGACGTTCAGCCTAGCAAAATCACTGTGAACTTTCAAAACATGACACATCGAAAATGTTCAAAGTGACCCGTCCACGTCCTCACAAGGACGCCGCGCAACCGCGCCGCACGCGCCGAAATCGTTGTCGTCAGCCGTCGGAGTGATATTTCTAGACGTTTTTCTTCCCAATTTGGTGATCTTTTCACTTTTTTCGTGTTTCACCACGAGAAGTAGCACAATGGCAGCAAACGACATCGATTCCGGCGTGCGGTTGCGCGGCGTGCTTGTCAGGGCCGTGAATGAGTCACCGCTATCGACGCTCACTGTATGTAAAATTTCAAAAAAAGCAGATATGGGAGACACTGACAGTGTCAGTTAGGCAGCCCGCAGTCCCAGACGCGCGGGCGGCGCGGGCGGAGGGAGAGCCGCTTGAGCGTCTGAGAGCCGCTGCTTTGAGCGGCTGGGAGCCGCCCTGAGCGTCCGAGAGCCGCCCCTAGCGTCTGGGAGCCGCTTTGTTGAAATTTTACAAAAGTTGATAACTTGGCCTGTCCTACACGTTCTGACTTGCAAGCTGATATGTTCAGAACGCTCTGACTTGTTAGCTAGCTTGTTAGCGTATGGCAGACGCGCCATTTAGCGGCTGAGCCCCGCTCGAGCGGCGCTCCCCCGCTAGAAGTAGCGGCTGAGCCCCGCTCGAGCGGCGCTCCCCCGCTAGAAGTAGCGGCTGAGCGCCGCTCAAAGTAGCGGCTCTCAGCCGCCTAGGCGGCTGATCGATAGTTATCAAATCAACCTCCCACCCGCCCGCGCCGCCCGCGCGTCTGGAACTCTGCTGGCTGCCTTAGACTGAAAAATACGGCTGTGATTGGTCGCGTAGCAGCAACATGCACGAGTCAAGCGACAAAAGCGGGCCTAAGCGATCCCAGGCGAGCGGGCATTTGCGAATGCAACGGCTATTTAAAAAAACAGCAGTGGACAGGAGGTGATCCGTCCAATCAAAAACCTTTCACTACCAATATCTCTAGATCGGTAAGGAAAAACTATGTTGTAGAGTAAATTTAATAGAAACTATAATACCTTGCTCCTGGATTTCCTCTCCAGATCGAGTTCCTCTTCCAATTCCGTAATGCGTGCTATCAACTTTCGAATATTAGCTTGTAGCTTAACGATAAGATTAGCATCATTTCCTGCGCGATGTTTGAGTTGTCCAATGTCCTCTTCTCTTCTGTAAACGAACAAATATCCCATGCAAAAGAAAACAACTATAATTTATGATAGGACGAAAAAAGCAGCGAGGATCGCGATCATGAAAGGTAAGTGAACAAGTTTCACTTACCGTTTGCAGTCCAGATCCATGGTATGCTTCTCACGTTGGATCATTGCCAGCTGCTCACTAATCGTCTTTAGTTGATTCTCCAGTTTTTTGTTGGCTTTAATAAGGAAAATATAACGGTGCCATACAATCAATATTTTCACTCAGTGCCGGTCAATCGCCCTTGCATCACAGAAGACATCACATGGTCTGCCGCGTCACGCCATCGACGCGGCGCGGCAGACCATGTGAGCATCACTGTCATTGTGTCTTTGTCTTCATTTCGGAATGGTTGGGTAAAAACATGAACAAAATAATACCGGCAACGTCGACAACCACAGCATGCAGCGGATGTGCCGCACCGCGTAGGTGATGAGGCGCGTCACACCAGATGGGCGCAATTATGTGGTGCAAGAGTGATTGACTGGCACATAAATTTTAATATGCGCTAGCAACACGTTTCGGACTTTTAAAACAATTACCATCCTAAAAAATCTGATCAGTAAGGAGATCATATCGAGTTCTCAGGTCCCTACGAATCAGGGCGACCTGAATGCGCGCGGTCGCGCTGCGGTAGGACAAAATACCTTCCGACCGCTACGCGATCGCACGCCCGTGTGATAGCAGCTTAAAACACATCTAACTTCGTATGCTAGATCATAGAAGAGCGCTGACCTCTAGCTAGTTCATCCTTTTGCCTGGTTTCAGCTATAAGTTTATCCTCAAATGAATCCAACTCCTCTTGCATTCGATTCCGTTGATTCTCTGCTCTATCGTATCTCTCTTGCAACATGTCCAATCGGTCAGTGAGCTCAGTGTTTGCCAATTCCTGGAAACATTCTATCGTAGATTGAGTGATAAATAAGAGCAAAATAACAACGAATATTCCTAGTGAAGTTTCTACCTGTGCTTTCCTCTGATTAACGAGCTTTTGATTCTCGTCTTGTTGCAGTTTCAATTCATTGGACAGCCGGTCAGCCAGCTGTTTTGATCTAGTGGCTTCAGCTTCTGCTTCTACCGTGAGTCGTTTCTCCTGAAAGAGTTCTCCTTCTCATCTTGATTTTTTTATTCTGGATGGTTCTGAAAAAAAAAAACTATCATCCACGTTAATTTTTCAAAATTCGTTGCGTTTGGAGCTCACCTGAGTATCAGGCAAGAGTGGAATATCATTACTGTTCCTCATGACAGCCACTTACAATAATTATAGGCAAATATCGATTGAGCAAATGATTGATCCAGGCGATGATTATAAGTGCGGAGTGCGAAAGGGATGCGATGAGTTCAGCTAAGAAATTTGTTTGCTCAACGCTCTTCAAAACTTGCTCGGGGTGAGATCCATCGGTTTTTTGTGGGGTGGGTTGAGGAGTGAGAAAAAATTGGTTCCATTGACAAAGTTATTGTGCAGGCTGTCTTTCTCACTACCCTCTCTAAATGCTACGTATTTTCCCGCGTTCTTTTCCTCTCTGATGTCTCTTCACCCAGAATGCACTACAACAAGGGGGACATAAATGTTGGTTGTTAAGTAAACAAACTGTAAACTTATGCTCGACACATTATATAGTCTGTTCCACCAGGGACATTATCCTGGAGAAATTAGAGAAGAAGAGAAATTTTGTGCCTGCGACGTATCATTGCGGCCCAAACATGTCACCGTAATCCAGAAACATTGCAACGGCGGAAACGCGTCGCAGAGAAAATTAGTGTACTGAATCAAGGTAGAATGCATGTTAAAACGGCTATTATAGCGATGTGCGCGTACCACAACGATAAAAACAGCGTAGAACAAAAACCACGCGCGTGCGGTGTCACATAGTACGGTGCGCCGTGTTAACAACTCTGGCATTCTTGCGGGTGGGTGACCATTCATACGAAAAGCAATTAGCGAGACTCGCCTCGCATCTTGTAACAGGTACCTAAATCCCACGATCGCTGCTCGATGGCCCCGCCCACATTGATCGCTCCCTAGGCGTAATTAACCTACATAACTCCTAGGATCATTGCCAGCGAAACCGTCCAGTGCGATCCCTTGGCACTCTTTCATGTAATCAGGACAGCCGATTCGCTACTGATCGAGCAAATTCCTTGCTCATTACAGAAAAAAAGCGGTTTCAAGAGGAGTTATGGTACTCAGTTATGGTACACAACGTAAGAACCCCCCCCTATACATATAGATGTATGTATGTACCCCAAACTAATTTTGAACAAAATATCCCTTATCAGAACTGGTCACAATCCAATAACCAACCTTTCCTAAAAATAAGGTGTGAATTGACTGCAAGGCCTATATGGGTGGTCTTCTCAAAACCAAATTTCGTATTTCAATATGTTGAATACAATAATTTCTCTTCAAACCGCTTTCTTTGTGTAATAAGCAAGAAATTCGCTTGATCAGTGGCGACCTGATTACATGGAAGAGTGCCAAGAGATCGCACTAAACGGCTTCGCTGGCAATGATCCAAGGGGGTGGCGGTCAGGAAGAACGATTGCTCGTGACAGCTGGCAGCTGCACCGCGCATCCCATGCAAAGGTTGCCACGCCCAACTCGCATCCGACACGTAGTAGTCTACTTTGTCAAAGGAATCGAGGTTTTATTTGGTTCAGGACTAGTTTGAAAGTGGAGTTTCGGGATTTAGGGCTAAAATGTAATGACTTTTAGTGAATACTTGTCACGTTTCAATGAAGATTGAGCTTTCTCTGCTTTCATTCTGCTGGATTTTGTTTGCTTAGGGCATAACCATCTTCAGGAAAGGAATATAACGGACCCTCATATAACTGTGATGTATGTAAATCTCTGTCACCCAACTAGGGGCGGGGCTACAATTGCATGGGATATTGACACACGGGTTCACTGCAGCCAACTATTGCCAGCTATCGTTCTTCCTGGCATACACCCGATCCAAGGAGTTAGGTCAATTACGCTCAGGGAGCGATCAATGTGGACGGAGCAATCGAGCAGCGATGGTGGGATTTAGGTACCTGTTAACAAGGTGCGAGACATATTAACAAGGTGCGAGGCGAGTCTCACTAATTGCTTTTCGTATGAAAGGTCCCGCTCCCCATTCTTGCGTTTAGCGGATGGGTCGTCCATGTCGCCATTCTATGCACAAATACTCAGCTATCGTCCCGTGCGGAACGCACTGTAGGCAGTAAATGCGCTAATAAAACTTGAATTGTACAAATTACACCTATAAAAGTGTACCTCTGCATTAAAAAACATACTTCAAGTGCAAGAAAATAAAATTGTTACTAGTAAGGAAATTAACAATTTAATGAAGAAAATAGTAGCTTATCAAGTCGTGGCCCACCCCACCTTCTCTTCCCATTCCTTCGCCTCTTTTGCCTTCTGCTTCTCCAGCTCCTTCACTCGTCGTGATGTCTCATCGAGTTTATCCGTTTCGGTTTTCAGCATCTTGTGAAGGTCCTGAAATCACCAGGAGTCAATCATAAGAAAACAAAACTCAGTACAGTCTTAAACCTTAATTTCTTACCTCAATTTCCTGATTCCTCTTCTCCATGAGCATTCTTTCCCGATCCAGTGCTGCTCGACTCTCCTCGTACTGCTCGGTCTTCACGCGTAGTTCATCCTCGTATTTCTTCCTCTGTAGCTCCTCTGCCGCTGAGAACTCTTCCAATTCCTTAATCATTGTTTAGCGTCTCATACTAGTAAAAAATGTAGTTCCTACCGAAATAAAGACGAGAACCAGGAAGTCAATGGAGACTATTATACCATTGGCACCAGATTTCGCTTTGGGACCTAGTAGCACTGCGCCGCAGTCGGTGTGGGCGGAGCGGCTTGCAATTTAGCGCACGAATAACTAGCCTCACATTTGCAAACCTCAACCTCACTGGTTTTTGTTTCTTTAGGTGCTAGAGATTTATTCCTGAAGAAGTCGGTGAAGAATGTTTCCCCATATGTTTTCCGTGTTTTTTTTTTAATGCCGAAACAGTAATTATGCGCCACCCTGTAGAAAAGAAATATGCAACAATTCGAGTGAACCTACCTTAACCTTCCTCTCTAGTGCTTCAACTTCAGCATTCGACTTCATTCCTTTGAGCATTGGCTTCAGACGAGTGAACAGTCGATACCACGGCCAGAGTCTGGAAGAAAATAGGTGGAATCGGTTAGGAATAAAGAATTTACAAAAGGAATCCCATGTTCTGATCAGTTCTAGGCGATACGCCAGCTAAGATAAGCAGAATATATACCTTAGGGTAGTCCACTGTCGTACGTTCTCTTGAATTATACTGTAAGCTGCCTGCTGCTTCAGAAGTTGTTGATAGTGGCACTAAAAGTACACTTCATATCAAAGTCCCACCCATCATGGAATCCAGCATAGACAAATATTTAAATTGAAGAAAAAAATGCTCTACAAATAAATTCCGCCCGAATAGTAGGAATTGCGTAGAACTGTGAACTGTGTACATATTTCTCCACCAAAAATCCATAAAAAACAAAAGATCACACAGATCGATAACGCTGGCGATAGAAGCGAGGATGTTGCGAGGAGCGAGTGCTTGTGTGGTGATTCTCACAATGATCTGTGCATACGAGAACAAATAGACGTGAAAGAGAAAGCTGCGTGTCCAGTGGGACTAAGGGTGTTCCAGTGAGGTGTGGATTTGTGAGGATTTGCTCGGGATGGTGTTCAGACAGCAGGCTATCGAATACCTTTGCTGCCGATCCCAGGAAAAAGTTGTTTTTACTTTTAAACTCGAGATAATTTCCTTTGGAATGCTCCCGGTATGTACAGTCCTTCTCAAAAAAGATAAACGGATTGCGCGTGCGGTTTCTTAGCGTCGCGGCTGCAGAATCGCGGCGAGACCTACTCGACCCTATCACTTGGAGCATGCTCTTTCCACACCCCTCGTCCAGGTCCCACCGCGATTGTGCAGTCATGGAATCCGTCTATCTTTTCGAGAAGGACTATAGTTTTCCTGCATGGGTCGAGAACAACCTAAATGTCCGGAATTGAGTTAAATGGTCAGCAAAATTCTGGATATGACGTCATTGTGGAAATGTTGCATCCAGCCAATTTTCAGCCCCTGCTTGCACACCTCGTTCTCACAGCAAAGAATAAATAAATATGCAAATAAAAGCAAATATTAGGTTGTCGGGAAATGATTGAGACACTCCAGATTTTTACCACTTTTTAAACTTTTTCTTTTCAATTAGGAAACCTCGGGACCTGTTGAGGGCGCAATGTATACCCATCACCTTAGGCCACCCTTCAGGGTCAGACTTGTCTCCACAGGTTCAAAAATCAAGAAGCCACAGGTCGAAGAATCCATCAGTTAATGCTCGAAAATGCTCAAAGTTGGCGGAGTGCTGCTCGGCTAGGGAGTGCCTGAGCGACCGAACCAAATGTTAGTTGGAGAGTGCAAGATTGAGCAAGGGTATCGAGTATGGCAGAGCAGTCCATGCCTGCTCCTTCTGCTAAGGATGAGTCGACAAAGCCATATGGGGGTGATTTTTGTGCACCAAAACGTGCACTTCGACAAGTCGATGTCTTTTTTCTCCATATTTGCCTGTGATTGGCCTGAATTGATTATTGCAAAAGGTGTTGTTGTTCATCACGTTGCGTCCCAGCATCTCCGACGGAGCATGTCGTGTCCCTAAGCTCAGGAGGTCGCATAATTGGTAAATGTCTTTGAGAAGACATATCTTCCGAAACGAAATACCAGAAGCGACCGTTCTTGGTTGCATGACTGATGAGCACCGGGCCAAATGCCATGATGATACAGTCACTCCTCCTGCTCGCGCTGGCACTCAACAGAAGCACGTGAAAGAGAATCACTTGAATTGGTTGCCCGTGCATTCTCGCTCCTAGTTGCACCATGGCATAACGCTACGCCTTGTCATACCCATGGTGCAATTGCTCAGGGACCAGGCTACCAAACACTCACATATCCTGGGCCCAAGCCATGTGTGAGGGACGCAAGGAAGAATTTTCAGTGGAGTGTCTCAATCATTTCCCGACAACCTAATAAATTCTGCCAGTCGAGAAAATGCCTCAAGAATGTGTTTAACAAATGTAATTATCAGTTAGCAGACACGATCTGGCTGCAAATAGGTTTCTAGTAAGGGTAAACCTCCTACGCTCAATCTCTACCAACACCTACGGCGGTCAGACTATCCTGAAGTTCATAGGTAGGAAGGTTGGTCTCCACTTTTTTTGCCTATTCGTTCGTTCAAATACTAAAAGTGGGACGATAGGTATAGAGAATAGGCTATTCTTGTCTTGAATAATCCACATGACTATAACTGCGTAACTTTATTTATGAGAAAAAACTGTGCGTACCTGCGCAAGGTAGCACCGAAGAGCGCTCTGGAACTTTACGATCACCTTCGCCAGGGCTGCATCACGGAGCTCTTCCATTTTCGCGACAATACCAGCTCGGAAGAAGACCTAAACTTAAAAAATAGTTAGTGACTACAAACAACATCAACAGCGGTAATTTGTATGTATGTACATAAACCTCACCTTCGTTGTTCCGACTTTGAAATTGCCTTCCTGAATCTTCTTCTCGTTGACGAGTCTTTCCAGCATTTTCTTCGAGGCCTGGAAAACTTTCTCAATGAAAAATTTCACCATAGGAGGTTTGTACCTATGTGATACCTCAGCTGGATCCTTTTCTGCGGCCTGATCAGCGGCCAGGATCGCATAGCGGAAGCGAAAATCGGCAAACGTCATTCGATTCGGGAAGCCTTTCCGACAAATTCGAATTCCTTCCAGCACACCGTTGCATGTCAGCTGGAATAGTTAACATAGTCGATCTATGAGCGAGCGATAATCGCGTTCGAGCGCCAGAAGTATAAATACAGAAAATGACAAGCCTGATTCAAAACAAGCGGTGCGTCTATCAGTCCGCTGGTCTTTTTCTCGTTGGGAATGATGCATCTGAATAAAGGCGATAGTTAATGAAACGATAAATTTAAGAGGAAAAAAGAGGAAACGATGAGAAAATCAAGAAATAAATGAAATAAATAAAAAAATTAGATGAAATGAATTACTAAAATAGAATACTATTAAAGTCTTGCGAACCTGATGAAGTGAGGATGCGTCGTGTGCAGCATACCCATAAGACTGGCAAGCGATTCCCTGTACATGGTAGAAACAGTAAGGAAAGATGCCGATTTTCCTTTTTTACGATCCTGGGTCTTTTCTGGAAGTCGTTGTGTAAATTTAGCAGTCCAGCAGAAAGGTGAGCAAATGGGCGGAGACTTGCGCAGAGCTCTGATTGGCTCGCCAATCACCATTTCATGCAACAAATGAGGGCATACAAATGAAGAACTCAAATTCGTTTCTGGTGAAATCACTCAAATTGGACATGCACAATTTTTCCGGAAGGACGACCAAAAGGTGATGAAGAGATGAGAATAGAACGAGCCAATCATGGAATTTGGCACCGCCCATCTTTCCCACATAAAGCTCCGCTCATGTCCAGCAAGCGTATGATATGCTCGTACCTCGTGCACTGAGCTCCTCCCTATCCACATCTGTGATGTAGTCTTCCCAAATCTGATAGATTAGACCGGCCTTGTCGCTAGTTTTTAGCACTGCCACGGCCGAATCGTTCAGTGGGTCCTGCAAAGAAAATGGGGCAATCGTTTTGCCGTATATCTTATTGGGAGATTAGCGTGGAAATATTTTTTCCACAGAAAATTGTTTCTTCACTCAATTAACTTTTCCCTTGGGCAGTTAATTTAAAAAATTTCCGCGAACTTTTTACGCCTTTACACTTTCAAAAATTGGAGCATGGCACTGTGTCCGGTAAGGACGGCGTCGCTGAGCTCTATGATTGATTAGTCATTTAAATTGGCCAATCACGGAGCTAGACTGTGCTGCAGTTTCGAGAAATTATGATTCATACCAATAAATAAGATTCTAGAGCTATGGATTAGAATAATCATTGGAAAAAACATTGCATACAGGGTTGCTGAAAAAATTAGTCAAAATTGAAATTAAAATTACTTTGTTCTTCTCCAACCACTGATCAGCATTGTATCGTACAGTACCAGCATAGTGAACTATGGCGAAATGGGCCAGTCCCTGGTTCCCGCGAGGTGGCTTAGCCTGAAACAGCACACAGTCCCATATCGATTCTATAAGGTGTAACCCTGGAGAGCAGCTCACCTTCTGGAAGTTCGGATGCTTGCCGAGGTGTTGGTTGTTCAGCTTCTCCACATAGGTCGTGTCGTTTGCTTTCGGCACTATGCATTCCTCATCTAGTATAGAGATGATTCCGAGAGGCTGAAATTGTAGCGATCAGGGATACAACGACACGTGATCTCGATAAAAATGGGTATAAAATGATTTCACACAGTGTGACAACTACATAATCTATGCTTTATTCCCAGTAAGGGGGGGGGGGTCCCTCCCCAGAAACGATTTTGCAATTTTTATATCTAAAGAAACTGCATGAGACGTTGATCACAATGGTATATAGGACTCCTCACAAAACCTGCGAAAAACCTGGTTTTCACCCTTTCTTTTGTGGAGAACTCGGAGATGCCCACTGGGACATCTGCCACAAAGAGGCGCTGTGCGCCGACGATCGATACTCCCAGCTGCGTAACTCTGCGGCAATTTTCCCGGTGCTCAGCTGGTGATATCGATCGTTAGCACATGGCGTTCCCTTGTGGCAGATGTCCCAGAGGGCGGCCCAAATTCTGCACAAAACACGGGGCTCAAAAGGGTTTCTCCAGCATTTTTGTAAGGCATAATGTATATCACTGGAATCACCGTCATAAGGCGACTCTCTTGGTGTAAAAGTAACGGAATTAAGGTGGAACAGTGGCTCTAAGCCTTTCCAGAAAGAATTTTTCCCAGCTAGCAAATAAAATGCTGTTCAGACCGAGAAGTCCCAGAAGCTTTGGAACGAGAAATTTCTTTGAGTACGATTTGCGATTAACGATTTACGACCATTCACGGAGAGTCCTTCCGATTTCATGTTAACGAAAAATGGCCAGGATTTCGTAAAAATTCTCAACTGACAGCAATGATGAGGATTAGCAGCACCTCTAGGAAATAGGCATAAAATAAGCTCAAAATTAATTGATGCTATGGTGCGTTCCACCGTAAAGGATAGTTCAAGAGAAAATAGAGAAAAAAAAGGAATCGTGTGACTACGACTCGAACAAGTTACCGTAATACAAAAACATTGGTGCAACATTGATAACGTCTGTCGTTACCGCGTCATAATTGCGAAAAGCGGCGATTTTCGAAGAGTGAGACCTAAACCACGCCCCCTTTCGTGTCGATTCGTCCCGATTTTGGCCATTTCCGAATCTCTCCATACACTCACTCATACATACATTCGAGACCCCGAAAAAAAAAACAAATTTTTTAGAGAAAATCCGAAAATCCGGAAAATCCGACTTTCTGTTGACGAAATCGACTAACGATTGTTGAAAATCAAGATTTTCCTTACCCTACTTCGAACTAACCTTCTCAATCAACTCAATGCAAGCCTGCAAATCCAGTCCAAAGTTGATGAACTCCCACTGAATGCCTTCCCGCTCGTACTCCTCCTGCTCCAGCACGAACATGTGATGGTTGAAGAATTGTTGCAGCTTCTCGTTCACAAAGTTGATCCAGAGCTGTTCGAACGAGTTGCTCTGGAAGCAGACTATTCGATAAGTATAAACACTCATGGAGAATCGCGATTTACGTCAAAAATCTCAAATCCAGCGATGTCCAGGACTCCAATGTAATTCGCGGATCCTTCCAGATTGGCTGACAGCGTCTGGTTCACACGTTTAATGAGCCAAGTGAACATTCGGGCGTAGACGGCTTTCGCGAGCGCACCAACTGCCCAGTCTACCTAACAAAAAACTCTAAATTACTCAGGTACTGTACTGGTCTACAGTACTTCTCAAGGAAGGATCCCAAGAGTGTAGGTATACCTGCTGCTTGTTCTGGCCTTTGTGCACCCATTCAGTACCGACTTTTATCCGCGGTTTAACCAGGGATGAGACAAATTGGTCAGGGTCGATACCAAACAGCTTCGCCGCCTTCATAGGACCTAAAATCAGAATACAAATGTTACCGTTTCTCTAAATAGCTATTTTTACCCATTTAAATCGAGTTTCTCATAAGTTTGTTCTAAAAATTCAATCCCTCCGTGTTCTCAATGTTGCGGTGACCCTGTTTTTTCTTACCCCGCCCCTCGCTCCAATCCATCATCGCATACAAAATAATGTTATTTGATGAGATAGACATCTATATGGGTAATTTTAACGGCACCTGGGCTGGTATGCAGTGTTAGGGCTAGATAGAGTAAACGCGTTAGCGCCCTTGTTATGAATAGGTAAATTCGGGGATGTTAACACGCCTACCTTGGGTAATCTCAATGATGGATCCAGGAGCCCCATGCTACATCCAGATTACCCAGGGTGAAAGAGTTAGCACCCCTCCCAAATTTACCTACGTGAACAAGGGCGTGGTCGAGTTTACCCTGGGTAATCTAGATGGTGCATGGACGTCCGTGTCCAGAATTGGTTGATTGAAGAGGTTCAAATCGGAGTAGAACGTCTGTATATAATTAGAATTATTAGGTTCAAATACCCTTAAAGTTTTGGCTAATTTTGGGCCCGGATACATGACTGGGATTACCCACGGTAAAGGTGATAATGTACTCAAATTTACTCTTTACCCAGCACCCACCAACAAGTTTGACCATACCTAGCTGCTACCCACGGCTAGTCATACCCACAAGGATGAGATTACCCATTCCTCCTGTGATGCACTCGCTCCTTGAACTCCCAGGATTTTTTTGAGGAGGATTGTTATCGAACAACCATTTGTCCCCAGAGAAATGGTCAAATACTCCATTCTTGTGCTGTCCCGTTTCGACTTACCCGGGCCCATGTCCATAATTGAATTTATCCAGGATAAACGTGCTAATATTCCTAAGTTTAAACATCCTCAAAACAGACGCCTACAAATTTACCCTGGATAATCTGCTGTCCCCGAACTTAGTCGAAAACATAGCCTTATCTGTAGATGTACTCACTGTCCATGCTATCCACCTCCGCCTGCTCCTCACGAGGTTTCTGCCTGAAGGCGAACCGAGACATGTGCATGATAGCCGCACAAGTCTTGTACAAGTCGTGTTTTTCGCGGTCAGTGAAGTGCATGACGTCAAACGCATTCTGGAAAAAGTAGAATCCACTAGCCCTCAATTTTTAGTAGGACACTATTATGTGAAAATGTTTCCATGACTAACGTCGGTGATCCTGAACTCCTCTTTATCATCCATTCCCGGAACGGTGATCTCAGCTTGGGACACAAATTTGAACTGTCGAATATCATCTCCCAGCTGTAGAAGATCTGAAATTAGAACTCGTCAGTTCATACATCTTCCAACACTTATTTGAAAAGAAAAAAACACTTTCCTGCAAACAAAAAAAATCACTTCATTTGTAATATTTATTGGCAATGCTTTGTTTCGTCTAAACGACCACCGTTGGACGAGAGCCGTCAGCGACTGGACTCCGCGGAACGTAAAGCGCACGACAGCAAGACCACCGACCCGATGGTCAGACTTCTTCACGAAGTCCTTTAAAGAACGGTATGATGCTCTTCGTGTCTCTCGAACGGACAGAACGCATTGGACTACCCTAGCACGTGAGAGGGACAAATGGAAGGATTGCTGGCGCCCGCTCGGTATACCCGACGATCAACGGGAGTCAAGGTGATCAAGGTGATCAATGCTTTGTTTGTTTTTTGCCATTGATGGGTTCATCAATCAAGCACAATTTTTAGGGAAAACACACTGTGGGAACGAGGTGTTCAGGGTGCAACCCAGCTGAAGACATCTCCCAGTTGTGCGAGTGACTGAGCGTCACAGCGCCTACACGTACAAGACTATTCCTGCTAGCGATACGAGTTTCTACACAGGTAATTTACGACTTTTCGTGTATTTCTAAAAATTTGTGACGCATTGCTGTGATCAGCGTCGAAAATTACGACTGGTACTGTCTTTAAATAGTTAAGAAATCAGAAGTAAGACATAAAAATAGAATTCAAATGTAGAGAGAAGCAGGTGACATACCACGCAGCTTCTTCTGTGTGAATATCTGGTAGAAGATGTGGTACGATCGCTCCCCAGGCGCCTGCTTGATAACTCGCGACTTCTCCAGCAAATCTAAAAGAGGTTGGATTTTGACAGGTATAAAACTATATACATTAGTATAGCCCTACAATATAATCAGCTTGAAAGCTCTCAGACTCCAGATTTTACAAAAAGCGCCTTCGCAAAATTCATACTCCTCGTGGGGTATAGCAGCTGCGTCGCCATCGCCAACAACAGCGATTATCTAATTATAGTACTTTCTCTCCATGTTTTTAACACCATTACATCCTGATTTGCACCAACTGCCTACTGAATTTCATGTTGACTACTAAGAGAGAATGAAAAAGAGATTATTCAACACCACTACAAAAAGCTTACAATGTTCGATATCGCCTCCAACGAGTTTTCCACGTTTGTCGAAATGAATACGAATGAATTTTCCATATCTTGATGAGTTGTAGTTTCTGAAATGCCTCAGGATTTCAGTATTTATTATTGAACTGAATTCTAAGGAAGCCACAACGAGAGAGCAAAGTTACCTCACGGTTGCACCGTTACCGAATGCCTCAATCGCCGGATTAGCTTGTACAACTTGATTCTCGAGCGATGCTTCCTAAAACAAAATAATAACGTTACAGTTTCAGGACAAAAACTAATGCAGAAAATTCGTGTAGAAACCCAGAAAATAGATTTTCCGAGAAGAAACATAGTTTTCCGCAGAATTCTGCAAATAAGGAACCAGGAAATCTCCTGAGATCGATTCTTACTCGAACTTCCAAATAGCCCCTAAAAAATCCAGTTCCTTCCGTGGAAGCAAGAACTGGTCCCCAGCTGTCCTCATGTTCAGCTTGCAAACGCTTCAGCACGATAGGTTGACTCCAATGAACCTTCGATGCTTCTTCACTGATTAGTGCGATATTTACGGTATTATGCTAGTACTTTGGGAAGTTAACATTTCAAGACAAAAAATGTCTGCGGAAGCTGCATACATCTGGCGAGCGATCTACAGGAAAATGTGGATATTCTTGAAATTTTCGGACTCCAGAAATAAAAATTCTGGAAAGCTACCCTTTAGGGCATTATCAGCCGCTCCTATCTACTCCAATAACTATCCCGCAAGTTTTCCCCAATTCTCTTCTCCAACATCTTGATTCGCTGAATTAAGCGTACGCAGCCGATGAGAAACTCTCGAAATCCGTGCCGACATGTTTGCGTTAACCGTGTGTTTGCGGGGCTGTAGCCGATGTGTGCGGGCGAATAGTGCGCTTAACCCGGAGGCAGATCAGAGGGGATGCGATGTTGGCACAGGCACGTGATGCTGTTCCTCTTCAAAGTGTTCTTCAACTGCGTGCTGCTGGAGATTTTCGGCTCGCTGGGTGGGCGGAGGGTTGGCAGGCGGCCAGCAAGCAACATTCCGGTGTGAGCGAAATCTCAAAATCTTGATAAAAAATTCAACTACTTTTGTATTCATAACCCCTTGTCAGCCAGAAAAGCGAACGTAGAATGTTATCAGACAAGAGACACTATTTGGTTAGATAACGCTGCTTGTGGCCAGCTTTGTTGCGACTTACTCCCTGCAGGGCAGCTGAAGAGCTTTCGAGTTTCCATATGGAAAAAATCTTGAGGAGTTGCTGATCACAAAGCTTGACGTGATATCGCACAAAATTGCCAAAAAACACGTTTTCGAGCTCGAACTCTTGGTGAGAATGTGGGCGGAGTTGGACAAGGAGGGCGGACGAGGTTTCTGAATAATACATTGCCGAAAGCGCATTTTCCGAAGAATTTTTTACTATCCGTGAGAATTCGTTACTTCCTAATGGATTAGAAGGTGCCCTCCAAGTGTTACCAGCAAGAGTACTCAAGGTGCGGAAAGCCCCTAGTTCCGCCTAGGATCCGCCCACGTGCTCCCCAAAAGCTAGGGTTCAAAGACGAATTTTTCGCCAGTCCTGCAAGAAATCATGTGACCATGATCAGAAATTCCCATGGATTCTTTCTATTCGAACATCTTGAAAACGGCTCTGAGGTAGGACGGTGTCTTTAAGGTCTTTAAGGCACTAGACGGTCTAGGGCTAAGATGTAGACCTACCCCAAGATCCTTGAATCGCACGGCTCGTTGATCCGACGGCTTCTCCTTATTGCCACCGATATTCGCGAAGTAGGCGATGACCTTCTTGGTGTTCTCGGTTTTTCCAGCTCCGGATTCCCCGGTGATCAACATCGATTGATTTTCGTGATCTATGAACAAAGGATTTTATAAAAATCTAGTCTATCATAAAATATTCACATAAATTGATGAAAAGCAACGCCTTACAGTCCTTGTCGAAAATATAGACGAATTGTGCATGCGATTTCATAGCGTCGCGGCTGCAGAATCGTGGCAGAACCTACTCGACAGTCTCATTTGGAGCACGCTCTCTTTGCACCCCTGGTCCAAGTCCTACCGCGATTCTGCAGTCACGGAATCCGTCTATCTTTTCGAGAAGGAGTGTATGGTGTGTATATTTTGGGGTGGCGTGCGGGCGCACCGCCCGCCATGACGCGAGCTGGCGATCGATAATTAGCTAGCTGTCTGCTGGAGCGCTGCCAGCAGTACGCCACGCGTCATGGCATGCGGTGCGCTCGCAGGCCACACCGAACTTCTACGGATTAGTCTGTTAGAACGATGAGATTCATCTTAGCCCAGGATGACCACATGGTTTCTATGGGAGAAGTATAAACTATTTCTAGCTACATTTCTGGAAATAGCTTTAATTGTACCTGTCATCATATTCCTGAACGCTTCGTCGGATACTGCGAACAAATGTGGTGGCATTTCAGTCCGACGTTTATTCACGTACATCGCTTGCACAGAATCCGTGTAGATAGGGAGCATCTTGTACGGATTGATGAACACACAAAACAGTCCGGAGTAGGTCTTGAACGGAAAATTCTTGAAAAATGACAGAAGCAACACAAGGACAAAATGCTTACATATATCATCATCGAGTAGTAACGTTGCCGAAGATTATGCAGGACGGACGCTTCGTTCAGGAACGTTAAGCTCGACATGTCCTCGGTCTTTTCAAATTTTGCCGGATTGATCTCTTGGCACTCGTCTTTTCCCATTTTCTTCTGTAAAAGGAGAGCAAAAATTACAAAAATACTGCTCCTACTGTTGCCAAGCACTTTCCATAACAATATTTATCATTCAGTAGCTCATCATAGGTTCAATGGACAGCGCGCTCTAAGGTTCGGGCGAGCGGTCGCGGCGCGGAAGGTCAAGTTATGGATCGATGTTGCTCAGGTATTTCCTATTCCTTCGGCTTCCCATCGAAGGATGGCAATTGATTCTTTTTGGCCAGGAACTATGTATGCTCACACTCCACTCCCCCGTCCAGTCTCGTCGCAAAGAAAACGGAATTCGCCCTATGCGCGCTGTCGCACCGCTCCTGCCGCGACGCGACCGCGCGCGCCTGCACCTACAGTGACAGCTAAGCGCGCAAAATCCATGATCGAATGAGTCACCAACCGTGGATCCATCAGGCATCGTTAGGGTGTAATTGTTTCCCTCTTCCACGCCAATTGAAGCAATTACAAAACCCTCGACCGGATCTGGGACCCATGTGTGGGTCTTGTTGTCGAAGCGGCGGGCTGCCTGTTCCTGAAATCGTCAGTTTAGAAGAATTATGTCGGGATCAATCGATTTTTCCATGCTCTCCTTGTATTTAAAAAAGAAGGGAACTGTCGGCCCGACTGTGTTGATCACTGTGGGCAAAAATAAAGGCAGAAATGGAAAAAAGTTGAGGTAAGTCTAGATAAAATGTTTTAAAAAGATCCCTACATGAAAAATATGGCCAAAACTACGATAGCGACAGCATTTCTGGGACAATCGCTACCGTTTTCTTCGTTTTGTACTGCTTGAGAGATTAATGCTGACATATTTCCATGGTTCAAGCCGATTTTATTTTCACTGTCTTAGATAGATGCTACACGGCTAATGGGTGCTCTAATCGAGAACGCGGTAACTTAAAAATGTAAAACTCGTTGAATACCCGCAAAAATGTAAAACTCGTTGAATACCCGCTCTTTACATGGAAATTGTCAATTTTTACAAGCATTTTGAGGAAGGAGCGTTTATAGTCGGCGATCCATGTGAGCCAATTCTTTTTATCCAGGATGAGGGAGAAGAGGCTTTCCTACGCTGACTAGCTATCTACGCTATCTACTCCTAGAAGAATGAGTTATAGTAGGTGTCAAATGTGTGCTCGGCCTACAAGATGACCTTATTCCTGGAAATTCTCGAAAATCCCAGGCAATCCAGGGAAAATCCAAATTTTTATCCCAAAAATAGGGTCAAGTCAGAAAATGGAGGAGAGTAGGTTTATAAGGAAGAATATGGGAGAAAAAAAGGCTTATGATGATTTTAGCTCAAGAAAAGCGGATGTGTATCATCGTGAGGGGAAATAGGGCGTTATCAGTCTCCTCTGATTGGTGCGCTCGATCAATGTGCCAATCGCCATAGCCTGGTAACGCCCCATTTCCCGTCACGATGATTTACACCCAAAAAAAGCGAGTCACTACATCTACAAGAAAAAAAATTCAACCAACTAACGTACCTGCAACTGTTGGTCCTCGGGTTGTCGCAGAAATTTCCATCCTGGATCAAGCATATAGTCGATCTCCACCATGTCGACTTGGTCCTCGACAAGACTCGGTCCGCTTTGCGGCGCGAGTCGTCCGTCGCCTCAGCCTCGCTCGCCTGTCGGGCTCTCCCCTCGCCGACACTGCTCTTTCGACTCCAGAAAAACCAGCTCAAGCCTTGGCGCGGCTTTCACTCCTCGTTTACAGTTGTCTGCTGGCAGAGTGCAATTCGCCTGATCCGAGGAATTCGAGGATTTTCCATAGGCTTGTGGATCTAACCGTGAGTGGTTAGTAACAAACCCCAAGTTAGGCTTACAGATGATCACATCTTGCCCTGAAGGGTAAATAGGCGGGTTTCTGACCAAAACATTGCCATTCCTCAACAAAAATTACAAACTTCCACCCTCAAAGATTCCTTGCAAGTACATAGACTTGGCGTGAGTTTTCCATGTAACTCGCCGTTTAGATTTGCACGGCTCTCAAACACTGTTTGCACAGATATTCTGGACTCTCAGCCAAGAAGTGTGCGTACGCGCGCGCGAAAATACCTCTTTTTTAAGAGAACAATGAGCAGTAGGACAAGAACAAGTCATTGAAACTGCTGGATATGATCCAGTAGAGAACGCTTGCTAACCCGGTTCAGCTTCCTTAAGCCCTCATGAATGCTGACCCAGAGAGAATCGTCTTCAGAATAATATCAGCTGGGTAAAATTCCAGTAGACTACGGATGCTTTCGAGCAGATTTCACTACAGTTCTCCGAAATATTTCCCGATTTCGTCCGGAATTTATACGCAAATCTCCGGAAAAAAAGCGAAATACACTTGAATTTACCCGAATTCCGCCCGAAAATGGGCGAAATCCACTGGAATTTACACGAACTCTGCCCGGAAAATGGGCAAGATCTCTCGGTGTCCGATGCTCTAACCCGACGGTGGCCCCATGGAGCAGCACTATCGTGGGCTTGTAGCAAAAATATTGCTCGTGGAAGAGCATTCCTGAGCGTTTTGGCCGTCAAACAATGCCTCAGAATCAAATTCGAGAATTCGACGTGGAAGCAATCTCCACGAACCCCCGATCACAACGGTTTGAGATTCCGTGCAAAATTGCCAAAACCCGTTCTCGAGCAACAGTATCTGTGGAGCTTGTGGGCGGGGCCAGGGATTGTACGTGGCTTCCGCATCATCACCACCATCACCCTGTTGGTCATACACTGAGCGCAATTTCTATCCTATTAGGGAGTGAATGATGAGGAACTCTCACGAGGGGTTTCGAGTTCTCTCAGATGATGCACTGCCGAGAGGGCGTTGTTCAGTGATCTCGTTCTCCTGCCTTAGCTCCGCCCGCAGCCTTTTATAGACTGTGGATAGCACCTTCAAATCATCCGCGCTCTAGATGAGCTTCACTATTTTTAAAATTCATTGGATGGAACGTTTTACTTTACATGACTGTCAGTTCAGAAAAAAAAGGTAAGAAAATAAGTAGAACTAACCATAGACATCTTTATTCGCAATCCGGCAAGGAGAAAGAAGAGAAATCTGGACTTGTGAGCAAGCAATGACAATCTGAAGCAGTCACAAAGCGAAAAATAGCCTAAACAAGGCTACATAAAAAGGCATATTTTTTCCTCAAGGTAGCACGAGATCCTATCCTATCACTACTTTCAAAAGGGACAATGTTTCTGGCCAAGGACATCTAGAGGAACTCGGGGGCCAATACATTTTTCACCCGGAGCAAGCCGATACAAACAGCAAAAATCGCAACAACAGCGCAGACGACACACATAGCGATAACTCCAGAGTCCATCAAGGAGCTGGACCGTTGCTCCTGGCGCTCCTGAAATCCACAAAAAAGGGCTGAAGAGCCGTTAGCAGGAGAACCATGCATACCTTGACGTTCCTCGTCCCCATGGACAGTTTCCTTTGCAGCTTTTCCACTTCCTGCGCCAGCTGCTCCACCTGGATAAGATCCTGGCTAAGCCGCGAGCTTCCTAAGATAAACTAAGATGCCTTAAGTACCTTATTGTTTGCTAGGTGCAGGGACTTCTGAAGCACTCTGTTCTTCTCTTCCAACATCCTTCCTATCTCCATGCAGTGTTCTGCCTTTTCCACTTTCTCATCCAGCTAAAATATAACCCAAAAATTAGAGCAGACAGCCGTAAAAGGTCAAGTATGGGACTAGGATACTGCAGACCATTTTGCAGCGCTCGTTCAACGATGTTAATCCGTTGAGAACCTGTTCCAAGTTCCACAAGGTTTCCTTTGCGAAGAGACTCGCTTCAGAGATACCAGATTCTGCAACAGAATCAGCTGAGGGCACGAGTACTGGTGCTCCTGGATTTGAACACTGATAAGCTGATTGTGGGATACCTGAGATTGGGGTTATGGAGTTGGCCTGGGAAAAGAAGCGGTCCCTGCTGATCCATGGGGGCTGTGGAATCGAGTCGCTCCTGAAAGCTCTGAAGATTATCCAGCAAAGCCGTGTAGGTCACAAAGTTTTGATAGAGTTCCAAAGTCTTAAAAGGTCAAAAAATTGATAAAATAGGATTGAAACATCGGTTTTCTGGAAAGAAATTTCCAGCAACCTGGAAAGTCTGGGCCTGGACCCATTATTGAATATACCCAGGGTAAACGTATTAACATTCCCAAACTACCCATCCTCTACAAGGGCGTTAGTACGTCTACCCTGGGCAATCTCAATCGTGCATGCCGTCCCTGAAGAGGTAGGAAGACCCATTTCTAAAAAAGGCAAAAAATTTTAAAGAAGGCAAAAACCTCTTGATATTTAGAATTTAGGTCAAATTTCTGGGAAAAAAATGTCTAGCAACCTAGAAATTCTGGGCTTGGACACATTATTAAAATTACCCAGGGTGAACATACTAACATTCCCAAACTCACCCATTCTCTACAAGGGGGTTAACACGTTTATCCTGAGTAACCCCAATGACGCATGCCGGCCCTGAAGAGGTGGGAAAACCCATCCTTGAAGCAAGTAAATAAATAAAAAAGGTAAATGAATGAATGAGTGAATGAACGAATATTGATTTTAACACGGTTTACCCTGGGTAATCCCAATGATGCATGTAAGCCATGAAGAGTTAGGAAAACCTACACTCATAGCAAGCAAATAAATAAAAGAGATAAATATATAAATGAATGAGTGAATGAACGAGTATTGATTTTAACACGTTTACCCTGGGTAATCTCGATCGTGCATGCCGGCCCTGAAGAGGTAGAAAAATTCATCCCTATGGCAAGTAAATGAATAAAAAAATAAACAAATGAATAAGTGAATGAACGAATATATTTATTTTAACACTTTTACCCTGGGTAATCCCAATGATGCATGTCAGCCATAAAGAGGTAGGAAAACCCATACTCATAGCAAGTAAATAAATAAAAAAGATAATGAATGAACGAATATTAATTTTAACACGTTTACCCTGGGTAATCTCAATCGTGCATGACGGCCCTGAAGAGGTAGGAAAACTCATTCCTATGGCAAGTAAATAAATAAAAAAGATAAGTAAATGAATAAGTAAGTAAATAATAAATAATATTGATTTTTTAAAATGTTATTGTGAGATTTGTTGGCACAACTCGCAATAAGAAATATAGAGTATGAAGCGTTGTACCTGAAAAGGGCGGAGCGAGCAAGCCCTGTGATTGGCCAGTTTCACGGATTATCCAATCGCAGAGCTCAGCCGCACTGCTCCTACCGGGTACACCGCTCCACGCCCATAAACGTACATTAACGACGGTAAGCCCTGCTCGCTCCTCATAGACTCCGAAAATAGGGCAGGAATTGGCAGGGAGTCGGGTGGAGAAGGCACATCCGAGAGAGAAACTTCGTCAGAATGATCGCTTCCTGGAAAAGTACCTATTAGCCTACTACAGCAGTAGTAAAATAGTAGAGTAAGGAGCTTTCTAGCCCACCTTCAACAGTACTTTCAGATGCGGATCGTTCACGCGGTACCACCTCAAATTCGCTCGCAGTGGTGCTTTCGAGCGACAGTCGGCGGGAAAGTGTAGGAGCTGAGTTGTCCATCCTGAAATGTACAAGTATACAATGAAAAACTGGAGTTGAACGGCAAAAAACCACTGACCACGAAGCCCGGGATGACCAGCTTCCCAGGATACCGCGCAGTAATTTGAATTCGCAGCTGGATGTTCAGTTTCCTCGCCAAGAAAAAAGTGGTAGCATGACTCAGTCGCGTGCAAAACATCGCCTATCATCGTGCATCTGTGAAAAGTACAGTGCTTGCAAGTGATCACAAGTGTGATATGATTCATACTGAAATATCGAAGGAGCTGCTATCCAAGCGATTGCCCGTAACTCTGTTCTTCTTCCATAGAAATTTCTGGATCTTCACCTGAGGCTTGGAGAGATCTGGTGCCTTTTTTTCTCAAGTCTAGCCAGAATGGAATATCCTTAAATCAACCCGACGGCAGCGAAGACATCGCCTTCCTCTGCACATCTGTACGGAATCACTGCTCATGCCATTGATATGATAAGCCATTCACATTGAAACATTCACTAGGACCTGGATGCATCGTTGAAGCCACCCTTGGTAAATTTGCCAAATTAACCAAATTTACCCCTAACCAGGTGTCCATAAACATGTTCAGCCATACGTGGTGTTGGGTATACCCAACTGCTACCCACGGCTAGCCGTACACCTAAGTATGAAATTACCCATCCTTCCAATGATACGTTCATGCCTTGAATTTCTCAGTGACCTGATACTCATCAAGACGTTCACCCAGCCGTCCCACGGTAAAGCTATCGATCGGTGAGACATACCCAAGATTCAGTGGTAGGTAAAGTTTGTCTGACCGTTTTGAACCCTCATGATTCCCTGCTTCACAGTGCTCCGACGCTTCCTTGGGTTACCCATGGTAAACGTGTTACCTTACCCAAATTGATCCTTATTCCGGCACCCATAATTATGCTAACCTGTACGTGATGTTGGTCGGCATACATCACTGGGACTACCCAAGGTAAATGCATTGACACCAGTGCCAAAAGGAAAAGTGGAGGTTGTTAACACTTTTAACCCGGGTAATCTTGATGATGCATGCTGGCCGCTGTCTATATCCTGCTGCTACCCATTCGTAACCATGCACATAACTGTGAGATTACCCATCCTTCCAATGAGCCATCCAGACCTATATTTCGCTGCTTACAAGGGAAGTGCACGAGGCTAACCCCGGGGATCGGAACGAGACACCCACTTTCGGAAGCACTGTCTAAGATGATGTCAATGTATGCATATCATTTTTGCCCAATGCTCCTGATGCGCTCAGGAGAGCGTGTCAAAGATTTTGCTATTGCACTGCCACGAAAGTCCATTTAGACCTAGATTTTATGGAACGTTGATCACCCAAACCAACTGTGATTACCGTGATTAGTTGTCCTTTAAACTATGGAGTGTTTTAGGACGCATTTTAGAAAAATTTGGTTTACCCTATTCATGTATCGTTGAGCGAGGCACCCCATCAGCGCTTCAGTGGCCAAGTGGTGAACGCATTAGACTACCGGGCAGATGGTCGAGGGTTCGAATCCCGTCTGCTCAATCCTTTTTGCACTTTTAAATTTCAAGCTTTTGACCCTTGTTGAAGTGGTTCTAATTATTACAACAGACCAGATATGTGCACTACTGCACAAACTACGAAGTAACTCCACTATGTGAAGCGTAGTTCCATGTTAGACAGGGAAGGTTCCCACTCGATGTTTTTGTAGCATGGCCTCTTTTTTGATGGGATCCTTTTTTATTTCTTTTTCTAAATCTTGTTATTCCGACTTCACCGGCTGCATCCAAAACTTCAATCTTCTGCCTGATAGATCAAGGTGTTACTCGACCACTTTGCCTCGGCTACCATGCTTGCAGCTAGGACTCACGAGCGCATGACCGGACGGAACAAACTTATACAAAAATGCGTCTCCAAATGTTCCATCGTCTATAGGATAGCTATCGACGGTAACCACGGTTGATCTACGCAGTCAAAGTTTCATGAATCCAAGTTTCATCCAGAACTACTATGGTAGGGCAACAGAAAAATTGGCACTATTGAACCTTCACGGACCCAAAATTTTCAAAAAAACATTGCATGTGGGGGTTATTTGAGGTGCTGAACACGAATAACGTATCCATTTTGTACCGCAACGGCATTTTTGTAGGGTTACGGTGGGTGTACTACCGCATACTACCGCAAGCCACCGCGTACTCCTACCGTATCCTTACAAAGCTGTGGTTGCGGTACAAAATGGATACGATATTCGTGTTCAGCACCTCAAATAACCCCCGTATGCAAAGTTTCAGTCAAAAAGATTCCTTTGAAGATCTAGGGTCCGTGAAAGTTGAAGGCTGCCGAAACATCTTTGACGCGCTTTCCTGAGCGCATCAGAAGCATTGGGCAAAAATGATATACATACACTAACATCATCTTAGACAATGCTCTCGAAAATGGATGTTTCGTTTCGATCCCCGGGGTTAGCCTCGTGCACTTCCCTTGTTAGGACTCCATAGTTCCGTTTTTAAAAAGCCAATAAATAACATAAACAAATAGCATATTAAATGAAATAAAACTCCATGAGATGCAGTGTCCTTCCAACCACAATTTATCCGATATTCTTATGTGAATCATATCAACGCTGCGATCAATTTTATGCAGTGTACTACCCACAGATGTAAGTTGATAGGCGATGCATTGCTGAGTCATGCTGTTTTTTTCTTGGCGATGGAGCGTACAAAGAGGAAGCGTACAAAGAGCAACGAATTCAAACTGAGTGCATGAAGCGCTGCGCAGTTCGATCGGCAGTTCGTGCTTGGTTTGAGCTCTTGGGTCATTGATTCCTGTATTTTCCGAGTCTATTCGTCTTCTAACTCAATTCAAATAGTTTCTATAACTTTACTTACCAAGCTAGCAGTGGCGGACGCAGGGGGGGGGGGACAGAAGACGCACTCAATTTCAAAAATTCCATTTCAGATAGACAAAAATTCTGGATTTCCATAAAAGAGGGATAATTACAACCCCGCGGGATGATAAAAGGGGATCCAAATATTATACCTCTTTTCTTCTGACCACTCATTTTTTGGATCAGGTCCAAAATCATTGACCAAATTAAGTTATTCCGTAAATTAAGTAATTTTCCATTTGGTCCTATGCATTATACTTGGGCCCGAATAAAAATCGAATAGTTCTGTTACTTCAATTAACAATTCAGGAAACAATTAAAACACTCAGATATTCAAGAATGAGAAATCTCAAAGGCTCTTCTTGTCTTTCATACAGCGTTATAGTGGTCTCTGATGTTGAAATACTCAAATTTTGCACTTATTCGAAATCGAACATTTTTGCCTTCGAATATCGAATATTTCGAATAAATTGGAAATTCAAATGTTTTTCCATTGGAGACCAATACTGTGTTGTTTGAAAGGCAAGCAAAGCCACAGGGTTTTCCCATTTTCGAATATGTGAATATTCAGATTGCTTCCTAAATTTTTTATTGAAGGAATAAAATTATTCGGTTTTTATTCGGTCCCAAGTATACTATGCATGTACGTAGGCTAGTACTAGCTGGTACAATTTAATATCCTAAGTTGTAAATACGACAATTTTACTTTCTGGCAGTGAGCACATCAATAGTGACGTACTGATAAATTGATAAATTTTCAACATTTAACCGAATGCCTATATGTTTCTACGGTTCCACAAGAAGAGCCCAAACCATGAGCATCTTGAGAGTTTACTGGATCTCCATTTCAAACTACCGCCCTCTAGATTTCCAAAGAAAACCTCTAGTAATTCACCTGATTTCTAAAATCTAAAAATGAATTATATTAGGTTGTCCCAAAAATAACGGCTGCAATCAAGAATATTCAAAACTTCATAACCCCACCAACTTAGGAGATAGGTAAACATTTGCTGGGAGGAAGGTCCGAGCCGTGCGCCATTTACACTCTAGCACCACCTTGTCATTCCTTCGTTTCCGTGATTTTTACAGTAAAGCACCTAGCGAAGCTCAGCTTCAAAGCGGCCATTATTTATGGGACAACCTAATAGAGTGGTCCGAAAACCTTGCATCAACATTCATTTTTCGATCCAGAATTTCTTGTTCTTGAAATGAAATTCTCCAGCAATAGAATGTGGTAAAATGTTCTACATACTACTTCTCAACTTAAGATGTGGTAGACCAGGTTCCATCCATGAACAATAATATTATGATTATTAGAAAGAAGGGTAAAATTTGGTGTAAGATTTTCCGGACCAACCTAACACTTACGCAGGTACTACCAACAGCAAATTTTTATATATAAGAGGACTTTCTAGCATATATTCTAAAAAATTTTATAGCCGTTAGAAAAATCCCGCTGAAATCCCCCGAAAAGCTCATAGTAAGAGAAAGGGTGTCAAAGCTCAAAACTACGTAAGCCTCGGTGCTTCGCTTCATTTTTTTTGCACGGAGCTGTCTTCATATTTTTCAGAATTCCACAGCCATGACTTACTCTACTTGTAATGCAGTCGTAATATATACTAGTTCTTCATCATGAATTGGCCATTTTCGGTGTGAACAACTCAATCTCTCCACGTCCACGACCAATTTCGCCTGAAAACACCACACGGAAAGCATTTAAAGTAATTTCTTGGGAGAGATCCACTTCTAAAAGCACTATGGAAGGTGGGCTACAAATTGACACTTGCCTGTGATGCTGCTATTTGTGCCCTAATTCTCCTCCAGAATCCACTGTTTCTGCTGTGACCACCACCGAAAAAGCAACATTGGAGAAGCTGGAGCAACTCATCCAGGAGCTGAGCTCGGCTAGTACACTGGTAAGTGATGCACTCCAAATTCACATCCGCCTTGTCGTATGTCATTTAGGGTTGAATTTCAGGTGGAAGAAAGAGTGGCAAAGACTGAACAGTGCATGGAAATAGCAAAAAATGTAGAAGAGAACAATAAAATTCTCCGGAAATTTCTGCAGTTGGCGAACAACGAGGTAAGACCCTAACTCTCCCTGGATAATTTGTCATGATGCACTGATTTACCTAGGTAAAACGATTGACGCAAGAAGTGGACACTCTACAAATGGAATTATCTTCTAAACCAAGTATTTCCCAAGTGAGCGTTTTTCCTCGTGCTGGATTGGCTGGTTGGGGGTATTTTATGGATTTCAGACGCACCAAGAACGGCCCTCAAGTTCTTCCCTGCGCTATCGAATGAATCTCATCTGTAGCATCCGCGTTGTTGTAGTTGCTCTCACGATTTGTGTCTGCTTAGTATAAACAGGCACTTTCTCAGCTGCAACGTTCTTCCAGCGATTTTTACCCGAAAGTGGTACGATCTCGGTACTGTTATAAACTGCTATTAGTAAGGTACTATTGGTATGATTACTATTATACATATGACTAAAGTGCAATGACAGTATAACTACCCATAATATTAAAATTTAACGCAGGAGGTAACCTATACCTTACCTAGGTTGTTATGTCATTGTTTACCGCTGTGTATTGTTTCCCTTGCTGTTTTTCTCTGGTACCCCTAATATCCCTGATTTCTCTCATATCGTACTCTTTTTCTCCCTTTTTTGTAGCTCATTAACTATTTTTTCAATGAAGATTTCAGTCCTGGATGCACACCTAAGATTACCCAGGGTAAACACGTTGACGCTCGTGCTAACAACTGGTGACTTGTATGTTGCTGCCACGTTTACCCTGGGTAACTCAATTATAAATACGGCCCTGGATGCATTTTTTATGTATAAGTGACAGTGTAAGAACTAGTGTCGCTACGGCCTCTGCAGAAATAATCAAACGATCTCATGAAAATGGCTTAAGAAAATAAGCATGTGAAGAGAAAAAAGTAAAAATTAAAAAAAAGGAAATGAATAAAACGACAAAAATAAAATGAATTTATAAAGATGCAGCCATTTTTCTTCAGTTATGGTGCATGACTAAATCACAGCGCCCCGCAGCCGCGACGCACCAGTGCCGCGGCGCGATTGCGCTGCGACGGTCCAGTGGTTTCGACACGTCCTGACATGCTCAAAGTGGGCCCTAGCAAGTCAAGTCACAGGAGAACCACTGGGATTCGTCAGGATCATGAAGTAACATGTTAAGGCATGTCAAAACAAGTGGCTGACTCGTGAGACTTGTAGAGAAACCAGAGAGAAAAAGAAAAAGAGGGAGTGTGCTGTGGGGAGAAGAAGCAGAGAAAAGACCCAGCTCGTGTTTCAAATAGTCAACTTCTGTTCTAGCACGCAACACATCACTCGCGCGACGCGGCAGGACATCTGCAACTGTCGCATATCAACGCTGTTGTGGTTATCTGTACTAGTAAATTGATTTATTCCCAGATTTCCTGTTTAAGGCCACAACTTCCTTATTTAATAAACATTCAAAATAAAGGTATAGAAACTAAGACGCCTTCGACTGTTTGACACATTCGGCGCAAACGCCAACAACAAATAGAGCAGCGAAAACGACGCCCACTCGTTTGCCTATCCAGAAGAGATAGCCCAGGACTCCTCCCTGAAATCCCCAAATCTACATACGTTTAGAGAGCTGCACATGACGAGATACTGGAGCGTACCTCGTTCTTGGAGCATGAGGACAGTTTCTGTCGTAGTTCTTCATTTTCCTTGATCAACTGCTCTACCTGAGCGAAATCCTGTTTATGCGAGGATTCTGAGCTATAGGGAACCCAAACTGTCGAGGCGCGCATGACGCAGCGCACTCCGCTGCGGCGCGGCTAACACTGGGCAGAGAGCGAGAGCGCGATTATCGATAGGGGTGCGACAGACCGCCAGAGCGCCGCGCCGCAGCGCAGTGCACTGCGTTGCGTGGAGCTCCTTGCATGCATGATTCCAAGAAAAACTTGGCTAACCTTACTGCTTGCCGTTACCAAAGACTTCAACAGAATTCTATTCTCCTCTTCCAGCCTTCGTGACATCTCCCTGGATTGCTCAGCAATTTCTGCTTTCTGCTCCAACTAAATAACAAAATTGGAGCAAACAAACCAAAGAGGGGTTAATCCTGGTAAAAAGTTACCACTTACCAGCTTACTACGTTCCTTGACGGATAACAACTCGTTCAGCAGCTGCTCTAACATTCCCATGGTTTCTTTTCCCATCGAGCTCAATTCAGAGACGCAGGAATCTGGACAGAGTTCCAAACGAACAGGAATTATGGTTTGTACCAGTTGGAATGGCACTAAATCGGCAGCACGCAACGCAGCCGCGACGCGTACGTGTGCGCGTGGCGCGTCGCGGGCCCATGCGCTTACCTGACATTCTAAATACGGGGTTGCCCGAGGTACGAAAATACTCATCAATTGTCCGCAACGATTTAAGAGCTGAAGTTTCTCTGAAAGCTCCTGGTTTTTAGCTGTCAAAGCGAGCATCATCAAACCTCTACTGACGAGGATAGGTCCCTCTCCCTCGCCGGCGTCTCCAAATGTGGAACAGAAATTGACAGAGGCATAGGTGCAGGAGGTACGTCGTCATGATGATCATTCCCTGTAAAGCCGTCAACACTCAGAGTGAACTCAGAACGGCCGTAGACAAGGAGCAGGACCGCGGCGCGGCGTTCTTGGGCAAAGACACAGGGGCTCCTCTGCATGTTGGCTCTGGTTGTCTGCTTCTGTCAGCAGCAGAGAACTCGAGTGCCACGCCGCAGCAAAACAAGCAGAGCGAGCATGCAGAGCCCCTATGTCTCTGCCCAAGAACGCCGCGCCGCGGTCCCACCCCTTTGTCTGCAGCCGTTTGTAGTTCATGTACGTAGTAGCACTGAGAATATCGACTTGCAGCCCACCTTCGGCATTACCTCCAGCAGTGGATCGTTCACCAGACAGCACCTCAAACTCACTCGTAATACTGCTTCCAAGCGATTTTCGAGCAGAAGAACCCGAGTCGGCCATGCTGAAATTGAACAGGTAGGGAAAAAGGATCTTCGGCGAGTTTTCCAGCGCGAGGTTGCTCGGCGTGCTTCGCGAGCCCGTGAAAAATTCACCATCATCGACGCTCACAATGCACTGTCTTATGTCTATGCAATCAGTAGCTACTTATAAAGGTTATCAATGATTTGAAAAAAAAAACTTTGAAGAGGACAACGCAAGCTTTCTAGAAATTTATGCGGTGTAGCAATCGTAGTTCAATTCCGGAAATGCTGAATTCAAAAAAGTCAATAATCCAGAAATTGCAATGTTCAATTCAAAAGGCAGGCACAGACTGCTCGGTTTCGTTGTTAATGGAGAAAAACATGACGCATCCGAGGAAAACATCGCCGATGATCGTGCTCAAACAGAATGTACAGGAAAATATGAAAATATAATCGTGATATTTCTGTACATAGTTCTGTAGATCTGTGTGTCTACAGAATATGTCACTGTCTCTAACTAGAGTATGATCTGTATCTGTAGCATCTGTACTGCCTGTAGAACTAGGCAGGATAAACATATATGCGCATACCAGTAGTCGGTCGTCTTTTCTCTTCGATGCTACTATCGTTGTAGTTGGAAACCAGTAGCATTCCCGGAAATCGAACAAATTCCAAAGCATTTGAAGCTCTAAAAAGTGAAATCACATCATTTGGTAGTTACACAACTGAAAAGTTCATGACCAATGTCTCTAACTTATGCAGAGTATAGCACCCTGCGCACGGACTACCAGCAGCGGAGGACGTCGCAGGAGTTAGGGTCGTGAGAAAAGGGGACTCCTCAATTCTAGGGACTCGGGCGGAAAATAAAATTAATTTAAACATCCATTTCATTATTGAGTGGTTAATGCTAATTATTTTGAAAATAATGGTAAATATACTCAAGCAGAAATAAATATACTCAAGCAGAAATAAGCCAATACAACGTTTCTAATTATTTCATTATGCAATGCCAAGATTTTGGCGAACCATTATGGAGGGGTGGGGACCCTATTGCGTCCGCC
>JARK01001355.1:504795-550529 GCA_000688135.1 Ancylostoma ceylanicum | reverse complement strand
GGGGGGGGGGGGGGTAAACATATTAATGGGTGCCAGAGAAAGCGTCGTCATTTGAGTACGCTGATGAGTTTACTGCAGGTGATCCGAATCATGCATCCTGACTATCACTGAGAAAACAGTATGAATGCGTCTGATCCGTATGTGACGCATCCAACGTTCAGATGTTGTTGGTTCACTTCACAAATTTGTCACCATAGATAGAAAAGTTTATCTTACAGAGATTACAGCCTATAGAAATTAGACAGAACTTTCACATCAACCTAAATTCCTAGAGTAGCTTGACGAATCCTTTAAGGTTTATCACCTCACTAAGTCATCGTTTCAGATGGTCAGCGTTCACAGATGAGAAAAGCAAGCAAAGATGGAGTACAAAGAGAGGGGCTGGGCTTGAAGAGATGATAGCTAGAAGAGGGAATCTGTCAGTGCTTTCTTTTATTGTCTATAGCTCTCAAGCACAGTCGCTTAACTAACGTATGGGAAGGGGGGGGGGGGGAACTTATGCAAGGTTATCTCAATGATTCTCCAAAATTGCCCAGGGTTAACGCCCCAAAACTAACCATCATCGGCACATGCTTTAACAGGCTTATCTTGGGTAACTTCTATGATTCATCCAGGCCCAAGTGGACACACCCCATCCTCCCATCTTTGCCCTTTCGCTCGATAGACGAGGAATGGCATGGAATGGATGAATCCATCAAAAAACTACTCCAAAGTCACTGGATTATATCTCGCGAGAGAGGTGTAGCGGAGGGGGGAGAGGGATGGAACTTTGATCGAATCCAGAAGTAGCGGTAAAAGAAGTGTGGCAAGCTTCGTTACTGATTCGTATTAATTTGTGCTGAAGAGACGGAGTAGAAGAAATGGGATGCTGGCAAGAAAAGACTCAGTGGAACTCACGCTCAGAGTTAAAACAGCTACTGGATGGCTAGTGGTATAAAAGAACAATGCAGTAAGAGTGATGGGTATGGGACAGATTAAACTCTATACTTCATTTCGACTGGAGCCGCCATTTTAGCTCTTAAATATGGCAGAACCAAAAACGATAAACCATGGATGATTCCACACGAACATAAAGAGAAGAAAAAAAGACAGCAGAGATTAGGGAAGGTGTGACCGACAGAATGACAGCCAGCCGGGGGCACCTATTGGAAACCAATAATCAGGAGATCAAAAGTGGGGTTCCGCCGCCAGAGCGGTCAACGCCGGATGGTCAAGTGCAACCTATGTATAAAGTAATTCAGTCCCCCCAGCAGTACGGTTTTGAGCCAGTTGTGACTCTCGAAGTGTGTAGCTTGGTTTTCTCAGCCGAAAAACTTTTGGGACAGCCTCGTCCTTTATCAACATTGACCTCAGGTGGAATTCCCATGATCGTCTTGCAATCCTCATCCAGAACACAAGACGATGCTTTAAAACCGCTGTCAAAACTATAATTCTTGTTCTGTTCGGAAATTGTGGGCGGCACCTGATTGTAGTTGACTGCACCGAAAACCTACACTAAAAATTTCTTCAAGAATTTCTCGCCATCTCCCAAGTCTCCAGTACTTGATCAAAAATAGATCAGATTCAGCAATATTGCTCTCCTGTACGGGACTCAGAACGTTCTCGAAAAGTGGAGGAGCCCGAATGCTTGTGTTTACCAGGAAAATGCGCTATGTCTTGCTATTCTTACCTCTACTTGTTCATGCTTCTTAGAATACTTAAGTTTTACTTGTGAATGTCAAAGCAAACACCACCAAAATCCCTGGCACTGACCAGGAATGTTCGCAAAGCAGCTTTCGCCCGTTGCTCCTTCAGTTTATCCTCGGCTGCTGTGGTGCGGAACATCTGGAGCAAATGTGTGTGCGGCTATAAAAGAAACGATCGCGGATAAATTGCTTCCCACGGATTATAAGTTGTGACGACTCTGAGAGACAGCGCCGACGCTGGCTGAGCAGACATCTTAGCAGCAAAGCCAAGAGCTTAAAAAACATTTCAGATAACATTTCATTATGTACATTCTGATGTATAAACGAGCAAACAAAACAACACACAGTTTTAAGGCACAGCACCTGAGAATATGACAAGGCAATGATAACAAAAGAAATGATCTAATAACTATGAAAATGACTAAAAATATGACAAAAACAAAATCAATCACATCGATCGGCACATTCAAATCGACACCCATACCACCATGCTTATTGTTGCCATTGGGGTAACTCGCCTGGTGTCACACTCGGATCCATGTAGTCTGGAAAAATAAGCGATGAAAAAATTAAATAAACAGCTACGTGCAATGCGGACAAGGTAAACAAATACAAAGTGGTCAGTTTAACAAAAGTATGTTATATCTACATGACAGATATAATCTGCTTCACCTGGAATCAGAAATGGAGAAGTTAGTGAGAAAAAGAATAATAGGAAATCATGCGGCAAACAAGATTTGGTGCACAAACAATCGATACTTGCCAGAGGAACCTCGGTATCAGTTGAAATCTACGCCTATTTCAGTCGCAGATCTCCGCGATATCGCTCAATTGTTAAAACTGACCGCAAGAATGTTGTCTTTACTATATAATTTTTCGAACAGACAAGAAATAAGCAAAAGAAGAAATCCCTCTAATGCAGATAACGCCGTAATTCCTTCTTCTTGTTTAGAACGTCTCATCGATAAGCTGGGATATTGTATTACAGTATGACAACCTTTGATGTTATCGTGTCAAAGGTCGTAACCTCAGCGGGGAGCTGTCTGGCCACCATAACGACATAATAAAACACTAATGTCTAGTGCAAAAGAGGTCATCATTAGCTTTAACAGCAAAAATCCAAGGTAAGCTTCCTTGGCTATTGATTTTCCATTTCGGAAACAAAATGCTGAAGGTGAAGAAAAAGGAGCCACCTAAAAAATGTCGCAGAGACAAAATAGCACAAAAGGCTGCAACTAAGACACTGATTGGTGTGGTTTGTTCCAAACGCGAAGATAGTAGAGTATTTATTTATTTATTTATTAATACATGGAATAACCATGTGGGTACAACGTTTTACGAATTTTATTCGACATCATTACATTAAAGCACTCTAACTAGATTTACCTATAATAAAACCTTCATCTACCGGGGTTCAAAGACTTAAGAATACACTTTTGCACCAGTGAGAACGAGAAGGCCGTAACGATTTGTCGAGCTGCTATCGTTCAGCCGAATACATGTGAAACTATACAATATATTATAAAAAAGCTCATAAACACCATGATAATTTTTACAGAGAAGAAAAATCGAGTCAGTTGAGAATTCTTTCAAAAAATAAAATCGTACGTAAGTTTGAAAGTACTCAAAAATCTGCGATCAGTTAGAAAGCAATATGAAGGGAGTGAACAAAGGACCCGTACAAACACTGATGCTCCTCTACCAACTCAAAATCGACGCAGCAAGATGCCTTTCCCGGAGAATGCGTCTCCAAATGAGTTGGATAACGAAGGAGTTATAGATTGTAGACCACCAGACAACATGCCGTCGGAGATTCTGTGGAGATGCCGTTGGTGTGTTGATCTCCGATCTGGACAGAACTCCCAAAAAACGCTACAAACGCTCAGGACAGAATTTGTGCATAATGCTTGTTTTCTCGCCACCAATCACTGCGCAATTTCTCGTGTTCTCTTCTTCTCTGGCTTCTTTCCATCTTCCAAAGTGAAACAGACTATAGGTGAGTAAAATCAACAAATGTTCTAGGTTCATCTATAGCATTTCGAACCCAAATTTCTTCTGTGCGACTTGTTCTAAAAAACTAATGTGAAAAAGCAAAATCGCACAGAATCCGTAGCTCTGATGTGCACAATTGCGCCAGCTTGTTTGAACGAAAAAAAAAACCACTGGTATGCCAGCAAAACCATTGCTCAAAACTAAACGATCGTACGGACAAAGTTTCACGGAAAACTTTTGGAAAAATAACTGAAAGTGAGGGAAGAGGGATCTTAAAACTTTAAAAAATAACTGAATGTGAGGGGAGAGGGATCATGAAAAAGGAAGTTGCATAAGCACATTTGAAAACGGATGACGAAAATGAAAAGCTCGTTTTGGAATGAATACCTTTCATCACATATCCGCCCATGTAGTAGTTAACATGTGGTATTGGACATGGCATTGGCGCTGACATTCCCATGGGAGCCATCAGACCTGTCGTACCTACAACGACACCCACGGAATGCTTTGGCATAGAGGAAATTAACGTAAACAAACAACAATGGAACAAAATCCCCGTAGAAAATCTGAATTTTTGAACGATAACAACTCACTCATGGCGCTGCTCTGCGTAAGACCATGACTGCCTCGCCAGATATTAAATGACGTTTGTAGTCCGTATCCACCTTTCTCGTCGAAGATGTCCACACCAAATAATTTGCAGTCGTCACGCTTCATCTAAACAAATTGTTGGGCGTTTTAATTCCTGTTGATATTATGGTGTTTTCGTTATAGTTGCAAGTGTTCGTTTGAGAAACATGAAAAACCTCACCTGATCCAGAAACCTGATGTAATCGGAGGCGATCCGTAACGTATGGATTTTGCTCATTTTATCAGAAGGCATCGAAGGGATGATTTTTCGAAGGATTGAGAACGCGTCATTGAGCTCCTGGAAGATAGACAGTGGTATAAATGCTGAGATAGCCCCCAACAAATCCAAAGTTGGGTATTTGGAAGTGCGCAATGGTGAATGAGTCTAAAAAAATCTGACTGGTGAAAAAAAAAAACAAGATTGAGACCCAGTTCCTCATATTCTAGAAACTAGTCAAATTAAACCTTTTCACTCTACTCGTAGCAATTCAACTGTTAACCGTGTTACCTCTGATAAAAGTTCTGAGTATCCCAAAGCTCCCATCCAGCTTCCGCGAGATAATGTTCTTATTCCCACGCCGCGTTTACAGCCTCCAACTAGCAGTAAAACAGCCGTCTGGCGCGCGCGAATTCAGCTACAGTACTAAGAATACAGCTTTACAAAGTAGTTGACCGCTTCTTGATGATACCGCTAACTAGCTTAGCCGTTCACAGAGAGGAAAAATTTGAGTGTTTGTGGGCGAAATTGCAACGCAAAACGCCCATTTTATTTGCAATGTTACAATTGGTTTGTTGACAGGTCCCGGCTTGAAATTACACTCCTATGGTGTATTTTTATATTTATTCTTCTACCCCTTCATGGTCGGGTAGCTTGGAAAGTGCGTCTGTGTCTTTGTCCGCAGTTACGGCTGCAACACAGTGTCGGCAGACTATTTTTTTTTCGATCGAAAGGATGCCGCAGAATATGTCTGGTAGGAAATTTTAATAAGTAATAGTAAAGAAAAATCAAAATAGAAAGAATCACACCATACAGTGGGCGTCGATGGCGATAGCCTCTTCGCAGCCTCGGAAAGCACTGCGCCGCTCACGATGAAATCGTCGCAGCAGCGGCGAGTATGGGTCTTCTTGATAGTTGTTTATCACATTTGATCCTAACTAATAAGGAAAGCAAGTAACTATCAAGAAAATCCCATAGTTTGTTGTACTGGGAAGGATTCCTCCTCGAGCGACGCGGTCGCGCCGCGTGTTTTTCGAGGCCGCCGAAAGGCCGCCGCCATCGACGCACACTGTAGTATTATAGAACATATAGAGGATGGTGTAAAAAACAGATCGAACCAGCTGATTAGCCGGCAGACCCCACGCATCAGCCGTAACTGCAGACAAAGTCGCAGAGGCACTCTCTGTGCTACCCGAACATAAACCAATTAGACATTGTATTCAGTGTGAGCGGTTGAGAAATTTAAGTATTTTATGCTAAAAAAAAACACCGGTAGAGAAAATGTACCCGCAGATGTGTGTAATTTGAAAACGTGAAATTCCAAGCAAAACGACTCATACACACAGACACCCGATCAATAGCCATCAATAAGACGAAGCTTCCAGCATGGCTGTCACCACTAATGAACTAGCCTTTGTCCGCTGCCGCTCCCTCTTGTTCGCGCAAACTCTCTGCAGCAAGTTGTCCTCCTCGTTTTTCACCGGTTTACGTGGATTTTTTCGTTTTGGTGCCATCGTGGAATTGCTTGCGATCTGGAAAAGGCCGCCATGAAATGAAACCCAGGAAAAAAAAGGCGGAAAACTGAGAAAAAAAAGAAAAGTTTACAAGCGTTGCAACTATTATGGGAGGAATTATGAGAAAACACAAGAGATATAAGCATCAGCAACAAACACTCCTTAAAATACAAGCAGTTTTGAACGCAATCCCTACTAGGGAAGTTGCCTGTAATATACAGTATCCAACAACATGCACATCAAACGCACCGCCTTTGCTCGCGTGAAGAGAACTGGGTCAGGGAATCCTATACACTTTCCTTGAATGTTCGCTCAGAGTGGACGCCTTTCATGACCATCAGACAAGAAAATTCCAGAGTGAGCGTCCATGAAAGTGAGTTTTTCGCGGACTGGGGGAACAAGCAGTGCGGCCGCGCCGCTCGTGCCAGAATTGTCGCCGTCGTAGGAAGCCATAGGGTTTTCTTGATAGTTTTTCATCTTATCTAATGCGAACTATCGAGAAAACCTTATGGTTTGCTATTACGACAACAATTCCAGTGCGGGCGGCGCAGTCGCGTTGCTTCTTTCCCAAGGCTGCGAAAAACGCACTTCAATCGACGCTCAGGTACTGATTTATTTGATAAAATCTCTTGGTGACTAGTAGCATAAGTACAAGGGCAGAGATGCTGGATCTACAATACGCGACGCACTTTACTGCGATGCGGTCAATGCAACGCGTTAACAAAGGCAGACTATAGCTATTGATCGATGCTCCCGCGCTGCTTACAGTCCTTCTCAAAATGATAGATGGATTGCGCGACTGCACCATCGCGGCGGAACGTTAACGAGGGATGCGGAGAGAGCATGCTCTAAGTGAGAGGGTCGAGTAGGTCCCACCGCGATTCTGTAGCCGCGACGCTAAGGAACCGCACGCGCAATCCGTCTCTCTTTTCGACAAGGGATGTATGTCGTTTGCTGTCGAGACAACAGTTTCGCCACTATTCAGTCATGGGTTTGACTCGTCACGAGCGCCCTTAGGGATGCTGATATTTTTCGGAATCCAGTGCCGACTTCACAACATCATGTGTCCATTATTATAGAAGTATTACACTCGCATTACACTTCTACAAAAAAGAAGACGTGACAAGAAGGATTCGGCATCCCGTGTTCAGGCAGACGTCGAATTAAGAACAGTGAAAGACAGTCGTTATTGCCATGAAGATAGGCCGCGCCGCATCACCTATGCGGCGCGGCAGATCAGCAGGGCACTGCGGTTTTTGGGCGCTATCAGAGTTGTTGCCTTGCTCATTTTTCTCATCGCTCGTTTCTTCATGTCTATGCATTCAATTAGCAATAAAAGAAATAAGCGGGGGAGGTATCCCCATCACTGCAAAGGACCACATCATAAGGATGACCTGCCGCGCCGCGAAGGTGGTGCGTCGCGGCTCTCCTTTTTCTGTAATGCAGTAACGACTTCTTTTCATAGTAAGAGGGTTTTTATCCAACTAAAGGACTGGGTGGTAGGATTAAATAAGGAATTGACCAGATTTGGAAGCATAAACCATCGTTCTCCTCATATTTTCACATGTTTTTGAATCCGCGTCCCTAAATGTCCAATATCAGCGCTATGGTCGGGAAATTGACGGATAATGCTTGGAAATAGCAAGTTCCATGATCCTAAAATAAGAAAGCTGCGCCACAAGCGTGGGGGAACGAGTTGTAGTTGCAATGAAGCCGATAAGGTAAGTTTGTTTACTTGTTTGTTTATTTTTGAAGAATCTCAAGATTATGACACGCGCCACGGAAAATCAAACTAAAATTTAGATCAAAACGAAGGAAAAATAATAAAATACGATCGAGTAGGAGCAAGAGCTACATTACATGAGCTACGATAGTGATAGAAGGTGAGATCTATAATATATCCCAAATGTGAAAAATTACTTTACTACTAGAATTACTAGAAAAAATTTAGGTTTGGGAGTGGAATTGTACTTCAAACAATTACCTAAATTGAAGAGTTTTTCACGGCGCTACGGAAACAAAGAAATTTCTGGAAAAACAAGGACCAGTTTACAATAGCAGATTTATCCTAGCACAATGACGTCACCAGATCATTAGCTCCAGCTGTGCAGAGAAAAGCGGAAAGTTTCGAAAGCGTATGACGAACTCATTATCCGAGCTACAGTAAGCGCGGAGGCGGGAGCGGCGGCGGCGCCGCTGAGCCGCCACGCCCCGCCCACTCGTGAGCGCTATTAGTGGGCTTTGTTTATTGATTGATGATATTGATACACGGCCCGATCGTAAGCAGGCGATTTGAAAAATGACCTGGACGGGGTCGAGGGTGACTCGACTACTACTCGCATTGCAAGGCATCGACGCACGGAGGGTTCCAAGTTTTCTTAGGATCCACGTCCGGGTTTTCCAGGATCCATGATGATTCACTGACGTTTTCCGGAAGTAAAAACTTACGTAACAACGTTCCCACCTCATAAGCTCCACGAATTAGTGGATTGACGAAAATCAGAATTTATTAAATTTGAACCGTACGTAGTGTGTACGGTACAGAGTACAGCACAGTACAGTATGAAAGTAGAAAAAGGGTTTTTAATGAAATTACCTCTTTTCCCTCCTCGAACGAGTTTTCACTAGCCTCCTTACACATGCAAACGTGTGACATCCACTATACACCGTCGACTTCCAAAATCATGCCTGGACGTCGAATGTGGCCCAAATCTAAGGGTCTGAGGGGAGGGGTTGCGTCACTCTGCTGCAGATTTGGTCCATCTGAATCCAGGAAACTGAGTTCCTTATTTGCCGCTTATTATGACATGGCTGGAACTTTGCGACGACATTTTGACATCTGATAGCTGACAGCTTCTACCATAAGAATCATAAAAATTACAGGTAAATCCAGTGGTATCACCAATTATTTCAAAGAAAAAAAAAACTACAAATTGATGCCACATCCAGAAACGTAGGCGAGAACCACAAAACTGTTGGTCCAAACGGGGACCAGTTTTCGTTAAAGAAAAGCATATATAGTGAGAAACGAGTAAGTTCAGCAATACCAACGATCCAAAGTGTAGCCAGCGCAGATCGGTTTCTATATACATTGCGGTACTTCAGGATCGAATTCCCGGGAGAAGATAACTAATTGCCTGGACGGGAACCAGTTCTCGCTCAAAACAAGTGCAATAACAATGATGTCATCCAGAAACTACACCTCAACAGGGAAACTGCATCTATACACTACTTCAGGATCGAATTCCCGGGAGACACACAATGATCAATCGGGAATCTGTGAGAGAATCAGTAAACTTCTGGCTCAAGCGGGGACCAGTTCTCGCTACGGAAAAGGCATGTATTTAAGTGAAATGTTGCGTGGTCCAAGAACCACACTCACCACACACTATTATTCGCATAGTATCGTGACGGAATTTCCAGGAATCATTGCTAACAATCCATAGAATTTCCCAAGCGGGGACCAGTTTTCGTTAGCCGGAAACTATAGCAGCAATGGTTGGTTAGATCCACACTTTTGTAATGAGACATGTTTAATGGCGATTAGATTAGACCGTTTACGACAGAATTTTACATCAAATTCCAGCGATGCAACTGTAGGAATTCCTCAGTTCCTGGATAAAAGGCAAAGAAACGCGGCTCACCTTCCTGTACGAGTTTTCCGCTTATAAAGTTTCGATATCATGGTCCAGTACGAGTCGTGCAGTACGTGTACAGTCCTCCCCGAACTCCCTATCCTAACCATATTTCCTAAGTGAAATCCCCGACCCACATGGCAATTTTTCCAATCCTCAAGTTTACCAAAGAAATAGCCACGGAAATGACTCCTGGACAGAAAGTAGGTAAAAAATAGCCTTGCATCAATAAAACTTTATTCAATACCATCAAAAATGCAAAAACACTATAAAACAGACGGTAAACACATGCACATGTATGACTAGAATCTTATGAGAATCATACAAAACCATTGGCAATACCAGTTTTCTCACTGAAACATGTGAAAAAAAATATCTGAGAATGTCTCTCGTGACCTATATATCTTTTTAGCTCTAGGAAAATGTATAGGAACCAGTCGAGAAAAGTTTTTTTTAAATGGTGTAGATCAAATTGCAAGATCGTCAAAGGGAAATCGATAGGAACAAGAAGAAAATCTGGAAATTTTGAGGACAAAAAAATTTCGAAGAATTGTTGATGACAGCGTATTTTACATGGGTCGATCCATTTTCATGAAGTATATTGACCAGTATCTGAAACAGATGATTCGTTAAAATATTTATCGAACGAAAAAAAACTTGGTGCGGGTAAAAATCCAAGAAAACTTATGTCCAAATTTAATTTTTTTGGTGTTTTTCGATTCTTTTAAAAGGTGCGCGGCCCTTTAAGTACGATGAATTTCGCGCTAAAACTACAAATAGATGCCAAGGTATTTGCTTTTGTACGAGTTAGACCGAAATCCTTGAAATTCAGGAGATATTCGTGAATCCAGGATAGTGTGTGCGTCACAGCATTTTAATTGTGAATTATTCGAGAACGTGGGAATCTCCACAGCCAAAAAAAAACCAAACGAATCCAGAAGCTCATTTAACAAATCCCTCTTTATTCAATTAGTCGAGTATTTCACCCACTTATTTATCCACTTTTCTAATATTCAATTATCCCATGAAAGAAACATCGCAAGTATAGCATCCTGCATCTCCAACCCTATTGATGAAAATCGAGAGAAACGGGAAAATTTGCGAAAAAAAGTGCCGGCAATTTTCTTTACTGCTCGTTTTCCTCAACTTAGTGGTAACTTCTCACCCGATGTGGGAATTTTCTGGTTTTTCCCGAGAAGCTGATCCAAGCTATGAAAGGACATGAAACCTTATTAAAAATTATTTTTCACGTATGAAAAGAAAACTCACACAATATTAAAAATGAGGAACGACAACGGAAACATTATCATTGAGCACCGGTCCACCTGAAAATGAGGATATAAGCAGTTATATCAGAGAAAAACAGATTGAATTAAAAATTAATTTGATTTTGCTCTACAAACTGCCAAAAAGGGAGGATCGGGACAGAAAACAGGAGCTGCCTGCACTCAGCAAGCCCGAAACAATCGAAGAGAAATCGGGGGACTCTGCAAATGGTGACAACAAAGTCTTTGGCCAGAAGTGAAATAATTTAAATTGGTAAATCCCAAGACTTTGTATTTGGGTTGACTAATCAACTGTCCGTAACGCATATTTTCGTACAATTTTGTATTCCATAGCTCCACCCGAATCTTGTACGAGTTGCTAGAAGGAAGCATGATGAAGATGGGAAATACCGCCAGTAGATTTCTGGTGACATCTTTTCCGAGAACTTATTTCAGTCGGCTCTCCAAATCACAAATTTTCCTTCCAGTATTGGGAGAATAGAAGCTTTCTACCTTAGGGAGATCCATGCCTGAGCTAATTCTATAGGCCGAAAACAGGCCAATTGTTTGCCACCCCTACTTTTTGCCACTAAAAATCGCAAAACAAACAGCAAAAGTGAGCAGAGTGAAATCCTAGGAGATGCATTATTTCTCAGGCTCGAGCACATCTAGACAAAATAAAATGGAGATTTGACAGGAATTCACAAAAACTTCCCATCAAGTTTTAGAAGAAAAAGCAGTTGGTTCAGACCACTCATATCTCATCACATTCATAATGCGTTATATTCATTGCTTTTGTAATGTATTTTAATTTGATTTCTGTTTATTTTTGATGTATTTGCTGTACAATTAGCGTGTTACCTGACAATAAGACCTCTGGACCTCTGACCGGGATAAGATCTAAGTGCAGATCTAAGAAGAAAACCGAATTATAATAACTCGCCCAATGCAGTCGTCGAAGATTTTGTACCCTTCCGAGAGAAGCCAAGAGTTATATTCAAAAACCAAAAGTGGATTTTTAAATCGCATGACTTCTGCATAAGACAGGTGAAGATATGTGCATTCTTTTACCTTTCTTGTTCCCAGTTTTACAATATTATATAAAATTCGCCAAAATTTTGTTGTCACCTTGCAGTAAATCAATTTCAATCGGATTGGATTCAAATCGAGTATTCATGGGATCGAGAAGTCAGAAAAATCAATTCTTCGGAAATATGATTGCTAAATATGTCAGTATTTGGAATAAAGCTAATCAAGAACAAATGCGACGAGAAGAAGGACTGTCGTTTATAGCAGTGCGATAGTTTCTGGGACATCTGTCACATCTGGAACGTTTGCTCACGTACCTGCACTGATGTGATTGTCCAATCCCTGTCTGGAGGACACAATGAGTACACCAATCGCTGTACGATATTCCATAAACACCCATGCTTCTTCTCTTCGTCGTACGAAAAGCTATCAGCTTCATCCGCCTAAATGACCAAATTAGGAACTTAAGGGCTTTAACTCATGGTAACCTCAACTCACCACGTTAGCAGCTTTCTTCTGGTGTATAACAGAGTTTGCTGTCTGCGTGATCACTGTATTGTGTGCGGGTGAGTCTGAATTTGCCGTGGTTACCAGCGGGACTCGTTTCCGGACACCTTCACCGTTGGAGCGATTCTCGTTCCGGCGAGTTTTCCTGAAAAAAAAAATCCTACTGCACAAAGAAGGAGCCAAAATTTCTGGAAAAATCCGGGAAAAATAGATGAATATTGAAAAAAAAACTCTCTAGCTGACTATTAACTCTACAGTTTCTCAAAAAAAAAGAAGAAAGAAAAAAAGAAAAGTGAGGATTATGGACACTACAAGAACCAAAAAACCCTACCGAATTTGATTGAGCCAGTGACCAAGCACCTTCGAGCCAATTTGTCGCTCTCGCTCCCACCTAAATGGAAAAATCCATGACAAAAAAAAACAGAAGTAGATAGTGACATTGATACTGAAAAGTGAGCAAAAAAAACGAAAAAAGAAAGAAAAAGGGAGAAATTCGTCACCTGTTCAGTTGACAAACAATGGCTAGCTCAACAAGTGTACAAAAAATAAAAATCACAGAAAATATCATCCACACATCAAGGCACTGAAAGAATCTGCTAGAATCCCATGGCTGGATCCAAGAAAGGCTACCAAATTCTGGACACTCACCTTGATATAGCTAACGCGTGGCAAGTGACGTAGAACATTGCCAAATTGAAAGGTAAGAGCGAGGAGAGAAGAGACACCCAGCGTTATTCTGAAAAAATGAAACGTAGTGAGAAAAATCTATACAGCTTTGATCCGCGATAATTTTAGCTGATCCCATGGCAGTATCGTTGGTGACAGACAGATGGACAGAAGTAAACAGACACATAGACAGACAGATCAGATCGACAAACAGAAAAACAGGTAGACAGACAAACACGCTGACAGAAAGAAAAACAGACATATAAATGTGCGGACAGAATGACAGACAGACAGACAGACAGACAGACGGACAGAAAGACAGACAGACAGAGAAACAGATAAATGGGAAGATAGAGAAATAGACAGAAAGACAAGTCAGACAAGCAGACACGCATACAGACAGGCAGACAAACAAACACACAAATAGACAGACAGAGAGGGATACAGAGACAGACAGATGGACACATAGACAGGCAGAGACAGATAGACCAGAGAGTCAGAGTAACAAACAGACAGACGCAGATGGACACATACCAAGAGACAGACAGACAGAGGGACAGAGAGAGGCAGACTAGCAGGCGAACGGACAGAGGAGCAGACAGATGAACAAACAGATAGATAGACAGACAGACGGGCAGAGACAGACAAAGAGACAGAAAGAGACAGAAGGCAGAAATATACATAGACGGATAGACAGACAGACAGAGAGATGACCCTGGATGCATCATTGAGATTACCCATGCGTGGTGACGGCGATGGGGTCAGCGATGGGGAAATTTGGGGTGGGTTAACGCGTTCACCCTGACTAATCTCAATAATGCATGCGGCCCATGGACAGACACAAAGAGAGAGACAGACAGGCAGATAGACAAATAGACAGACAGACGGATAGACAAACATACAGACACAGACACACGCAGACGGACAGATGAAGAAAGACATATGGACGGACAGACAGACATACAGACACACAGACAGACTCAGACAGACAGATGGAGAAAGAGATATGGGCGCACAGACCGACCTACGGATGGACAGGCAGACGGACACAAAGACAGACAGGCAGACCGACAGACAAACAGACAGACGTACGGACAGACAAACAGACAGACACCGCGCGCACTCGCACTGGCGCTACTCCGCAGTAGCTCAAAAGTTGGAAACAGTCCAGTCTCCAACATTTTTTTGTACAAACTCCATCGCCGAAGGCAATGCAGGAATTCCACCGTATATATTGCCTCCGCTGAGTATCACTGATTAGATTTTCCAATTCTCACTCAATTCCTTTTCGCTTCGTTTTTTTTTGCTGGAAATTGCCTTAGTTCGCTTGATCACCTTTCTCGAGCGCATCGTCTGTAGACCGTTTTTCATGACAGGGCTATTTTTCAAGAAAAAAGAATATGTTTTGGCCATGTTCCTGAAGCACAGAGGCTATAACTCTAGATTCAACGGGTTTATGCGCGAAGTGGCTACTATAGTTATCTGCAGAGTTGAAAATAAGCTCTTACGAAGCTCTGAGAACACTGAAGCAAGTCTTCAAACTTCCTACAGTATGACTACAGTAACCAAACAAGGAACACGTCATGGTAGTACCCTCCATTGAAACTTAAAGAATGTTTTTTTTAAATGAATATTGGACCAAAACCATTTCTTTGGCAGATTCGCAGAACAAAAGAACGCACATTTACACAGGGTTCTTTCCCCAGTGGAGCAGCATTCGACGCAAGAGGCGAGAGCGCAGACACTGGAGTGGGGGCGTAACTCTACTCCGTCTCTGTGTGCAGGCGATGCTCTGATTGCTCATTATCAACTAGACGTGCGCAGAAGTACGCTGCGCTGTGGAAGGTGCAGGCGATGATAGGAGTGGTCTGCGCGCTGCAGCCGCGACGCGGTTCAGGGACAGATGGCGTAAATTGTATGTTCTGGAAAAAAGGAAGAATGCAATTTTTGATTGATCCACTTTTTTCTCCTTATTGTCATATTGAATACGTTGCAAATCTTATTTCACGAAAATTAGCGAAAAAATCGAGCGGTACTGTGAATTGAGGGGTAATGGTCTGTTAACCCAGGTCGGTTCTAGAACTACGAATTTTTTCAAAATTTACCCTGAACAGGGCACAGGGCATTTACTATCACTACTTTTTAATGTTTACTAATTGATGTCAAATGACAGTTTTCAGTCGGTGGGGACCAGTTCGCGCCTCAAATCTATGAACATTCTAGGAGGCCGCATGAATCACTAATATTAACCATGGTAGACGCGTTACTACCACATTACCTTACCCATCGCTAACACGTGCATTAACACGTTTACCTGGGTAATCACAATGATCCATCCAGAACCTGGATGAAAAGCCTTACCTGGCAGATACGGATCGCACGTCGAAGAAGAATCCCACCCATGAGCTGATCACCGTCAAAGACGTAGGAAAATACGATTGGAACAAGTAAAATCCATAACGCCTTGCGAACGTGAACTTTACCTAAAACCCGAGGGATCACAGACGGGGGACTAAGGTACCTTGGGTAAAATGACACAGACCTTAGCTCGATCCCAAATCCCGTTAGGATATTCCAATCGTTGGTGGTCGGTGGACCAACCGATGAGGTCAAAATCTGGCAGTTCCACCTCAAATTCATCAGGTTACCATGGACAGAAGAAGATAAACAAAAACAGTGACGACAAGGTAAATAAATAAACAAGTAAACACGTAAACAAAACCAGAGAATCCCACCTTTTCCATCATTGTTATGGGGACGTCGTGCCAGAGTAGACGCACCTCATCGGTGTTGAACGAATAGCTCTCTAGGACTATTTCACACGACAATGAGTCAAAGGGAAACATCTGAAAGATTGAAGATCAGAGATTAAAGATCAAAAATTGAAAATTAGCTATCACATACCTTTAAATTTACGGAGCACGGCGTTTTAACGTTTAGCCTGTAAAAAAGTACAAATAATTTGGTAAAACGTACAAATAAAGTCCCTATGCAAAACTATTACACAAAAAATATGCTTTCCGTGACCCGTTAATCGTTAAATTTTCTCAACTCCCTCCAAGAGCTAGCTTAAGCGCACTCGCTGCTTCTACTCTTACATGATGAGGACTTTGCCTGGAGAGGCACTTTATTTCCCCAAGTACCTCAAGCAGTAAGTTTTTACTCCGGGTAAAAAACTGCACTCTGATGTCATTCGAGAGACTGGGGAAAATTCTCCCCGCCCGCAGTTTTTTGAATAAAAAATTCCCAGGAAGAAAAACAAATTTTTCGGGGGTAAAAAATATCCACAAAATGCTGCCATTCGGTAAACGCTAGCCAAATCTACCGGAATCAAGTCATTCTAGTTAGAAAAGACTCAATTTCCTAGTGTGGAGCGAGGGCGGCCTGAGAGGGCGGCGCGTCGAAACTTGATTGGTCAATTCATGCAAGCGGCCAATCACAAGGCTCGAACGGGCCACCTTTCCCGAGCATAACGTTCCACATTCCATTTTGCAGCTGCGTACCAAACCAGTGGTCAGTCACCAGGCAACAAAGTTTCGGCATGTCGCTCCTCTGCGTCCACGACCAGCACTGTTGTGATTGGCTAGTCAAAGGCACCGCCCCACCTTGGAACCTTTTCTGAGTATTTTACACGAAAATAATCTAGAGGAGCTCCTGATCACAGTGGTATACGTGGTCCCATGCAAAACTGACAAAAAACCCATTTTTGAACACCATTGCCGTGGAGATTGTGGGCGGAGCCAAGAGGAGAATGCGGATTTTCCGCATCATCTGCTCTTTTTTCAAGAAATTCAAAAAAATTATAGATAACGTCCTAAAAATGAAGAGAAATACTGAAATAAAATAGAAAACACGCAATAAAATTTCAAATATGAACAATGTCTGAATAAATTTCCTATTTTTTCCCGGAGCAGCGCTCACTTCCAAGTGCTCACCTGAAATTACTCCACACCAGGCCGTTCTCGTACAGAATCACAAACGTGTTCTCCGACGGTGAACTGTGTATTGAGCTCGACTTACTGTTGATGATACACGTGTCAGGTGTCCAAATCTTCTTACGAAAATCCGACTGAAATTGATTTGACATCGAAGCGCTGGCGGAGGCGAATGGAGTATGAACGCTTACCTTTAATGTGATGTTTGTCGCACAGACATTGAGGTGCTTGAAGGCAAGCCTGGGATCTTGCCAAATCTCACTGTACATGACGTCCAGCGAGAAGTCGCCAGTGATTTCCGATATGCCCGAAACTCCCTGGAAAAATGCCTAATAATCTGCGACTATAAACATATTGTCATGTCTACAATTTGAAGGTAGTATTACTAGAATTGTCACGTTCGTGGAAGTTTCCACGTTCGTGTAACATTCCATGTTCCTAGAATTAGAAAAGAAAAACAAAAATGAATTAAGGAGCAAGTTTCCAAGTGCCCACACTCGATGGCGATGGCCCATCCACGGCCTCCACACGTACGCCGCGCAACCGCGCCGCACGCGCCGGAATCGTTGTCGTCAGACGACGGAGTGCTATTTCTAGGCGCTTTTCTTCCCAATTTGGTGATCTTTTGACTCCTTTCATGTTTCAGAACGAGAAGTAATATAATGACAGCAAACGACATTGATTCCGGCGCGCGCGGCGCGGTTGCGCGACGTCCTTGTCGAGGCCGTGAATGGGTCACCGCCATCGACGCTCACTGTATATTAATGAAATCCATGGTTAGCCTGTGCTTCAATCAATCACTGATTCATTCATTTCATTCATTCATTCATTCATCCCATTCAACATTCGTTCACATCTTAGTATGCCCAATCACAGCACAAACCTGCACGTGCAGCTCGATCGTGACGTTGACGCCTTCGGACTCGGGCAACAGGTGCACATCGTAGTCGGTGAGCAATGTATCGATGAGTTGACCGAGGTTTATACTATTCCGCGAACATTTCCGCGATGCTACACCTCCAATACAGTAGGCTGTTCGCAAAAATAGACATAGAAATACGGTAGAAATTGGGACCCTGAAAGGATACGGTAAATTTCTTCGATAATAGTTTTGCTGCAAATTTTTCCTGTATCATAGAATCGTTATTTAGAGAATTTCAGTGATCTGGACCCATGCACACGCATCCCATCACCTCCGGCGCGGCTAGCTTCGAGTAGAGAGGGAGAAGGTATGTGCGACAATGCGCATATATATGTGAACAGCAAACAGGAAATTTCCATTAATTTTTTATTTTCCAAAAATATTTCTTGAAAAAAACCTGGAAACGTAATGCTCCCAAAATGACCATACCTGACAATTGAACTGCTTGATACGCGCATGCTCAGCGACTAATCATCTGTTCTGAGCTGCTGCCGTCGCAGCCGTCGTACAGTACCGTAGGAAAACAGATGAGATAGGAACGAGCTTCTGGAACAGATAGGAATCTACCGTATGATCAAGAATCAGCAGCTGCATTCCTGTTAGAGACGGATGCCGTGCGCAATGCTGTGACAACGCGTGCGGCTGCGTCGCGTGTCGAAGATCAATAGCGAACATCTGCTGATAAAATTTCTACGCTTTTAGATGGTGTTAGAGCTAATTGTCAGCTGATGCAAACAATTATCGATTTCCACTTATGACAATTATCGATCTTGCAGACAATTATCGACTTCCTGCGCATGGCAAAGTGCCAAGGCAGTCGTCGTGGCCGCACGCGTTGCGTTAGGGTCGCGAATGGCAGATGATTTGAGAGTTATCTGCGTATAATAGATACACCAAATGTGGGTGACGAAGAAAAAACAAGGTGTCAAACAATAAAATTGAGCGATTATATGGGAGCATGGAAACAGGACAGTGCATCCGGAAAAAATAGTCACCTTATTGGGGTAGAACGCAGGTAGACACATTTGTCACCTAGAAGCATCCAAAAGCCTTTCTATGCAAGTTTTCAAAAGGATCTGAGAGGATAATTCAATAGAAAAACCAATAAAATCGATACCACCATAGAAAACTACATAGTATGATATTCAAAGTATCGAATATCCCTGTAGGTAAATTTTCAGATAATTTCATTCATTGAAGCTTAGAATCGGTAGCGGGACCGCTGAAGCACGATCAATGTTCATTATAAATCTAAACAAAAAATAAACATAGAAGAACAAAAACTACAACTAGCTTATAAAATGGTGTAAATGGGAGTGTCGGTGGATGAAATGACCAAGATCCAATGGTCTTAAGGATAGGTTATTTCGCAAATCGAGCGGGTCAGGAATTCTAGAAGTTATCAAAATAGCATATCATTGGTATAATATTTGTCAGTTCAAACTATTGCTATATCTTGGAGGGAATCCGAGTTTTCCAGGTCAAATTCCATGATGTCTCTCTTGTTTTTATGCATTTGATCTCTTGATTAATCTTCAGTTTTGTCACAATTTCTAATCTGTTTTGTATTATTTTATCCATTCAGGGCTTGGATCAGATTTGAGATTACCCAGGGTAAGGGTGTTGACGCCCAACTTAACCTAGGGTAAATGTGTGTAATGTCAACTCGTTTGCCTTGGGTAACCTCAATGATACATGCGCCCTCAGGACAAATATGGTAACCAAATAAAGGACGGTAGTGATAGACATATGGATTGAAAATTACTGGAACACCAGAAAGTGAAGCAAACCTTAAGATCCCTCCTATATAAATCCAGAGAAAATATGGAACATTAGGAGCAGCGAAGGAAAAACCCAGAATATAAAACGAACGAAAGTGTAAATCTGAACGAGGAAGTGAGGAAATGGGTGGACTGACAGAGAAAACAAAATCAGCGACAGCCTGAGCAAGTGTGGAATTGGATCTCGTGTTTGGAACTTGGACTCGAAAATATTTTGGCACGCAACATCCGTGAGTACATATGAAACAGTTGCCCGCTGAAAATCTGTTTATAGCAGGTCCCTCTTCCTGGATCAGCGGGAGGAACCAGGTTTTAAGCGATGAAACCAAGATGTAGTGGCGCGCCAGCCAGCAGTTGTAATCGAAAACGATGCGAAAAATTCGGAAACGACTGTGGTTTCGTGGAATTCGGTGGAGCGAATGGCCTCATTATCGCCACGATATTCACAAGTGCCTGGAGAAAACCGCAAAGTCAACGAAAGCATCGACTCAGGCTCAGTCTTCACACTGTGATAGCCACAAAACTGACAGATAGGGGGGAATCCTGGGAAAAAAGGGCGAAGATGACGAGTGCCTGGGATTTAGGAATCACGGACGAAAATGTCCTTTAAGCTGCAAAGGTCAAAAATCATGGACTAATCCCAGAAATTTCTTTCTGCGTTGATTTTCCTGAAGAAAGGGACTCAACCTTGGCTATATTGATCACCGAATAAGGTAACCAACCACTTCCTCATTGTGGATTGGGAAGAGGCAAAAGGAAGGCTCCTAGTGTAAACGCAGATAGAAAAAAAAATAAACGTAAATAAACTGGAATAAATAAATTTGGACTTTTCATTAAGATTTTTCAGTTTATTTCTTTATTTATACTTTTGTTCATGAATTTCTACGGTTTTTATGGCTTCGCAGAGTCCATCAGTCAATTAGAGAGCTATTCAAAAAATAAGCGGGAAAGTTCATCACTTCATGTTCTGGAGAATAACCTACTTCAAAGAATCATTGGCGAGTTTGGAACATGTCATCGAAACACAACAAAAAAAGAAGGAAAGAAAAACAACGAGGATGACGTTTAGAGCAGATTTCAGCGAGCCGGGCCCGCTTACACGCGCCGCACGCACCTCGTTATCGATCGAGAGTGAGGACGACAACGAATGTGAGATATTCGAACACGTAGGCAATTGAAGAAGTACGAAGATGTAATGGTATGCACAGTGGGATGAAAGGGTGTGTGGAGCATTGGAGTCTTTCATGGGTCACGCAACAAGTTAGAGAAGTCATGCGCACAGCAGTGCGTGCGGCCGCAACGCGGTTGGCCTCCTGCCAGTGCTAAAAATCAATGAGTAGAGTATAATTATTTTGGCCAAATCCAGAGAGTTAAGATGCGAAACCCAGCCGTGGTTGCTTTTCGAAGCCTTGATGATGGAACAAATTTTTTGGCGCACCCTTGACTCTATTTCAACAAATAAATAAATAATAAATAATAAATAATAAATAATAAATAATAAATAATAAATAAATAAATAAATAAATAAATAAATAGATAAATAAATAAATAAATAAATAAATAAATAAATAAATAAATAGGTAGAATGCATTGGAAGTAACCGCAATTCAACGATTGTTTTAGTTCAAAAGTGAATTTAAGTGGTAGAGCTGAGGCCAAGTAGTCCCCCTCCCTTGAGAACCACATGGTATAAATTTCCGAGACTACATGAAGAACTCGAGGCACTGACGTGCCAGCTGGAAACAGCCTGGTGCAATGCCAACAAAGAAAATGGATGGATTTCCAAAGCAAAGGAATGGGAAATGAAATGGAAAGGAAATGCGCCACGAAAAGTGCACATCTCATTAGGGCAATGCGTAGAGGGAGATGGTTTATAAACCCATAGAATACAAAATGGGGTGAAGCCTCGCAGCTGCCAGGAGCTTTTCACTATTTTTAAGCCAACCTACATATTAGGCTGGTCCAAAAGTCTTGTACCAAATTTTACACTTTTTCCGAAGTATCATGACATTATTGTGTATAGAGATGGGTCGGATGGACACTATACAAAGCTAAGAATAAAGGTAATCGATATCAAATGACTCACAACAAGCCACTAACTGACTTGAAGTACTGCTTGTTGCCAGGCAGTTTCACGCATTAATTGCTTGTTAAACTCGTACTCAAAGGCACCGTTCCACCTCAGGATCGTTTCCGTGGTTTCCATGTGGAAAAAAATCTGCAGGAGCTGGCGATCACAATGGTATAAGTGATTCCATGGAAAACTGCTGAAAACTGCTTTTCGAGCTACTACTATTGTGGAGCTTGTGGGCGGAGCCAAGACGGGACTACGGGGTTTCCCTGCTATACGAGACTACGCTGCTCTCCACCCCTATTAGGAAATGGACAATGAGGAACTCTCTCTAGGAGTAAGAATTCCCCTCAAAGGTGCGCTATCGAAACTGAATTATTCGGAGAACTCGCGCTGCCTTTGTCCCGCGCCTTGACTCCGCCCATATTCTCCAAAGGAATTGCGGCTCGAAACAGGGATTTTGTGCGATTTTGGACGGCATCAGGTATATCATTGTGACCGGCAGTTGCTGGCGATTTTTCTCATACGATAATCTTTAAAAAACGATCCATAGGTCTGATGGTGGCTTCTGAAAAAGAACATAGAAAAGGAGGGGGATTATAGATGACACAGGAGAGAAAGTGTTGTGGAATTTTCAATTCAACCTCAATTTTCTATACAAAAGTTAAAATATATAAGTAAATTAATAAATAAATTAAATATGGTCAGATAAGTTCTTTGCTTTTCTTCGCATTTTTCTAAATTAACTAGCACAGCATCTAGCACATCGACTATGACGTATTAATAAATAAATAAATAAATAAATAAATAAATAAATAAATAAATAAATAAATAAATAAATAAATAAATGAATAAAATAAACAATTTTTCGACGAACTCTTTATTCTTATTTATTTTTTTCACTTTAGCAGGCTTATGTGATCATAATAAATAACAAATAATTGATGAACATTTCCTATTATTTTCAAAATAACACATTAAGCAAATTTCCCCCAGAACAGTATCAAATAAGGTGCTCGTGAAGTCCATATTGGGAAATTCCAGGAAAAAGCAGCTGTTCAGGAAAATTCTGTCGATGTTTTCAGGACTATCATCCAGCCATTTGATGAACGCTGACAAAAGTTGAATAAGGCAAAAGCAGCTGTCATGTACATAACGATGACGGATTCGTGGTGGTGCATCAAGCGAGAAGCTCCGCCCGAGCAGCTGAGCCGACGACAAAAACGCTTGGCCCAGAAGTCGCGACAGTTTCCTCATAACCGGTCATCCGGGGATACTAAATAAGACAGCAGACACCGCAACGATGCCAAAAACAAGGAACTAGGAGATATGTTCATGGATAATTCCACCTTACTGCAACAGACATTAATTTTCCTTGTCTAATTTGCTGAAAATTGCGCTACACTTGGCTGCATACTAATGAGTCGTAAACAGTCGCATGGCAACAGAAATCAGCACAAGTCAATTTTTCTGGAACATATGGAACGCGAGCATTATTTCGGTGCCAGGGCATAGGACGAGACGAAAAATTTCGCGACATTTTTTTTTATTTCTGGAAAAAAATGTGGCTCTAACTGACATTGGAGTAGAGCTATGAGTGTGGGATGAATTATTTAGTTCTTCCCCACGTTCAGTTTTTTTTCTCAACGTAAACCCTCCAATTCCCAGCCCCTTCAAGAAAAGAGCGGAGGAACTCGCCGTGATCCTACTCGTGTCCTCAATTATGACCGAGATTCTGCATCGCCTCCCTCGCCCCTATTCATTTCCTGAAAGAATAGGGGCGGAGGAGACGATGCAGAATAAATAAATAAATATTGAATAAATATTTAATAAATAAATAAACCCTAACTTTCAAAAGGGTGCAATTATTAGAGCAAATTAATCACCTTCGGGTGTAGTTTGTTGACTCTGAATAACGCTGCATATGCTATGTGTCGTGAATCTCGCACGGCTTCCATTTCCAAGGACTCCGAACAGCGGTGCAATGCTCCAGTCTGGATCACCAGTGAGCTGGATGCACTCCTGTATCCTAGACCGGTTCAAATCCTTTTGAGCAGCTCGCGCGCCAGTATTTTCTCAAGACCGCCCGTGCCCTCCGGTACCGTTCCCATGCCGGCAGCAGCATAAAAAGAGCCCTTCTATCTTGCACTTCTCCATCTATTAGCTCCAACCGTCTCGTCTCACGCCGCAGTGGCCAGAAGTCCTGCCGATGATGTTGGTGAGGGAATCCTGTTGCTTCGAAGATGTCCTAGGGCTCAAGTCGAAGCCATCGCAAGTCTATGTCGAGCCGCTGAAGATCCTGCAGTGCCGCGTTTGTTCATCAGGCCGATGTGGTTTTAGCTTTCTATACTGTATTCATGTCACATTTGATGGGGATCGTGAAGATCGTGATGATGACATTTAACTGGTGTACGATCTTGAAGTACGAAGTAGACATTGGATACCTGATAGTGTCCGATTGATAGAAACTAGCTGTGTTTGTTGAGTCATCAGCAGCAACCGCACTGGTCAGATTGAGCAGGCCTTAGATAAGTCGTAAATGCTAAGATCGCTTAGCTCTTGCGAGCGCTCGCCAGCAGTAGTAGGCCTCCAATATTAGCCCGCTGGCTTGCGAGCCCTCTATCCTTCGTTCTGCGCCGCGGTTTCTACCCTAAAAGCCTCGTGGGTTCATCCCTCTTTTGCCGACAATATGCTCTCAGAAATATTTGGACAGTTTCTATCAATCCTATTTAAAAGCATGATCGAGGATATAGCAGAGCGCCCATAAATTTATTAGGTGCGTGCAAAAGTTCCGGGGCAGTTGATGAGAATTCATTCTTTAACGCAGATTAGCTACGTGCGGTTGCGATATCAGATAACAGCTTCCAAGTGAGTAGGTGGCATACAACATCTGCTATCTGCACTAATTTTGGCTGGGCTGTACATTGCAGCATTGGTGTGTTTCAGGCCTCGGAACAAGATCATGGACAGTAAAGTAATCAGGGGAATTTTGCTTTACGAGTTCAAATTGGGACGGTCGACGAGATTAGCGGTCCACAACATCAATAAAGCGTTCGGGGAAGGCACCATCTCCAAAACGACAGCGGCTCGTTGGTACGCAAGATTTGCCAAGGGAGATGAGAGCCTGGAAGACGCGCCACGAGCAGGTCGGCCGTCCACCCTTGACAACGCCGTCCTGAAACAGCTGGTCGAAACAGACCCTGCGCAAAGTGAGCAGGAGATGGCGGGGAAATTATCCATATGCCGCTCAACTGTGTCGCGCCATTTAAAGAAGATTGGTAAAGTAAAGAAGATGGACAGTTGGATCCCGCATGAACTCAACGAAGCACAGCAATTGCGGCGCCTTGAAGTCTGTAGATCTTTGACCCACAGATACGGCAGCGATCCGTTTCTTGAACGGATTGTTACCGTTGATGAAAAATGGGTCATGTACGATAACAGGCGGAGGTTGTCCCAGTGGCTTGACTCCAGTGAGCCTCCCAAAAAAATGGTTAAACCATCTCTACACCCTAAAAAAACAATGTTGGTAGTTTTTTGGTCCTCAACTGGAGTCATCCACTACGAGTTCCTTCCAAACGGGCACACTATGACCGCCGAGTACTACTCTCACTTGCTTGAAGTGGTCAGGGATAAACTGTTGGAAATAAGGCCGGCATTGGTAAACAGGCTGGGCCCGCTCCTACTGCAGGATAACGCCCGTCCCCATGTTGCAGTGTCGGCCGTGCAGAAAATTCACCAACTGGGGTTCCAGATCCTGGCTCACGCTCCATATTCACCAGATCTGTCTCCAACAGATTACCACCTTTTCAAGCACCTAGAGCTTTACTTGCGCGGTAAACACTTCATCAATCAGAGCCTACTCGAAAACGACGTCCGCCAGTTTTTCGAGTCTAAACCTGTTAATTTTTATGCATCTGGGATAAATTCACTTGTATCGAGATGGCAACGTTGCATTGATGCTAATGGTGCTTATTTCGAATAAAAATATTGAGTTTGAGCTGAGTTATAGCGTTTTGAAAAATTGAGAGCAACTGCCCCGGAACTTTTGCACGGACCTAATACTAGCATTATCGATAATTCGTGCAAGCACTAGTCTAGGACACGGAGCCAGCCTCATGGCTTATTTTTGGGGAGAGGAAGCACTTGCTGTTGAGAATTTAGCACTTAACTGGCGGCGATTATTGATTTGTCGAATCTTTTGATTTTTCGTGACAGGCACGTTTCAGTAAAGTTTAAATCCAGTCTATCAATACCATCATCCAAAAGTCTAACGCATAGTGACCCGGATTTTTTTCTACGCAACTGGTTCCAGAACTCCAAAAAAACTTGCACAGCCCCTGCTTCCATGGATGTTTACATATTGGCCAAAACACAGGAGGAGAGATCATAATTAGGTTAACGGACATGCCTCGGAAGTGACAAAAAGTGCAGTTCTGCAGTGTACACAATAAAAACTTCCCGCGTCCTCCTCCTACATCCGAGTTATCCCGGGACGGCAATCAGCTTTTCCTTATGGAAATGTCAAAACAAAAATGAAGAGTCAAATTGTGCACTCATTAGCGCTCACAGAAACATGGCCATGGATCTGGTTGGTCCCATTGAAACCCGCCCTAAAAACAAGCTAGCGCGCCAGTGCAAAGCATAAGGTGATCTGCTTCTTGGTACACCAAAAAGCAAGAAACAATAGAAAAACTAGAATCCTGGGCAGGATCCATGAACATTTCCACGAATTTGGCAGCCATCCTCGCTAATCTACGCATAGTGGGCGAGGTTTCCCGGAAAAAGGTTGATTTATTCCGCCTGGGTTGTACTGGCGAGCAGTAGCAGGAAAAGGTCAGTGTTGTAGAATATGTATATCACTGTTGTCTCAAGAAACCCGTTGGATTTGGGGTAGCGTGGAAGTCACAAAGTCCCCGGGAACGTTTCTGGATCCCTTTGGTAGGAAATGGAAGAACTGAAAAGAAATAGGTACGAGCTATATTTTCTGTGTAAGTAACGAGTTTCGTCCATGAAGCGAGTCCTGGAAAAAAAATTCCCCTGGAATTCATTCTCCATAGTTTTCATGGAAAATTTCCCGTTTCACAAAAAAAGGAGAATTGTGCGGGCGAATGAATGAATAAGAAATGAATGAATAAATGAATGAATGAACAAATGGAGTAAATGATTGGATGAATGAGTGGACGGTTCTCGCCCCCACCTCAGGAAAAAAACCCTAGAAAAATCAGTTTTCGCTGAAAATCCTTTCTCATAATTTTCATGAAAAATTTCCCGTTTCAGAAAAAGAAGAAAAATGAATGATTGAGCTGAAACCGTGGGGGGGATGAATGATTGATTGAATGAATGAGTGAATGAATGAATGAATGAATGAATGAATGAATGAATGAGTGGATGAATGAATGAATGAATAAATAGTGTGAATGAATGAATGAATGTATGGATGAATGAATAAAAAAAAAACAAAAGTAGCCTTTCCTAGAATAAAGAAACAATTGTTTATAAAAACCAATATCAATTTCCTTCAAACCAGAATGAGAAGTGATTGACCCTGATTTTTTTCGCTCGAGGATTAACAAGAGGAAGGGTTCCCGAAAAGAAGCGCAAGGATCAGGAAAGAGCCGGAATGATCCCGGTTACTTTTTCAAAGAACTTCCTCGTTGATGTAATTTCGTTTCTTCCAGAGATAAAACCCAGAAAATGTTAAGAAAACATTTTTCCCGACGAAAAACTCAGAACTCTGCAAGCTCCATACCACATAGACGTCAAGGATAAGTCCAGGGATGGAATTGTTTAATAAAGAAGCTGTCAACCACCCACCGCACGAAGTGCTGGCGTACTCATTATGTAAATTGTACACGCATTCGCAGCATTCTCAGCGTGGCAAAAATAAACAATTCAGGAATCCCAGGGCGCATCACTCGCAATAAGGACAAAATCGGTGCGCATCGTGAAAAATAGGCAGAATCCATGTTGGACGTGGGATAAATCCGGTGAAATCTCCTCAGGAGGTTCAGAATTCTGAACTACTCAAGAAATTTCTAGGGGTACTACATATATGTACGTACTATATTCAGTATGTACATATTAGAATCCTATAATTCCTTCAGTACATATTTTTCTAGGATTTCTATTTTTCTAGGGATTCCTTCTTGAAGATCGCTTCGTTTTTTCTTTTTGTTTTTTTTTTCGTGACCACTAAGACGCGGCCATGACGTCACTAATCAATAAAGCAACGAAAGTAAACAAATGAACCTGGAATAATTTCAATGAATTAGCGTTGAATAAGTGCAAATCCGAAACGAAGCCCTTTTTCCTGATATCTAGAGATCCAACTTCCACGTTATTCCTGGGAATTTTCCAGAAAGTACCTGGATACTCCTCATATATGCACCTTGTTCTTCCAGTAGAACCATCAGTTGGACATCACTATTATAGAATCTTGCTCGTCTATTTGTTTATCAAAAAAGGAAACACCGAAGAAAATCACAAGTCGCAGGGAAAATGAGTTTTTTTTCCTGAGGAAAATGAGGAAAAAAAAATGCGATTCCAGGATGAAATCCAGGAAGGTGTGCGGGTGGAACGACTCTCTGAAGAAGCGGGTTTGCAGTGTCAAAAACCACTTAGCGCAACAATCACATTCAATAGACGTTTACGAATTAGCTGGCAAGACCAAAAGCTCAACCGTTGGAGGACCTTTAAACTTCAGGATAAGACCAGGAAAAAACGACCGTTTCTTCATTATTTATTTACATATTCATTCATTTAGCAATTCGTTTTTTGTGAATTCACATAGGTCGAACATTAGCCAAGAACGGTAAGGGTCTTATTAGAAAAATGAGAAACTATTACAGACAGAGATACAAAAGAAGGGAGACACTGTAAATAATAAGCTAGAATTATCAAATCAAGAAAAAGAAAGGGAAGAGAGCCAGTCGACATAGTATAGTGGTCTCAGGTTCGGATTTTCACGCAAAACGTCAATGTTCTATTCCCCGCTTGGGTAGCAAATCATTCCTCATTCCTCACTTCAGGAACCAGAAAATTGAAGGATCTGCCTTCGTAGAAGACGCTAATAAACGACAAGCCGTGGCTATTCACCACAAGACCAGGTCAGCTCCTTGCGACTTCGCTCCAAGATGCAGCCGTCCAATCCGGACTAATCGAGGATGACATGAGGCAGCAAAATTTTGGCGCGGAGTCTTGGAGAGCTGCATTTTTTGTTTCTGCGTAGGATCTATGATTATGTCCAGTTATTTTTGATCCTTATTTAAATCACAGTGAATGAAAGTGAGTCATTTTTGCACTGCAGAAGAGATAAAGCCGCGACGCACCAGTGAAGCGGCGCGGGAGACAATTTGAGCGCCATGATTCTCTAGCGTCAGCACTAGGGCTGCCAGTGTTTTCTTCTCCAGTATTACCGCTTCAAATATCAATATCGTAAGAATGCTGATTAGAGCGATGGCTACTCCAGCGCACGAGAACCACGACACCCAGACTCCCAGCCGCACCGCCTCAGCGATGCGTCGCGGTCTTCACTCATCTGCAGTGCAATAACGATTGCCCCTCACAGTATCTATAAAGCGAATTACCGGGATGAAATCTTGGGATATCTTCATTTGCGATGAGATAAGATTATTTATTATAAATATACATTGAGATAAAAAATATTCACTATAAATATACTATTGTTTACTATTAATATACTATACTATATTACTACAATTACTAAAAATATAGTTTGAGATAAGAAAGCTTCGAAATGACATGGAAAAAGGCCTATATATACCACATGTGCTTCCTTTATTTACTCAACAGTAACGTTTACTGTTTATTGCTCGGCAAAGACGTTTAGAAATTTTTCATTGATGGAAAAAATCTTAAAAAATTGAATTCAGCAACGGAAGAACTTCGAATAAGATTACGTATTGCTGGGAATCAATTCGAAATTTCACTTTCTGAGTCAGACGGAGTGAAAAACAGTCAGACGTAAACGGTAAAATTGCAGTTAATAGGCAATCAGTCATGTTTCTTGTGCTTTTTACTAGGTTGGCCCAAATGCCCTGCACTAACAATTATTTTTGGATCCAGAAATTTTGCTCTCAAATTGCTTCGGCAATAGGATGCGGTAGAATGTTCTACTACTTCTCATCTATAAAAATTGGCAGGACAATTATGAAAAAGTGTTGTGATTGTTTGAAAAAAAATGTGTGAAATTTGGTGCTAGACTTCTGGACCAGCCTAGTAATTTTTCTTCTCGATCTAGTAATTTCATCAGAATAGGAACAAATATCTCTCTTCTCTGTATTAATCTCGGAAAAATTGAAATAAATGTGGTTTTTTTTTTCGCACTCGAACATATTTCGGATTTCCCGACTTTCTAGAAAAATATTTTCATTCTTCTATACAACTAGAATTAGACACTAACATCAAAAAACAGTTTCTAGACAAACACGGTATTCGCCCACTAGCGTTATGGAAATCAACGAGCAGCGGATATTTGAATATCCGGGTGATTTGGACACTATCAGATACTTTAAAATAAAACTCCACATCACTTATATCTTTGGGTCTAGGCTGTAGACGGAAAAATCTTAATAGCATCTCGGTTGACAAACTATCACGAAGAATCTGGAAAACCCGTCCTCCAAATATCCCTATCAAAAATTGGTGCAGAGAGGGCGGAGTTCTCATCTATCATTTTTCAAAAAATTTTCGTCCTTCACTGAGGGTTTCACAAAGAGCTGAATACACAAATATAATTACCCAGGGTAAACGCTTTGACGACTGCGTTAACCACGGGCAAATTTGGGTGTGTTAACCCGTTTATCCAGGGAAATTTCAATGATGCATGCTGTGCTTGTTTCCCAATGGTGTTCCACTGAAAGACATTTTGAATCAAAAGGGTAAACTACGTGATAGATTTGGACCGGCATGGATCATCGAGATTACCCAGGATAAACGTTTAACATCGCCAAATTTACCAATACCTAACGTTGGGTAACACGTTAACAATTTAAGTCTCAATGATGCATGCCGGCCCGAAGACAAGAATGACATCTATTTTTGATGGCTGATAAGGTAAAATGAACGAATTGGTCTGATTGGTTCACAACATGTAGCCTCAATAATGCGGCTCCAGGTGGTAAGGATTTTCTAGAAGTTCGACTCAGTTGGATGACAGTAGTACCCAGGAGTAGGTGTGGCCACCTGGATAGGGAAATTTTAGAAAAAAAAGGTGGGGGGGCAAAGTGGACAGGCCCACTGGTGAGGAGCAACGCTTCCAGGATCTTACTAGGAAGAATTTCGTGGATCAAATGGAGTATGTGTCCTTTGAATTTGTCATAGTAGAACAATGCACCATAGGAAAACGTGGCGAGTGTTTCGAGGAGTTCATAAAAAATCATTTTTGTCCTCGAAGATGATACGTTGGATGACCCCGATGTCACAATCACATGTTTTCGAAGTTTCTGCTTTTGTAACCAACAGCATAGCTATCTCGAGGTTTTGGCACATTCTCAACGTAAACAATAAATAAACAAGTCGTATGTGAGCATGTAAATCATGTAAATAGATGCAGGAAGGAAACTCCTGCGTCCTCGAGACGAGGATTTGAAAGTGGCAAACGCGGAACTTGCAACGGGAGGAATCCACCAAATTACTGGAGAGTGGCAGTTTTCATGTTTTCGACTACGAGACCTTCTAACTTACAATACAACAACTGCATACAACTTTTTGGTAACATGGTGGAATACTGTGATAAAGAACAAGTACTTGGTATAATTTATCCAACGATTACTCTATAAAAACCGTGTTAGAATGCGTTTTTGAGTTGTTTTTTTTTGCAATTTTTTTCTCAACGGATGGACTTTTTTGTTTTATTTTCTTATTTCTTATGGACTTATTTCCAAAAACCACATCATTGAGATTACCCAAGGTAAACGTGTTAAGACCACACAAATTTACTCACCGTTAACATGGGCTTTAACATGTTTACCCTGGGTAATCTCAATTATGCATTCGAGTCCAGGATGAAAGTATAGCATGTACGGACAAGCAAGGAAAAGGCTGAAAGATTCTTTCGCTTATTTATTTACTTACTTATTCACTTACTTACCTAGACTAGACGCTATGGTGCATGGTAAGGAAACAACACAAGCAGAATAGGAAGAATACTACTATAAGAAAAAGTAGTAGTGCAAAGGAAACGTAGAGAGAAGAGTGGTCCATAACTCCCAGGAGAGCAATGAGTTGCTTAAATACATCGAAAGACGTGAAAAATGCAACAAACTTTGAAAAATGGCTAGTCTGCAGCGATGTTTCCAGAGATAAAGCAGTGTTTCGAGGTGGGTGGCTAGCAAGGGGGGAGGGGGAGGTCCACGGAGCAGCCATTTCAGCAACAGAAGGTACATAGCAGAAACTCCATGATCCCGCTTTGGCTCCGCCCAATTTCTCCAAACATTTTCGGATTGGAAAGTAGTTTTCCGTCAGTTTTACACGGAATCCCGTATGCTATTGTGATCAGGAGCCTTTGGAGATTCTTTGCATGTGAAAAACTTCCCAAAAAGGATCCCGAGATGGGACGGTTCATCTGAGGTTCTGTGTCGTATGGTACACGTACTGCTAACTGCTCAAGCTACATATTTCTCCCCGGAAGTGATCACTGGATTAACCGAGGCAGGTTCAAAATATGTATATAATATTCATTGTAGGACTTGTAGGACAGCTGTAAGATCATCGCTATCCAGAAAAAGTCCTTGCCAGTGATATAAGGAAATCTGTCAGACACTTTGCACAAAAGCTCCATGTAAATGCCCGATTCATACTCTATTTGCAGTACATAACACTTGCCACTGAGATCAAGAGGAATGAATAAATGAATAAATAAACAAATAAACAAAAATAGATAGGCAAAAAGTAGAGCCAAACAGCTCCCAAGCCGCTGAGAACCTCAGCCACCTAATGAATGCCCGAAAAGGACATGCTGACGGAAATCAAGGAATTCTGCCAGGAAATGGTAAAAAACGTAATTTCATTGGTTTCACTTGCGGGTGCAGCAGCAGCTGCAGATAAGCTAGCCTCTGTTTGGAGAAAGCCTTGTAGAAAATAAAGTAAACCTAAAAAAAGTCCAGTTTTCAGCGGACACACATGCGCTGGGAAAAATATCAGTGGAAAACGAATCCAGGCATTTTTGGACACCCAATATTCGGCGTGTTACTCGGGGAAATTTGCGCGCTGTGGACGACTTCGGAATCCTGGCGGAAGAGGTGAGAGGTATGGAAAATATTGCATACACCCGGGTGCCAATGGAGACGCTGAGAAAAATCCAAAAAATCCATGAGAATTGAGGATTTTCCTGAGGCTCGAAAGTTTTTATAATTTATGTAATATCATTAATTTTTATAATTTTTGAAATCCCCTCAGATATGATCGATGCGAATACTTGCTCCGATGCTTCATAGAACTCTCCAGACAACCTTACTACCTAAGGCCAGAAGGAAATCGCCGGCAAGATGTTGTCGCCGCTGCCGCTGCCGCAGGGCAGCGGCAGACTGGCCTGCGTGGACGCGTGTTTTCACGAGCGAAATTGAATGACTTCACCCTAACCCGACATAACAATACCCCGTGGAACGAGCACCCGTTTACTCAGTAACAGGTTCTAGGTTTAGCCGCGCTGACGAGCAAAACAAGTAAACAACGCGCCCGTCGAGAGAAGACGATACGGCCATCCGCTCGCATCTCCACGCACGGCTGGCTCACTTCCATTCCGCGCCTCGTCATCCCAGAATAGCCGGGTGTTTCTTCTACTTTCGTGAGATGGAGGGATTTTCAGAAGGCAATGTCGATTGGAAAATTTTTCTCGGCGTGAAATTTAAGCTGAAAAGTCAATAGCTAGGAACTCCAGGAAGTAACAGGATACTAGTAGAATGCTACTATAATCTAATTCTAAAATAATATACTATGCATAAGTTAGTGCTATTACATAGTAGTATTACTATTAGGGTATAAAACTGTGCATGCACGCCGAATTCTGCAGCCTTTATGGACTCCTCTTTGAGCACTTATTCTGGAATGTTTGATACTGCATGATAGAGCAAATCAAGGCGCATATATTTATACATGAATTGTAGAGAAATCTCCAGTTTTCGATTTTTAAGGAAATTTAGTATTTGACCTACCAAAACTGGATTTTCCATTCGTAAGTTATGCGGCTTTAAACAGGGAAAAGCAACAGCAGAATTGAGGAGCACTAACCAATTAGTTAATTAAATAGAGATCTAAAGTATCCAAAAAAAACGATAGAAAGTGAGAAGTAGGCGATGAAGAAGAAGGTACAACACACAATAGTCGATCTCAACCCAATGCTAGTTATATAGCAGTATAAGGCAGACTGATGGCTAAGCCTCTCCAAAAGAATGGAAGCAGCGAAGGCATTTTATCACGAGTTCCTACGTTTTTTATTTTATATTATTTTTTATTTATTTTAAGTTCGGGGCTTACACTGGACTAAAAGGGCGATGTGTCGCCTCCAAGTCTAAAAAAAACATCCTCTAGCATTAGATATTTTAAACAAGTGACAGTTTTTTTCGAGAAAGACAAAAAAAGCAAAAAAAGAAACAAAAGTGAAAAGAAGAAAAGAAGAACGAGCAATCACATAATGGAAGTTGCTGAGAAATAAAACAAATGGATGGGTGAATGAATGAATGAATGGGATGAATGAATGAATGAATGAATGGGATGAATGAATGAATGAATGAATGAATGAATGAATGAATGAATGAATGAATGAATGAATGAATGGGATGAATGATTGAATGAATGAATGAATGAATGAATGAATGAATGAATGAATGAATGAATGAATGAATGAATGAATGAATGAATGAATGGGATGAATGAATGGGATGAATGAATACATTGCAGACTATCTATTGAATCATGGGGTGGTAATTATGATTGAGTTTACCCGTAGTAATCACGTTTACCTCCAGAGTTTACCCTCTTTTAGGCATTCATCAAAATGTTTACTCCCATTCCACAGCGTAATGTTGGAGGTAAAGTTTACGTGTCTATAAGTGATGGAAGTAGCAGTATCGCTGCCCCGGGGTAAGTTGCTAAATGAGTTTTCCAGGATTTTTCCAGAAATCCTAAATATATTATAGGGTGGGCAACCCTTGATTTTGAAAAAAGGCAAATTTATGTGCAAAACCATGCGATCCAGAATAAGATGGTAGAGCATAGTAAAGGTTTCCTTGAGATGGTAAAGCATAGTAAAGGTTCCTTATGTACCCATTTACTCAAACAGGCTTCAGTTTCGGATTATGAGTAGATAAATTCGGTGGAAAAGAAGAAGAAAAAAAGAAGAAGAATGAAAATGACGGAAGGAGGCAAGCGCAGGAGCAGCAGACTGCCAATATCTGCTTTATATCACTAGCTGAATGCACTATGCGAAATAACATTAACGATGCGCTGGGAAATTTATGGATATGGATATCTCCAAGCAAGCAACTCTAGGAACACAAGAGCGCAAATTTGACGCCGAGCCGCCTCAATTTGGCGCGGTGGTGCTCAAGTGGGCGCCTGAAACTCTCGGGATTGAGTGACGCGCGCTTGGCTCATGGCCACTATGTGGTTAGACACTGCTTCGGGATGAAAAAAACAGGCAATATGAGCCGGAGTCATAGCTGCTCAGGAGGGCTGGGCGATGTCGAGTGACGTGATGTCCTTCAGTTCCGAAGAGCAGTGCTAGCTACGGCTATTTTTATCAGATTTGATCGTTTCGTTAATCGTTAAAAGACAATTGATCGCCGCAAATCTCAAATCATTTCAGCTCCCCGCGCACAAAGCGCCATGGGTGGTCCCCACATGCCCAAATTATGCAGCATGAGACCCTGAACGCCATGCTAGGAATCCCTAATGAGAAATGGCATCTTTTATGGAAATGTTCCATTTCTTTCTACCGTCCCCTCCTCTTCCTTTCCTCAAACCCATGAATAAATACGCCTTCGTGATGCCAGATTGCATGTCGCCTCCGTTTTTTCGTTAAATTGTTTGAACAGTTTTTCCACGCTCTCCACATTGTCATACACTATTTCGCCGACTCTCTAACCTCCCTCACCGAAACGACTGGTCAATTTACCGAGCTATCTTACAAGGTTAACTGAAGAGGCTGCTCACAAGGAAAAAGGATTTGAAACTGGCTATGTTCACTATCCAGGGGTAGCACACACTATACAGGATCGGTAGGCTGGATATCTACTTTCAGGGTGGTCACCCGGGAGATGGAAGGCGGCAATTTACCAAGAGCATTTAGTTGGAACATTGGCCGAAAAATTCAATACCTAATGGATTCCTCACAGCAAGGACTTTTTTCTGGATATTTCCCTGTCAGGCAGGATCTGGGACCCGAGTAAACAGTGAGGCTCATCTACAACTGCATCTCTACCGTCTAATTGGCTAACTCCCAGCCTTTCAGTGGCGGACGCAGAAAGTGGGCGGGAGAGGGGGGGGGAATTGGGGTCCCCGATGTTTTGGGGGACCAGACGGGGAATAAAAATAATGAAAATAATAATTTTAATAATAATTAATCAATAATCGATATTCAGAAAAATAATAATAAAAATAAACAAATAAAAATAAACTAATACGAGATTTTCATTCGTGTTGTAAAGTAATTCCAAAAATTTGGCGACCCATTCTCGAGGGAGGGCCCCCCCCCTGCCTTCCACCTGCGTCCGCCACTGTAGCCTTTGTGATATAGTTGTTCTTACTTACTATATAGTACTACTTGCTAAATTCGTGCCTTTACATGGTGCATGTCATGCTAGCGCACCTTATTGATGTTTGAGCGATTAAATGAATAAACAAGTAAATAAATGAGTAAATAGATGAACAAATAGGTACAAATGTACGATATTTCTTTTCCTCTTTCAGAGAAAGGCTAACGGTTATCAGAGGGTCGAGTTAGACGGTTTGGGAATTGAAAAGTTCCAGAGCATCCGAAAAATCCTGGAAAGCTGAAATCCTGCAAAGCAGTACACGAAAGCATATGGTGTAGACTACTACGGCTGTGAGGCTTCTTTGAGGAAGGTATTTACGTAGTAGACTTGTTCATAGGCAAAACAACAACACACATCAAATTATAGTTAGCGGAGGATAATGTAGTAAAAACAAGTACTTGGCTGGAATACAAATGATAACATAAGAATAAGAGTAATTAATTAATGTCATGTGAATTACTTTACATAGTATGTGTTTTAAATGATTACAATGATTACTATTTTATAGGTACAGTGATGACTTACTATACATGAATTTTTTTTGTAGTTACCGATGATTTTTTTTTTCAGTGACCGTCTAATTTAGTAGACGTAGTTGTCTCCTACGACAACATCCAAGAGCACCCAAAAACAAAACTCGGCATTTCCATGTCAACTATGTACAGGAAAACCATGAAAATGACTCAGGACTAGCAGCTTTAAGTAGATTTACGTAAACATCCATGTACGCATGGGAGCTTAAGCCTACGACGACACTCCTGGAAGCCTAAAAGCTCGCAAATGACGCCCATTCCATGCAAACAGCTTTGGTGACGTCAAGAAAATCGTAAAAAATCCTAGAAGGCCTATATCTAATTGTAGTTGATTTCTAGGAATCTATATCTATAGAGTGATGAAAAAATTGGGAAAATACCATAAATAAAGGAAAGTACCGCAATTACACCCACGGCATACTTTACAATAAAAATTCACAGTAATAATCGATGAGGAAGACGAAATCATATAGGCATCTGCTGCTGACAGAAGCAGACAACCAGAGCCTGCATGCAGAGCCCCTGTGTCTCTGCCCAAGAATGCCGCGCCGCGGTCCCACCCTTTGTCTACGGCACCCGCGCTGCGTGCGCCGGAATCGATGTTTTCTGCTGCTGTTATGCTGCTTCTGGAGGCGGAACATGAAAAAAAAACAGGGAAAGATCTTCAAATTGGGCAGAAAAACACCCAGAAATCCCACCCCGGCAGCAGATGACATTAATTTCGGCGCGCGCGGCACGGTCGCGCGGCGTACTTGTCGAAGCCGCACTTGGGCCACCACTATAGACGCTCACTGTAGTTGAAGTGGTTTCTTAAAGAAAAAATACGGAAAATTGAGCTTTGACCGGACAAATGGACGGAAGGAGGCAGATGCAGGCAGAATAGCAAAGTTCAAAACTGCTCGACCAGGTGGAATAACAAGAGATTGTGGTAGTTTTTCTCGGATTTCTCATTCCACACAACCTCGGAAAACTTCTTTCGAAACACCTGTCACATATTTCAATTTTCTGAATCAACGAGAAATTGAAAAGAGAATTTTTTCATGGTATGGACTGATTTTTCATCTCCACTTCCTCTTATCTTGACAAATCTGGAACTTTTAGTATTTTCCTCGCTCTCATCAGAAGAAAACTCCAGAACTCTCCACGAATTCCATAAATAAAGTGTGATGAGCACATATGAATATTTGCTCTTCTTTCAAAAGCAAGTACCAAGTTGACAAGCCAGCAATACTGGGAAAATGACTCGGGGCGAGAACTTCCCTCTTGGGAACTACCAACATAACACGCAGATTCGACATGCAGATTTGTTCTGTTCGTGTGCTGGTGGCGCTACGTTGTCCTGACGGTGCAATCATGGAAATTTTTTGTCGGCCTCAACGAAAAGCGCGGCTGAATTCCGTGTTTGCCGTTATGTAAATACTACGGCTTGACGCCATAACTTGTGGCGTCAGCAACGAGCAACTTGCCTAGAGTGGCAAGGATTAGTTGGTGAGGAAACAAAGAGAGATAGTCCCATATTTTCTTATCTTCACGCATACTAACGCAAATCCACCGAATCTTCGAAAAGAGGTTCACTGCTCTAGTGCATCTTGTAGCGCAAGGAGTGCTGTTCCGAGGGATACTCAGGGTTTTCCATGACGAGGGATTATAAGAGATATCGGAGCGGAAAAATACAGTCCCGTCGGTGCCGCCTTTAAAATCTGCGAAATAAACGCGATGTCGCGTCGGAAGCGCCGCCTCGCCATAACTCCTTTCATTGTGATCTATTCGAAACGAAAACCACATAGTTAGAATCAGCGCCGTCTGATCTATCAGATAAGTACCTCAGATGTCAAAAATCCCATAATTTTTGCAACTTCGGTGACGTCACCACAGGCTGGCGCTAGTGACAGCCACCCATGCGTTGAGTCTCGTATAATTGTATCCTCAGGTACCACCGATCGCCAGAATTCTTGGAAAACTGGAAATTTTTCAGCGAAATATTCCGTTACATCATTGCAAGGAATATAATAGCAATAGCTTTACCTGTTATTTCATGCTTCGGAAATTTCAGAGAGGAGACTTCAGGATTTCGAGTTTCACGGTTGAAATTCTTTTTTTGATTTTCAAATTCTACAAGTATACGGAGGATTTGCGTTCCAGCTATCATAATCTTAGAAAAATTTCTACGGGAAGCATGTCCATGCTTTTTTATTTTAACAAAATTTTCATATGTTCTGTTTTCAACCTTGTGAAAAAATACTGCTTCACAGGAATTCAGATTTCAATTACTTCACGAGATACACATTACTTGCGGTTCTGTCCACAACTCAGTGTCCGTCGATATCTATAGCCTTCCAATATTTGAATTTCTGAATTCTGGTTTCAATTAAAAAATTCCCGTTTCATCGAGGTGCTGCCATCGCTAAGAGCTGGTTTCAATCAGTTCTCATTTGTGATAGTTCACACATATTTATCTGTTTTTACATTGTTTCGCTTGTGTTTCGTTGATCCTTGTTCCATTTGCTTGCACTCCTGTGATTCTCAGATCGCTAGCAGGAGCTGCAGCGAGGCTCACTAGCGCTGCCCTGCGACAGCCCTGCGTAGCCTGCGGTCTCGCCCCACATTATCGATTGTGGAGAAGATACCGATTATTTCTGGATGGTGCATTCATAAAACTGGATTCATGTGAACAGCTCCTGTACACACATCAAACAAAATTCCAAGATGGTTTCACTCTCGAGATTTTCAAATACAATTAACATTTATAAATTTTATTTTTTCTGTCATCTCCACTTATCCGAGAAGTCTAAGTCTGCTTTCAGTTTAGATTTTTCTCGTCTCAATTAGTTCTGCTCTTCTTCGTCCACAATTTAAAAAAATCAGAAATTTTGATTTTATCAAAAGCACATTGTCTGGCAATCATAATTACACGCAATTACACTTATTTGTTTCTCCACAAGATTTTCGAAAGTAGTGCATCAACCCATGGAAAAATTCTCCAAACTGTCATCATGGACAAATTTTTTAATAGAACTTTTTCCGTTCTCCCATCATTATCTAATTAATTTCCGTTTTGTCAATAAGGACAGAGAATGTGCTGAAAAATTCCCAGAGCGAATCTGAACTCAACCGCGAAATAGTGTGGTAATAACATGATAGAGGAGTAAAGAAAAATAGTCAAGAACTAGGAATTTCATCGATCGGCGATTTGGTGGAAAAAATTTTCTATGTAGATCAAAATGAGTCAGAGTCATGAAGAAATTAAAAAGACTTCTAACATCCCTGTCGGAGTGACTGGAGGTTCATGTCGTGAAGCAGAAGGTTACAAATGAGTGTAATTGCGTGTAATTATAATTGCCAGACAGTGTGATTTTGATAAAATCAAAATTTCTGATTTTTTTAAATTGTGGACGAAGAAGAGCAGAACTAATTGAGACGAGAAAAATCTAAACTGAAAGCAGACTTAGACTTCTCGGATAAGTGGAGATGACAGAAAAAATAAAATTTATAAATGTTAATGGTATTTGAAAATCTCGAGAGTGAAACCATCTTGGAAATTTGTTTGATGTGTGTACAGGAGCAGTTCATATGAATCCAGTTTTATGAATGCACCATCCAGAAATAATCGGTATCTTCTCCACAATCGATAATGTGGGGCGAGACCGCAGGCTACGCAGGGCAGCGCTAGTGAGCCTCGCTGCAGCGCCTGCTAGCGATCTGAGAATCACAGGGGTGCAAGCAAATGGAACAAGGATCAACGAAACACAAGCGAAACAATGTAAAAACAGATAAATATGTGTGAACTATCACAAATGAGAACTGATTGAAACCAGCTCTTAGCGATGGCAGCACCTCGATGAAACGGGAATTTTTTAATTGAAACCAGAATTCAGAAATTCAAATATTGGAAGGCTATAGATATCGACGGACACTGAGTTGTGGACAGAACCGCAAGTAATGTGTATCTCGTGAAGTAATTGAAATCTGAATTCCTGTGAAGCAGTATTTTTTCACAAGGTTGAAAACAGAACATATGAAAATTTTGTTAAAATAAAAAAGCATGGACATGCTTCCCGTAGAAATTTTTCTAAGATTATGATAGCTGGAACGCAAATCCTCCGTATACTTGTAGAATTTGAAAATCAAAAAAAGAATTTCAACCGTGAAACTCGAAATCCTGAAGTCTCCTCTCTGAAATTTCCGAAGCATGAAATAACAGGTAAAGCTATTGCTATTATATTCCTTGCAATGATGTAACGGAATATTTCGCTGAAAAATTTCCAGTTTTCCAAGAATTCTGGCGATCGGTGGTACCTGAGGATACAATTATACGAGACTCAACGCATGGGTGGCTGTCACTAGCGCCAGCCTGTGGTGACGTCACCGAAGTTGCAAAAATTATGGGATTTTTGACATCTGAGGTACTTATCTGATAGATCAGACGGCGCTGATTCTAACTATGTGGTTTTCGTTTCGAATAGATCACAATGAAAGGAGTTATGGCGAGGCGGCGCTTCCGACGCGACATCGCGTTTATTTCGCAGATTTTAAAGGCGGCACCGACGGGACTGTACGGCTACTCCATGCTCCCATTTATGGCCAATTTGCGCTAAAATTGCTTTCGAAATTATTTCACTGGGAGACAGAGCACAACCAGGTGGTTGGAGTGTTGTGAGGCATTCCAGTACTCATGCTCTTTCTTCCTGGGAATTCCAAAAATTGGCAGGAATCATCCAATTTGCAGTCGCAGGACTCGTTCGCTTCACTCGTTTTTATACTGTTACCTGCGTCTCCATAGAAACAACACTCTCTCACTTTTCATGATGGGAGGGGGTGGTGTGGGTTTTTTCTCGGAAATTGGCTCTCTGTACGCGGCAAATGGATAAGTGGGTAAAAAAGTTTAAAATCAAATACATAGGAAATACGGTATCGGTCGAGATATGCAGTACTACTCGATCGAAAATTTATTTATTTATTTATTTATCTATTAAATGCACACATAGTGCTCCATAACATATCAAGGTTAGAATGAGGCGAACAACAACAAAAGGCCAACACATAGGCTATACCCCAAAATGAGGAAGGAAACAGGCGAACCCTCCGCGAGAAAAAAATCCCACGGTAAAGAGCAATAGACCGGTGACTGGGAACCATTACGACGAGAAACTGTTAAAGAGGCAAACTGCAGAAGTATCAAACCAACATATAACCAGACAACATGTAATCATGTCATCATGTTTACTACCAGTCTATGACCTACACCCCCCCCCGCCCTATCGACTAACTCGAGTTATGTAAGAAATATGTAAGTTCTCCTTCTCCTATCGCCGTCAAAGGAGAGGAATCAGGCATATGTGGTAAAGTCCAACTCCAAAAGCATCCAGATCCTCAGATGCACTCTCACACCCATTAAATAAATGTGCAAAAATTGCAAAAGTGCAACAATGTCAGCCAACCAGGATTAAAGTGAGGGAAAAGTCACTAGCATCGGTAACATCAGTGTCAGTACGTTTATCCTGGGTAATCTCAACTCTGTGTCCAGGCCCAGAAAGTCGATGCTGCCCGTGAAGGTACTCTTACGCCAAGCCATCACGGGTTTTACCTCCTAGATAACCTCAAATTTATTCCCGAATTAGTTTAGAGTAAAAATTCGGAACAAAGAGGAAAATAAGCAGGATGAATGAATGAATATGAAATATGAAAATACGTATACGAATAGGTCGAAATAGGCAGGCAGCGTGGAAAAAGGCCTGAATGATCAAGAGAACACGCCGTTGAAGCGTGTATCACATGGAAAATGATATCCACGTCAAGTCGGCTCATTAGACGGAGGCTAGCACGACCTCGTGATCTTGTCCCAGTAACTTTTTGACTTCACATTCACTTAATATCAGTAATATAGCACGTCCCACCGGAGATAATAGTTCAAGAGAAATTAGAGAAGAAAAAAAAAACGGAAATTGTGTGGTTGCGACCTGGAGTTACCGTAATCCAAAAACATTGGTGCAGCAGTGGCAACCAGGGATGTGTGTAACGAGAAAATTCAATTTGGTAAATCGTAAATCGTGGGAAATTTGCAAAAATTTGCCGTAAATCATAATTCGTAAATTATAAATTGTAAGTACGCCTATCCTTAGTGGTAACGCGTGTCGCTACGACGCGCCGTAGTGACAATTTTAAAATGTCCTACATTTAGGGTGGGGGATGTCCGGAACACCGATTTCTGCACAAATACACAGCTACTGTACTATAAATCAGTGTATTCCGCCTTGGATCTATGTAATGCTGACCCTTTCCTAGCCATTGAGGTCATTTTTCCAGGTTCGGATGCCTAATTGAGATTACCCAGGGTAAAGGTGTCCACACCCGTGCTAGCGATGGGTTATTAATGCTTGCAATTTTCTGTGGCACATACATACAGCAGCGTCACCCGTGTGCACGAGCTAAGGAGGATAAGTAAGTAAGCTATGCGCAAATTTAGGATTGATACATTTACCCTGGGTAATCCCGAGGATGAAATGTGACCGCTGATGGAGGATATGAGTGGAGTTCTTACGTCACTAAAAATGCGGAAACCCGCTTGAATACGACGCATTTTCACATCTGGATGGGAAAACACCTGGAATACTACAAGTTTACCCTGGGTAAGTCCTGTGATGCATGCGGCCTTCTATGATCATCAACATGTCCCCTGCCCAACCAGGGCTCAAACTAAGACTATGTCTGGATTCATTGGAATTCTCTCATTTGTTTCTCATTTCGCCTGGAAATTGAATAAATATCCTGACCAGAAATGAAAGACCACGAGAGTGACAAACACGATATCGGGGAATTCTCTTACTTTTTCCCCTTTCTTATTATAGCTACCCAATACCACCTGGAAATTGGGAGAAGCAATTAATAACCACTCAAAATAGAAGACAAAAGCATTCTGCAAGATGTGTGGCATTCCCAGGGAGAAATTTTTCTGGAACGTTCCCAACAGTTAGCCCTAATCCGAACGAATCCCAAAATCTCAAGATTTTAGCCCAAAAAAGCAAAAATTCTTGCAGCCACTGATAGCCCTTCAGCAGTCCATGGGAAATTCTCACGAAAATAAAAGGAGGGATCAAATTTCTCTGCTTTTTCATTTCGGAAAAAATAAAAGCAGAATTTTCGCGTTACTGTGATTGTTCTGATAGACGGGAAAGTCTTCAGAAGTATTTTTTAAAAAGTTTTTTTTTTTTGGGGGGGGGGGGTTGTAAAAGCAGAAAACCTGGGCGGTCAATGGATATTTATTTGGTCCTAATCAGTGCCACAATCAAGCATTTATGTACATGGAGTTCTCCTCCAAAAGATAGGCTCTGTACACGGTTTCTTAGTGTTGCGGCCGTCGCTGCGGGACCTACTCATCTCTGGTGCGGGTCCCCCTCCCCCCGCGATTCTGCAACCATCTGTAATTCGTCTGTCTTTCCGAGGAGGTTTATAAGAACTATGACGTGTAAAAGAAACCTTATATCCAAGGAATACCTATTGAAGGCCATCAAAAGAGAAATTATACCTAGGTGTAGTTCTAATAAGAGTTTTGTGGAAAAGAGAAGGAGACAAAAAGCAAGAGGAAAGAATGAAGAAAAGGGGCAAAGCAAAATGAAAAATATGCTGATAGAGAGATCGAGACAAAACGTCCAGGAGAAGAGCCCATTCTCCTATGCAAATTCATTCGGGGAATGGATGACGTCAAGGACATTTTCAGGAGAAATTAGGGGGTGCGCTAGGGATGAAACAGGAAATTTTCGAGAGGAAGGAAAAGAAAAAAAGAGTTTGGGCGTAGATATAATCCTACCGAAAACTTTGTGGAAAACCGAAAAATGAGAGAAAAGAATGAAGGAAAAGGGCAAAACAAAATGAAAAATATGCTGATAGAGAAATCGAGACCAAACGTCTTGGAGGACATCCCATTCTCCCATGCAAATTCATTCGGGGAATGGATGACGTCAAGGACATTTTCAGGAAAAATGAGGGGGTGCGCTGGAGGTGAAGCAGGAAATTTTAGATAGGAAAGCAAAGAAAAAGCACTGGGACCATATCCACAAATGTTACTGGAAAGGTTGTAGGCTTTCCGCTCACCCGGAGTGGACGAGTTTCTCCAGCAGAATACATCACATCTAACTATTTTCACCAATATCTTCCAGTGCTGACTGGGACTAGTCGTTTTTATCAGCTGACATGTTCCGACCCGGAGAACTCGTCCAATTCAGGAGATGGAGTAGATCACAACCTTCCAGGAACGATCATTTCCTTCATTTCTGGCATTTAGCAGGTTGCCAAATTTTTTTTACCACTTTCTGATCATTCTTTTAATTCNGGATCACAATGACTGTCACTATAACTTCATCGCCAGGTGATTTATTGAGTTGCTTATTTCTTCGATTTTTGACTCGTAGTCTCGAGAAATTTTTCTTGTTCTTCTATTCTTTCCATCCTTTGTTTTCTGTTTTTCATCGCGATGCCACATTTCCCTGCAAATTTGGAGAATCAGTCAAAATTGCGTTAATTCTCCCTTAATCTTACTAGTTTGATTCATTTGTACATTTATCAGAGCTGAAATCTTTTTTTT
>JARK01001355.1:490023-501815 GCA_000688135.1 Ancylostoma ceylanicum | reverse complement strand
CCCTCCCCCCTAATGGTCGTCCAATACCGAAATACATATTCTTCCTAAGTTTAAGCATACACATAACACACCTCATCCAAGAGAGCGTAGATTTTCTGGATTGATCAGCAAGCGTATCAAAAAAAACTTTTGAATACAATGAAATAAAATACATAATAATACGTCGAAGCCGAAAATATGTGCGACTCGGGTGTGGCTTAAAGGGGCGGTCCCACCAAGAAATGGGCGTAGCAACCGTATTTTTACTTTACAAAGCTCCATAATTTCTATTAACAAATAAAATAAAACTAGAGGGATCTCAACAAGGATAAAATGAGGCAATAATAACCTAAAGACGGAGAGTGGGCCAAATACTTGCACCTCCCCCAACAATTTTTCCGAAATCCAAATCGAAATCTGCATCAGAGCAAAATTTATGTATTGACACTTACATATAGTAATAGTAATACATTACTACGTATAGCTATATTATTCACAACTACATTTGCCCGCTAAATTTAGTGATTTTGCAATAAAAATCACGAAAAATATTAATCATAACACTAGAGTTTGGTCACACCTCCCCCCCCCCCATTTACTCTCAAAGCACTGCATATTCTTCATTTCCAGAAAGGTCTCTACAACCTCAAAGGACGTCTGAGGCATTAACACTGTGCGGATAAATAGGTGCGTCAATAATTTTCACTTCAATTCATTCACGTTGTTCAGTTAAAGGACGAAGTATGCGCCTTAAAATGGACAATTTCGTCCAAGCGTAAAAATTAATTGGTCTTATAACAAGCTTTTTTCAGCTGACGTCGTTCATTTTTTCATTAAAGTACAGAAAATTTCATTTCCCTCATAAACAACGCTACAAAAATGAATTACGTGCACCAGTGGTTGGCAGATAGGGGAACGGGAAATTACACTAGCACCAGGCATCGGGAAAAGGTAGCACGCGAAAGTTCTGGAAAGCACTGCTCGGCAAAAGGGCATCGCTGAATTTTTCAACATTTCTGCGGCATATCATGGCATATCATATCAATATATTTTCTTGAAAAATATTTGCGTTCTAGGAGAACCAGAAAAGGATTCATGGAATGAGGTAATATGACGAGGCATGATGGGGGAGGAGAGGGTGTGGAGCAGTGTACTCGGAGGGGGTGGCGTGGTCAAGTATCGCGATTGGTCAATTTTCCCAACTGGCCAATTGCTGAAATACAACGCTCCACACCCCAAGAGATTACATTACATTATATTGCATTTATTGCACTACATTTAAGATTTTAGATTAGAAATTAAGGTGAGGAACACATAAAATATTAGGATGTTAGATAAGCTACAGCTGTTTCTTGAAAACTGCTCGTATTCCCGCCAATTTCAGTTCTTCAGCCAAGTGTATATAGTCATTCGATAGCGCTTTCTTCGCAGTATAGAAATGCTCCATTGGATTTTCCCAGAATATACAGATTTTTCTGATTTTAGGCCCTGAAAGTGTGGAATTTTTGGCATTTTCTTTTTTACGCCCCTCCCCTCCCCACATCCCCCCTCCCAGCCGTCAGAAACCGACCAGTGGGCCTCGCGACGATTATGAGCACGTTATATGTATCTGACAGAACTAGTCGAAATTTACTCACATTACGCAAACGAGCGGGTAAAAGGGGTGGGTGGGGGTGGGCGGAGCCTAGCCGAGAGGGCGGAGCTTGCAAGTAGCGTACGAGTCACCACAACCACAAATCGTCCATGTTTCTTGCATTCAGTGGTTCTGTGCCTGGATGCATCATTGAGATTATCCAGGGTAAACGTGCTAAAGTCTAATCAGCTATGGGTAAATTTGGAGCTAACACGTTTACCCTGGGTAAACGAACCTGCCCAACAAATGAGCAAAGAATATGTATTGTTCACTGATGTTCCGTAGAATTCCTGAACCACCCCAGTGGATCAAAGAGCCTGACAACCCGCAAAAACCATAATAACGCCTACCAAGGCTAATGCCACGGTTTTTCCACATGTGGGCAAATTAAGAATGCCAAAGCCGCCCACATCATGCTCCCTCTTTAATCCCATCCTTGTCCATCAATTCCTCAACACGCATATCTCATCAACAGCCACATCTCGTCATGTACATAGTCCATAGAGATGAGGCCAAGGCTTCTGACGTGGACGTGTTAGTGGACGAGTTTTCATGAACATTTGCTAAAATATCAGGGACACAAAACATACTGAATGCGGACATGGGTCAGAAGTACAATGAGAAGGTTTGGAGTACGGTTTGTGGACGAGTTTTCATGACTGGCTGTGATTGCACAGGGTACGTCATACCTAACGCCTGATGATATTCCAACGTTGTCGTCAGCTAAATGCCTTAGCGCACCTTGTCCCGAGTAAGCCATACCCGCACAAAAACGCCACGCGACCGCAGCGCGACCGCACCGCATACGCCAGCGTCAGGGTTGCGTCATGACTGCGCTTTGGCCAGCGTCTGACGCGCGCACGCATTTAGTATAAATCACACTATCATGGGCTACATTTAGGACATTTATTACGCATTTAACGGCGACCTTTAACTTTAACTGTCTTGAATTAGATGCGTGCGTGCGTGCGTCAAACGCAAGCAGGAGTCCATGGGCGGCTTTTGTTCATTTTTTTCTTCCTTTAACCTATTTTATTGTTGTTCATTCCTTGAAAATAAACAATAAAAAGGATCTAGGGATGCGTAGGACTAAATCGCTTCCAGATGGATAGGGCGATTCATACTAGTTGCTTGCGTCAGTCGCGCGTCAGACGCACGCATTCGTTTACGGGGGATTTCCCATGAGAACCAGTCAACGTAGCATGTACAGTGAGCGTCGATGGCGGTGACCCATTCACAGCTTTGACAAGCACGCCGCGCAACCGCGCCGCGCGCGACGGAGACGATGTCGCTTGCTGTCATTATGCTACTTCTCGTTATGAAACATGAAAAAGTGAGAAGTTCACCAGATTATGAAGAAAAGTGCGTAGAAATAGCAATCCGACGTCTGACGAAGACAATTCCGGTGCGTGCGGCGCGGTTGCGCGGCGTCCTTGTTTAGACCGTGGATGTGTCACCGCTATCGACGCGCACTGTACACCTTCGATGAAAAGAAGGAGCGGCAGCCACGGGGCTGCTAACGCGTGCGTCTGAGCTGCGTCAGCGACGCGACTGGCTCTATCCTTCATCATAGAGACACACGCGCGTCAAACGCACGCAACTAGTGCAAATTACCCTGGTGTCAACTAGCACAAATTACCCTGGTCGGTCTCGGAAGCAAGCGTTGAGGATGGAGTTTCTGCAAGATTACGTATATTTGCAGGATCACTGACGGAAATCTTGGAAATTTAAAATAAAATGAATAAAAAAATATGAATATGTAAGTCCAACAGATAAATAAATAAAACTAAAAAATAAATAAAATAACTGAATATTGTATATAGTAATGTATGATAATATGAATAATAATCATCCTATGTATGAAATAATACTATACATAAGTAATATAAATAATAAAATGACACATCCGTACAGATAATTTAAGTTGTTTTTGAGTCACATTCCTTACTTTCCCTTTTATCCTCTTTTCCTTTTTCTCTTTCTTTCTCTCAAAATTTTGGCGAAGGCCGTTGGTGTAAAATCAGCAGAGATGGCAAAGATGGACGTCCAGGATAAAAGGCAAATGAATCCGGCTTTTGAGCAAATGGAAAAAATACCTATTGATCGCCCCGTCGAGAATGTTCTAAGCGTTATGGTACTCAATGACAATTAAAATTTAATATTTTTGCAAATTTCTTCGCTTTAGAAGCATAACTTTCAAGGTACCTAAGCTCATGTGATAACCTGGTGAGTCCTCACACAAAGTACAGTAAATATCCAATCATTAAAAAAAGTGGAAAAAACACAGCCTCAGGGCCCGGGATGCGAAGCGCCGGGAAGCGGCTGGAGACACGCAAATGCGAGGCGAAATGAACCCGACCACCACGATATTCAGCGCAATTCCCATGAGAAAGTGCATATTGGAGTGATTCGTCCATATCTGATGCTGAGATGTGCTGAGCATAAAAACCAGCTGTTCCCCCGCGAATGTGCAGGGTTGTTTGGTTTTTCTCGCGAAAAATCCACAAAAAAGCAAATGCATCCGGGTCTTTGACGTGGACGAGTCGGCCAAAAAGTAACTGCGCCAATTTGACGGCTAAAAACTAAACAAACACTGGCACATTGCGTCAATGTCCAGCAGCAAGAAGAGATCCAGGCCCTTTAGCTAGGTAGAAATGCTAGCGTAAGTGGGGATATTTGAGCCCTGTATAAGGTAAATACGTGGAATAAGCACAAAATAGTGATACCCTTATCCTTTTCCGGAAAATGGTCATCGTTCTACTTCTCAAAACATGGGAATAGTGGAAAAATGCACAGTATCGCCGTGGATATTCCCAGAACGATGCAAAACCTTCGAAATCCGTGCAGGTCCACGACGAAGCCAGAACAAATTGGAGAAATTTGGTCCCATGAAGGAAAAACAGCGGAAAAAAACTGGTCTGCGAATCCTAACATAAATTCACATAGATTCACTTGCATATCTGATATCCCGCTGATTTTCGGACAAGTATTCCGGGGAAAAGCTCGCTCTTCCCTAAGTACGAGTTTCCAGAGTTTCCAGAACGTTCCAGAACAGAATGAGCTACACGTCGCTATCTTCTCCATTACTTCTAATCGCTGACTGTAATGACGCACTCAGTTATAAATGACTACCTGGAAAAATCGTCCATTTTACCAAGGCCGGTATTTCACAACCTTCCCGGCGTGTCCATAAAAAATTTCATTTTTCAATTCCACTACAGATACAGCTCGTTATGAACTATAGTGAGGTAAAGGGTCAGAGTTGCATGTACCATCGAGATTACCCAGGGTTAACGTGTTAATAGCACACAAGTTAACCCATCTTTACACTGCCGTCACCCTTGGGTAATCTCAATGACGCATCCAGGCCAGGGCTCCGTAGGGTAAGGAATCAGAGCAGGGCCCAGACGTATCGCTGAGATTACCCATGGTGAACTTGATGACGCATCTAAATTTACTCTTTACCCGGCAACAATCAACATGTTTACTCATCCGTGATGATGCTTTTACCCAGCTGCTACTTTTGGGTAGTTATGGCCATGGGTATGAGATTACCTATCCCAACGTAAAGGAACGGTTTCTGAAGCTACATACCCTTTTTGTGCCACCAGGCCTGGATGCGTCACTGAGATTACCCAGAGTAAACGTATTCGAACTGCTACTCTTGGGTAGTCACACCCATGGGTATGAAAGTGCCTATCCTTGTAGTAATGTATACAGGCCAGGGTAACACAGAGAAAGGAAAATGGGTATTGAAGATACCTATTTTCATGCCTCTGCGCCTGAATGCACCATCGAGATTACCCAAGCTAAACGTATTCGAGCTGCTACTCTTGGGTAGCCATACCCATGGGTATGAGATTACCTGCCCTTGCCGTAATGTGTATGGGCCAGGGAAGTGTATGGAGAAAGGAAAATGGGTACCCAATCAATGTACATATTTTCATACATCGGCGCCTAGATGCATCATTGAAATTACCCAGGGTTAACGTGTTAGAAATGCTACTCTTGGGTAGTTATACCCATTGATATGAGATTACCTATCCTCTTAATAATGTATATAGGACAGGGAAACGTACAGAGAAAGGGTAGCGTTTACTGATGCTACACGTCGTTTTCATCCCTCTGGGCCTGGATGCGTCACTGAGGTTATCCAGGGTAAACTTATTCGAACCGCTACTCTTTGGTAGCCATACCCATGGGTATGAGATTACTTGTCCTTGTAATAATATATAGGGGCCAGGAAAATGCACGGAGGGAAACGGACACTGAGGCCACAGGTCGTTTTTATACCTCTGCTCCTAGATGCATCATTGAGATTACCCAGGGTAAACGTATTCAAAATGTTACTCTTGGGTAGCCATACCCATGGGTATGGGGTTGCCTAACTTTGTCATAATGTGTGTGGGCAAGGAAAATGCACGGAGTGTAACGGACACTGAGGCCACAGGTCGTTTGTATACCTCTGCTCCTACATGCATCATTGAGATTACCCATAGACGTATTCGAACTGCTACCCTTGGGTAGTCATACCCACGGGTATGAGATTACCTAACTTTGTAATAATGATTATACCCACGGGAAATGGACACTGAGGTCACAAATCGTTTTCATGTCTTTGGGCCTGGGTGCGTCACTGAGTTTACCCAGAGTAAGTGTCTTGACGCCCGTGTTAGTGATGCATAAATTTTTGTGTCGCCACCACGTTCACAATGGGTAATCTTGAGAGTGCGTGCGGCCTCTGATGGAGGCTATAAGTGGAATTTCACGTCAGGAAAACTAAGTAACCTGGCACAAATACGACGCAGGGCAAATATCTGGATGGGAAAATACCTGGAATACCTGGTCCCATGGGAGAAACACCTAAACGAATCGAATGAATGAATTTTGTGAACGGATGGATGAAGAAAGAAAGGTATAGAAAATCATAATTAACACAGAATGAGCCAAGCCAACCCACATTCACGAGTAAAAAGCCCTCGACCTATGAGTAGCCTCCCATGTGCTCCACGCGGAAACACTCGCATAGCCACCCATAAAACCGGAAGCTTGCGCTTCGGAGGGTTTACTGTAGGAGAAAGCGCCAGCAACACGGCGTCGGCGCTCGACAGCTAGGCAGCGCGGGAAAGAAAAACGCGACGATTTGCATACGAAAATGAGCGTTTGTTTATGTTGACCTGTGTTTTTCGTCGGCAAATTTTATGCCCGCAGGCGATACGATGTTGTCGCGACGTTAGCCACAGCTTCTCACGAATACGCTGATGTTTCTGGATTTCCTGGATTTGCTGGAAAAGGTTTATCCTTCTTGGGAAAACATGTGGCTTCTTACAGCATGGATGCCTAATTGTAGGGCTATTTTGCTTTTTAAGGATAGGGAGTCACGGGGAAAATCCATGGAAATTTTCCGCTTGAGTATGAGGCAGCTTGCAGGGAGAGGGCAAGCAGTATATGATTTACCCTCGAAAAATTAAAATCAAATGTTCAAGAATGCCTAGAACAAGAGCTGGGCGTCATGATCATAAAGACTAACGATGCGCCAGTTTACACTCTTCAGAAAAATCTTTTTCGAAAAAAAATCGCTAAAGGCGCCATGATGCTATATTGTCCAAGAAATTTGTCACAAAGAGGTGGAAGGAATATTCCGCAAGCGATAGCTGGCGCATCGTGTTAGCTCAAGCATAAGCTGGAGCGTCGTGTATTCTGCAAGCGTAACTTGGCGCATCGTTGTGTTGGCATTCAACAAGGCGGCCTGCTGGAGCTTAACTACGGTAATAGGAATTCTCCTTGTAATAGACTCATGTAGAACATTCCAGAAAATCTAATAAATAGAATAAGTACATAATTTATCTCTGAAAAATCTGGGATGAATCGCTAAAGGAAACGTAGGACGAGTCGAGGACATCATGGTCATAAACATTAGCGATGCGCCAGTTTACGCTCTTCAGAAAACCATTTTTTAGAAGAAAACTCCCTAGGGATGACATGATGCTATATTGTCCATGCTGTATATCACAAAGAGGTAGCAGAAAAACAATGCCCATTCAAAAAACTCGCTATTCTGCAAGCGTAAGTTGGCGCTTCGTTGGATTGGCAAAGAGGCGCGCTGGTGCTCAACTACGGTAATAGGTATTTTCGTTGTGATAGATTCATGTAGAACATTCTGGAAAATGTAGCAAATAGAATAGCACCTCGTTTCCACAGCTCTATAAGAAATTGGATCCAATTTCTGGATGAAATTGGAACTTTTTCCTCCATCCTCCTACAAAATGTGCTTAGCCACTGAATTTATAAGTATTTGAAAAACGACTGGGTAGAATTTCTCGTCGGTAGAGCTGCTCAAGGAATATTTTCCTGGGGAATTTCGGCAATTTCCGGACATTTAGTACATTTTGAAGGTTACTGACGTGGAGGAGGGTGATAGGGCTTCTCTTCACAGCTGATAGGCTTGACAACTCGGGAAGGAAGAAGCCCGTTGGAATTGTGATGGAAGCGTAAACTAATAAGCTAATTTTTGTGCACTTTGTAATATTCAGAGAAACACTACAAATTAAGTGGAAAATGTCACACATTCTGGTAATTTATTGCTTACAAAAAACAGATTCACAGTCCCACCCCACTTCGTTTGGTACTGGGGTAAAAAATCAGTTACGAACGGCCCTAATCTTGCTGCTGTGCTGATTTTCCATTTTTTTTTTTTGTAATTTTGGGAAAAAAATTTCTGACGCTCACAATAGTACAACCCCTTAGATTCAGTAAATTCTGGCAGGTTATGGGTAACACTTTGCACGAAGCATAGATCGGAGTTGACCCATAGCCTAGACTCCTTTTTACTTCTGGAGCTGCATGCATCATTCAGATTACCCAGAATAAACGTGTCAACACCACACAAATTTACCCAAAGGGTTAAAACAGGTGGAGACACTTTCACCCCCGGGTAATCTCGATGATGCATCAGAGCCCTGCTCACACTACCCTGCATTTCGCTTTCTTACACAGGTGTAGCAATTTTGGAGTAATTATATGAGTAGGAACGGGGCTACCCAACGGACCGGGGGGCGGGGGTTGGGAGCGGAAAAGGGGTGTGCAAGGGCTCAATGATTGGCAATATTAGCGCTAACTGGTTGCCAATATTTAAATTTAAAAAGAAAAATCAAGGAAACGACCATTTTTAATGCTTCAACCTTTCCTCATCTGCATCGATGGAAAACTGGGTAATCTCATACCCAACGTATAATAGTAGTAGTACCTATAAGTAATAGATGCGCACAGAGGACGTCACGTCTTGGTAAACATGCTGATGAATGCCGGGTAAAGGGTAGCTTGACGCGTCTACCGTGTTTAATCTCAATAATGCTTCCTGGAGCTTAGAGGTATCCAGTAGATACGCAATCACGGCTCTTCTTAGAGTCTGGATATCATTGAGATAACCCCCCCCCCAGGGTTAACGCACTGCTGTCGTGTTGACGACCTTATCGACGAAGGACAAACCTTGGGGTAATGACACGTTTATCCTGGGTAATCTCAATGATGGATGCGGCTCTAGGAAGAAAGAAAAAGTTGCAGAAAGAACGATAAAGCAAACTGTAAGCTCAAGAAAAATGAATGAACTGTAGAACTTTTCTTTCAGCATGAGAAAAATCCCAGCGATTGGAACCTGACAACGCATCCGAACAATCCACAAATGAAGGCATCTTCTCTTGGGAGCGGCCGGCCAAAAGCACACGTGAGATCCCACATCAAAGATTGTTCGATGAGAATGCTCGAAAACAACGGTGTCCTGATAGGGCATTCAGGGAAACCAAATCCTATGTGTTCCTGGTTTTGGTCCGAATATGTAAACTACGCCCTCACAGAGGTGATTTGTCAGATTAGGCAAGTCATCACAACATGTCACGGATAAAATGTGGTTTTTTGAGGAGCCAGGGATGTGTGCAGTGAAAATGATCCAGGAACTATTAATGACAGCAATCCAGCACAACTTTCAAAAATTAATTTTTATGAAAAATAGAAAAAAAGGAACGGTTCACAAGCTTTTTCTGGTGCCCAGCCCTGAATGCGGTCCATGGCTACACAGGACCGAGAAATGGACAATGAATGAATGAATGAGTTGGATAAATGAACGAACGAACATGATGAATGAATGAATGAATGAATGAATGAATGAATGAATGAATGAATGAATGAATGAATGAATGAGTGAATGAGTAACTGAATGAACAAATGAACCAGTCGAACAAATCAATGAGTGAATGAATAAATGAACGAATGGATCAATGACTAAATAAACACGATAATCGTGGAATTTTTGATGATCTCGGCATTTTTTGAGCATCCATGAATCCATATAAGGATTATGAGGTTACATTACCCACCAATTCATCTAAATTACTTTTCCTCTTCGAAGAGATGAAGGAGATGACCATGATGATGATAATGACTGTGATGATTACAATGAGGAATCTTATTACGATGAGATGAACCATCCAGGAAACAAAATAAAAGAGCATGCCGCGGGGCAAGCGTGACATGGCTTCAAATGACCCGAAGACGTTCCTATCGATTTGGGATCAAACGATGAGGTCACGTCAAAAGCGATTTAGGCAGGCAAGATCTGGAAATGTTCCGGAAAATTCTGTGGATACAGAAATCCCCGGAAGGAGTGGAGGAAGTAATACATGTTCCGCCAATCCATCGCGAAAACTCGCCAGGATTCTGCGCTTGGAACGGGCTAAGTGGCATCTGGAATCTGCTCTAATTGAAAGCCATAATCGATCGTTTGCGGTACTGTACAATTCCGGAATGCTCGCGGTAGAAACGAAAAAAGCCGATTAATCCCATGAAAGGGAGGAAATGATGAGGGATGAGATAAGATGACTTTAATTAAATGGAACTGGTCAGATGTTGTGGGGCTCAGCGAGAAAAACAGTTGGTCTGAGGTGCTGCTGGCGAGAAATGTGAGAAAAATGACCTTGGTGATGAAATTTCGAGAAGGTCCACGAGCCGTGAAGTAAAATCCCGGGGAGAAACAGATGTACAGGCAATTCACCCGAGAGTCGGTGTTGGCGAATTCCTACGTGGAAAGTCCAACGGCGAATCTGACAAATCGCGCACGTTCTGTCCTGTTACTCGCAGTGATATTTAGCTGCCTAACATGTTAAAACAATCCCGGAAGTAATGTGGGATTACGTGGAACTCATGCGTTCGAGCAGCGCGAGACCGACTCCGGGTTGAATTGCCTGTATGAAGGATTCAGCCAATTTCTGGGGCAAATTTTCAACGTACCATGTTTTTATTAGTATCCTAACGTCCTGGATGGAGCGGTCATAAACAAGAACAACGGGAAACTATAACATGCACTCATGTCGCTGTTATTCGTTGCACGCACTGGTTATAAATAATGCTCTCTAGGTCTCTGTTGAGGTTTTGCATGGGATTTTTCCTTAGCAGTGGGTAAATGTCGCTGAGGTTTATTTTTCAGGGTTCGTAACCAGTACGGTTCACCCAGTTGGATGAATTCGCTCGAAAGGAAATGTTGGTGTGCTTTAGATATTCTGCTATCCAGTGAAATTAACCGCGGATATGTACATATATCCAGTTTCTTTTCCATGCAAGATATCTTCATCCAATTGATAGCAACCAATTCCCCAGAAACGGAACCAGAACCGTATTTTTGCCAATAAACAACACATGGATGAATAAATTAGAAGAAGAACTTCAAAATTTCGCTGTTTTTTTTTTCTTCTGGTAATCAGGGAAGTCACATTGAAAGAATTGGGACAGTACAACATTATAATAGAAATAAAAAATAAAAATAAACTCTTCGTTTAACTTATTTACCACCTCGGATTCTTAATACCTTGGGTGATTCATTGGTAATCCTGGTTCTTGGCTGGATTTTTTCATGGTCAGTTTCACCATTCAGCTTAGTATCCTTGGGACCAAATAATGTGTTGGATATATTCAAATTCACATTAGAGAAAGAGGAACCATTGTAACTCAAGAAGAATAGTAAAGATCCAGGGCTTTCTGAGTTTCGAGAAATCCGATTTTCCTTGCATTGGGTCCTAAATTGATTACTTAATCAAGTCAATCGCTTTTCATTCGGTCCTAGGAATAGAAAATAAGTATAAATACCCATTTTCCATAGGAATTTGAAAACCTTCCCCTACCAGTGGCGGAC
>JARK01001355.1:436758-482702 GCA_000688135.1 Ancylostoma ceylanicum | reverse complement strand
GGGGGGGGTGAGGGTGAGGGAGAGGGGTACAAGAAAAGAAAATGTAAGTGAACAAATGAGGATACATTTTGGAGATGCTCCGAAATGAATTATTGATGCCGAGTCAAATGGTGCTGTTTAGTGAGCAGTGGAAAGACCTGCTCAGGCACTCGCACCGGCCGAGTGGCGCGCGAATACCAGCTGAGCGGCCACCGGAAAACCGGCCCGGCCGGTATTGGATGCACCGCCCGGCCGGAGATCGCGCGCCGCTCGGCCGGAAGGCTTCAATTCACGTTAGCGTTGTTTGGTCCGTATTCGGAATTCGTTCTTAGTCATAGTACCTGTACGAGAACCGAAACCACCCATGCAAGAAATTTTTTAAAAATTCTGCTTTTGATAATGTTGGGTTCCGCCTCCTTCTATTTGCCGGGATCCGAACCTACCTCACCACCGCACAGTGTGCAATTTCGCACATCTAGCCGCTCAAAATGTATTTTTCGAGGTATCGTAGCAAGTTGTGATTACTGCACCAAAGCAATCGCTGATAGTCCGCGCACACGATATAAGTGTTTTTTTCGCGACCGATCACCTGGCAGGGCATGATTAGATAACGAAAAGATAGCATACAAATCCAACATCGTTCACGTAAAAACAGATGAGCACTTCATAAGTTGTCTCTGTCGTCTGTGTTGTCGTCTGAATTTCCCGTTTGGGAATCTTTCAATAGATCTTGGAACAAGCTTTCATATTTCCTAATAACCATATTTCTCAGGAATATGGAAGTAATCCAAACTTGGCCGAGAAATGAACGACTAAGCACTTCACCCATTCGCGTTTTCGGTTAGATTTAAAAAAAGTTCCACGAGATTCCGCTTAAAAAATATGTGTATAGGCTAGCTATAATCTTGCTGTATACGAGCATGTGTTTTATTCCTGCGACCGCCTGCGACCCTTTACAGAAAACACTTATATGTAGGCCGAAACCGCTACTCTCTAGGACAGATAGTTTCGATATGTTTCTAGGAAATGGGGTTGCAGCTCCGCGAAGAGTTCTGTTTCCAGAATGTCATTGCAGGTAATGGTACGAAAGACTGTTATGAGTCACCTGGTTTATCTGAGCAACACCTAAGATTCGTTAGACTCCTACCTATAGCGCACATGATGAGAGCAAGTGAGGAAAGGCAAAGCTCCACTTTTGAGGTTACAATTTGGACAAAAAAGCATTGAAATCGGGGAAGTAGAGACGACTCAGAGAAAAAATAATATAAATAGAAAATTTGGTGAAGAAAATCCCAGTTAAAAATGGAATAACACCGTCTTGAAAGACATCCTATGGTGACCCACCCTGCAGGCTACCACCTTCATCAAGCCCAACCTTAACAAATCTTGCCGCATTTCTTGAGGTTCGTAAGATTTCTACGTAAATTAACATTCCATGACTGAATAGGCTATTTATATGAGCAACAGCACTTGAATTACAGTTTTCTTGATTGTGAAACCTCATAAAATGTCTAGCAGTTTACTAGGTGAGTTCTCGTCACGCCATTCAATTGGAAATTTTTAGAAACTCAAATTGGAACCCATATGCATGTTTCAGGGGTTTATTTGTTTGCAGAAACGGTTAAAGGTTTCAATTTGTGTGGTCCAGCAGCTGCGTGAAAAATTAGTCCTCAGTACATGATTTTGCACTGATGGGCTCTATTTCAGAAATAATGGAAACTGCCCTAAAACCTTGGCTTTCATAGGTCCAGCGCAGTGCTTAGAAGCAGCAGAGTAAACAGAGTATATCTACTAAAAAGTAAGGCATTTTATCCATCGGCTCTCCAGAAAATAATTTTGATCGGCTAGATGCTCGAAATTGCCCACTGTGCACCGTCCTTCATTGATTGATAACCCACTGCGTAACCGACTCGGCCATCCGTGCTGCTATGCAGGGACTCTACCACTCTAGTAATAGCTTCATTCTCTATGAGCTCTTCACTTTACCGGCATGCTGGGCCACATGCTGAGCTTGTGAAAACCTAGCGTGCCTGGTTTGGGGTTCACATTGGGGTGTGTAAGCATGACCAGTTCACTATGAGCATGTAAGGGTTTACAACGAGTGCTTGAGTCTTGATTCGTAAGCTGACGCGTACCGAGTTAATAACTTCTTGATCTGTGGATTTGAGCCTAATGGATGTCTACACCATATGGAGATGATGCTGATATATTTGGAGCAGAGATGAGCTCGGAGATCTACAGATGTTTCAAACTTGCCCACACTATGATGAATACTTGCCCATGCCATAATTTCACCACTGTATGGGTAAGTTTATTATTCCATCCATGTTCTCAACATGGATCTACCACACGTCCGAGTGAAAAGGGAGGGGTATTCATCGGATGGCGGATGGTCCTCTCAGCACTGCTTTATCCCATACACTTTGTACGACGACTTCACACAACTAGGCGCCGGTACATACTACTCCCTCTCCCATATTTACAATGCTGCTGGGTGATGTTTTACTCACTTTCGTCAATCAGCGTACCCCAGACATATCAGCGGATCCGTTTTGAGAGCTAGCCCTCACTATCCGGTACCACAAAGCTAGGCAAGCACTACTGGACTTGTTACGCCGTGTGGTTCGCATCCTTTGGCGTAATTGTAAACTGCAATCTTCAGTAGTCCCTTACCGCAACTACTATTATTAATAGTACCTCTAATCACAAAAATTATCCGCGCGCCGCTCAGCCGGTGTGCCTGAAATCGCGCGCCGCTCGGCCGGTAATTGAGCCGGTAATTAAATTTAGGAGCGCCGCTCAGCCGGTTTCTGAAAGTCGCCCGCCGCTCGGCCGGATTTGACGAGCCGCCCGGCCGGTGACTCGAATTCGGCCGGCCCTCGGCCGGTGCCAGTGCCTGAGTGAAAAGACTCCAGAAATCTTACCGAAATTTCCGCTAGGAACGAGACTATTCATAATTAGTGCCCCTATCATCGATGAAAATATTTTTTATGAAATAGAATATTCTCTACAGGATGTGAGCCGTCAAAGCTGTCACTGCAGAATAGAGTGAGAGAAAAGTGGGAATTAACGTGAATTTTTTTTCAACAGAAGCACCATACATAGGAAGCACTACGACAAGTGATGGAGGTCCGATTCAGAACACTATTGGGAAGATGGAATTTGTTGCAAAATCAATACCAATAATAGGTCATAAAAATGAAATTGCCATTGATTTTCAACTAACCGTATTCAGTTACGCGGATTTGAGCGATGAATGATCACCTTCTACGTTGACGGTATCCAAGCGGTTCGAATCAGATCCTATGGAGCTGAAAATGAAGAAAATTTGAATACAGGGTGGTCCACATGAAGTGTGACGCAAAAAATGATCCACAACTTCGCACCAGTCAATTCAAATAAGAAGCTTTTATTTTCATTTAGTAGGCAGAGAAATTCTCTATAAGACCTCATACATAACATTTCGAATGGCACCTTTTAAGCGCACGTGAACTGCAATAAAATAAATAAATAAATAATAGCGCGTCAAAGGATGAAAGGTGATGTGGTGATGAAGCATTTTACTATAACAGTAACACTCGAACCAGGGTAAAGCAAGGGGTGCGATCTGGAGTTACCAAATACGTACCACTCCCCCCTTCTGCTCTCACCTGGGCCCAACCATGCCCACAAGCAAGTATAATCGGTATCCAGCATTGTTGCTGAGAAAATCGATTCTACTTATTTGTGAATCGCAATCGCAACTTTTTAAGAAAATGTTTTGATAAGATAAAGAAGCGATGGGAGTTCATGGAAGAAGGCATTCCAGGAATTCCATCTATACTTCAAAGGAAGTGTCCACGCGAAAATTTCGATTTCTCAATTTTGTGGCGCTTCGCAAACGAGAGTTTGTGATAGTACTGCAACCTATATTGTCCGCCAAAATGTGGAATTAAGAGTTCAAGAGCACAAAAATTCCTGGGAGGAGGGGGGGGGGGGGAGGAGTGGAAGTGGAAGCTTCGGATTCATTGCACCATCCCGTACTTCGTCTTGGCTTTCTAAGCGTAAGCGCTGGATTTATCGTTATTGTGAACTGTGATAGTAACAAAAAGGAACCACCAGAAGATGCTCCCAGAGGAGCTTTTCAGTGGTTAAAGGCAAGGTCTGGTCAAACTCTTGCCCATCTAAGTTTTTTTTTTGCTCCTTGGAGTCCATACTATATGTATAACACGCACTCCAAGTTCAAGAGCTCGACATAAGCCCTATCGCAAGATATGAATGTCTGAGGATTACGTCGGCAGTAGGAAAACATGCTCCAGTTTACAAAGGGTGCTCGCATGCGTAATGAACAACGATGGATGATGCCCATGGATACATACTTTAACGAACACATTCCGAAACCGTGCTCATCAAACTGTGCGCACTCCTTTGGAAGTGCATTTCCTCCTACGACGCCACAATAGACAACATGTGGTGAGCGCCGTATAATGTTGTTTGAAAACATGGACGCTGCAAAAGTGTAAACGCCATACAAAAATCGGCCGGTGGGAACCGTTCGTTGTGGGACCTTTTCAGCGATTTTTCGATTTTTCCGTCCAAGGCATCGCAGTGAGCAACGAAATTAGTAAAAATCCAGAAGAATTTTGTTCGCACCTTGTCCAAGGTCGAATGCACACTACCCCTCCTCGATTGGATCACTTCTGAAAAAGTTATGGGCATGCGACGGTGTCTCCGATTGAGCGATCATCATGTTTTGACATGCCGTGGGCAGAATTGTAGTACTTACTTACTTAGGATACTTAGGCGACCCGTTCCTCAGCACGGCGGTTGGCCTTGCGCGGGCCCCAACTTCTCTTCCACATTGTTCGGTCTTGAGCCTTAGTTGACCAGTAGACCTTAACGCAACCGGAAGCACAGCTGTTGGTTCTGTGAGTCAATGAGTCATACCACCTTCGGCCGCGTGGGCGTTTTTTGTCGAGAGGATTTTGCCGCTGAACTCCATCTTCCATCCTTGCACCTCATAATATGTCCTGCGCATCAGTGTTTCGACTCGTCAGCGTGAAGGTCAGCATCGTGGACCTTCGACATTGCTCTAACATCAGAGTTGTGCAGGTGGCGCTCTTTCTGCTGACGCAGGGACAGCCCAAGCATGCGACGTTCAATTGAGATCTGAGTTGCACGAAGCTGGGTTTCGGCGACTTTTGTCAATGCCCATAATTCACTCGTATAACACAGGGCAGGCAGCATGGTCGAATTGAAGCCGCGCGCAGCTTCTCGTCCCTGTTATCTTCGAGTACGCTTTTGATTAAATTATATGCGGCCCAGCCTGCTCTTCCTCTCCTCGCAATTGTAGTACAGAGTACCCTTAAACGAATGAAAACATCACACACATGGATATTCGCGAAAGAGTGGTAGCAGAAATCATCAATGCACAAAAAACATCGAAAAGAATCCTGTGTCAAAGTCGGAAGCTGTTGAAAAAAAGAATGGATTTGAAGAATTTTTATAAGGAGTTCCGCTCAAGAAATGCAATTCCAAGAAATGAAAGGAGATGTTACGACTTGCAACCAGTTTTTCCATAATCGCCAACCACTTTCCCAAAGTAGGTTTTGTGTTCCTGTATACTGGTAGACCAAACCGACCTACTGCAGTGAGGAAGTTCACTGCCTGGAATTCAATGGGATGACAAGTCATTGTAGTAAGGAGTGATATCTATACATCACTACAGATTCCAAAATGTGTGGTGAACGGATCTATGCAAATGTTTGATGTTTCAATAACTGCTCACTTGCACAAAGAATAGATGTTCCAGGCTGCATTCCAGATCGATAGAAGATATGTAAATCAATCTCTTTGTTCATTTTCATGTGAGGTCGTGTGCATCCACAAAGGAACAACATATATCTTTCTGTTTATTAGATTTCAGCTTAATCTGCGACTTGAACTATGCCTCAGATACAATGAAATGTCGCCTTTCCAGTTAGCTGCAAAATCCTCCTACCGAAAGTGCAAAGTTAAAGGCAGCACCCACGTTATATCTCCAAGCTTCTGAGAGTTTTCAAACCTCGGGCATACAATTCTGCGACGGAAATGCTGTCAGAACCTAATGCGTGATATTACAAGTTCAGCTCCAGTTCAACATTTCAACCCAGCCTGCGAGTACAAGTCATCATGACTTGTCAAGATAGCCGTGGAACGACACCTAATACGAATCAGCAGTTTCCGTCTGCAATCACTTAATTTTTCTCTGTACAAACTTGTACCGCGAGCTCTTTTCTATAATTCTTACACTGATTTGGTTGTATAGTAGCTGTTAGTAAATAGTTAAAAAATGTTTCCGGGGAAGCCATCGTAGTCAAGAGCCCAAGATTAAGCTATAATCTCAATGCCGTGAATTTTCATGGGTGCTGCCTTCAAGTGCTGCGAGCTGGGGGTGGTAGACCTGCATTGGTAGACTTGCATGAGTACTGAGACAGAGACTGCTCATATAAGTGTTGAGACAGAGACTGCTAGACTCAGTATATGTTAGCATTAAACAGCTATCTAAAAAAACCAGGAAATGAAAATGCAAATTAACGCGTCGATCACCTCTGCTCCTTGATGCCAATAACCCGAACGTGGAATTGAAGGCACAATGTCACGTGAGTGAACAACTCTATAGGCATAGCCCACCTGCAATACCATATACAACTAATTGCAGAACACATCTCTGATACGTTCTACTTAATAAGTACTAGAAATATGTGATCCATCATAGGAATACCACGGAGTGTTTGAAGAGCCATTCTGTTTGGAATACGCTTCCAACAGATGATAGCCAATTTGGTGTTCATTCGCAGTGTAGCAGAGGACAACTCTAAAATTGCTTTCTGCTTGCCGTTCATCTCAGATGAAATGAGCAAGACGATGTGGGATAAGGTTTGCGTAAGGCCGATCTTGAACATCATTTAAGAGTTGCAGAGATACTACCAGCTAATCTAAAGACTCGACTCGTTTGCAATCGCCTTTATGATCGGCTGTATGTAACATCCAAGTGCGTAATATGTCCATTCGGCAAAGAGGTGGATTGCAGGGTGTCTAATGTTGTGTATCTTATCACCTGCCAGGCATGTGGAGATCAGTATATAGGGGAAACCGGACGTTCACCCTGTATTTGGGTCAAGGAACATCTGTAGAACATCTATGAACGGATCCAGAATATCTACACCTCTTGGTTCTCATCGCAGACATATCCATGGAAACTGTTTAATTGTTTTTTCTTCAATACCGATGTGATCAGCACCTGAAATAACCATTGTGCCCAATTTTCGATCTCAAGGCAGCATCTCTGGTTTTTAGAGCTTAATTTTTCTCTTTTCACACACTTCGCAATCACGACACACCTTCAGATTCTAACAAGTTTATTTGCCGCGCAATCGAATTCACGGAATTTTGAAAATTTTTGAAAGATCTATGGATCACACTGATTTCATACTGTCCGCTATTCCTGCTCCTCAGAGGGAATCTGAGGACATGCGCGTCGATAGACATCGCACATGCAAGACTGCCTATCTCAATTTCTCAGCCTCTCATTCCTGAAGGAGGTGCATTCAAAATTGGCTGGCAAGGATCCACAGTAGTCCCACTTCAGAAATACAGTTACCACTAGTCACAAGCTGCTCCGTTGGCTTTGCAAGTGGCGATTCATGTAGGGAACACCCGCCTGTCATCGAGGTTTTCCCGCATTTTCTTATTAAAACCAGCGAACCGATGGCTCAAAATGACGGAAACTACTCGCTGGAGTTTTTTGAGGCTCGATGCTGCCAGACCAGACACCGTTCTCTGCTTGCTCAAGTGTCTGTTCTTCTCGAAATGGACAGCAACTGATCAAATGTAGTGATGAAAATGTCACAGTCGATGAAGTGGCCAGATCCTGTTCCAAGTACTGTGTTTGGTCATGAATAAGGTTGTTATATACCAGAATTCGTAATTATGATAAATCGAAGAGTCATTGACGCGATAACAGAAGACAGTCAAGACTTTCAGGAAAAGAAATTTTTCGAGGTTGCTGTTGCGTTTTTGGGTTCACTTTCTGGCAAAAGCAGACCTGGCCAGTAAGACAATGGAACACGATCTGACAGTTCCAGACATCAGAAAATTCCAGCGAGCAATGTCCGTCAATTTGAGTCATCGATTCGCGGGTTGAAGTCATACGTCCGATAGCCTGAGACGTGTCTCAGGCCACCATCACTCTCGATGGTGCCAGGATGGGGAATCTTCACCTATGCCGAAGAGGATAAGATGGGTCCGGGACGTAGGCCCGGATTAAGAAAGGGAATGAAATTATCCATTGTAATTCGGGCAGAGCTTGTTTACATGAAATGCGCAGTTGTGGCTTAAATTATTCACACAATACAGTCTAAGAAAAGCCGATGTTCAAACATGGCCGGTTAACTCCTTTGGAGAAAAAAGTTTCCATAAAATTGGTGAGTACGGAATTACGGTGAATTACGGTTTGACCGACAATATGGTTATTCATTTGGGAGATTAAGCTTTGCGCAGTTGCCAGACTTCTCGCCAAAATTACTGAGGACTAGAAGACAGCAAGATCACAGAGATGCGACTGAAAATGGCCGAGAAATTCATGCAAACGTAAAAAGAGCATTATCTTGCTTATTTGGAGGAACTGGATGTTGCGCAGTTGTCAGCTGAATTGAGGATGAAATCCTGAGCAAAATGATATATAACACTTGACACTTTCATTCACTCCCGACGGAAAACCAGGGTGAGCCAAATACCCCGTGTGGCTCACCCTCGCGTCTGCGCCCTACCATATTGCGTGCTCTCTCGCTAACCTCCCTGAGCTACACGGGGCATTTGGCTCAGGCAGGCTTTTTCAGCCCAGCGTGAAAGGAAGTATCAAGTCTTATATACCATTCTCCTCGGAATCTTACGGGCTAGGCAGCTGACAACTGCGCAACCCCTAAATTTTTGATCTGAAAGAGATATAAAGTAAAAAAGTGTTTTCATAGATGACCCGTTTTCTGGGCCAGTTTCAGATAAGGGCACCTGCTTCAATGGGCCTTGCATACGCAATGTTGTCACCAATTCAACAGACAACTGCGCAACTCACGATTTCTCAAGATTGTTGAGAAATTTTAAAAGACGCAAATCCCCCTCTAGGTTTTAAAAATTGATTTCTCCCTGGATTCCTAATGAAATTTGTCGCTCTTGGTGTCATCTTGCAGGGAATTCCATGAAGAAGGTCACTGACAACTGCGCAACATACAGTTCTGTGAAACTCCCAGAATATTCAGCAAAAATCGAGCTGAGACATTTACCACATGAAGCTGAGTGCTGGTCCCGGCACGAAAGCAGGAAGCCGGTGCAAATCTCAGCTCGTTCCAGTTTCGGAAGAACGATCTTTTCTTTATTTTCTGAGCAGTATTACAACAGTTTCGGTTGAATCCATACTTAAAACAGCTTTCACTGTCTAGTATATGTCGGTGGTGAACCCTATCTTGGCGCTATTGAAGCTATGGTTGCGGAACAACCTTCACTTCTCGGCGTAGACAACCTTCACTTTTTTGACCACCATCTCACCCCTATCGTATGTATGGTTCAAGTAAGAAAATTTGAGAAAACTTCGATGTATGGCGAGTGTTGCCTACTTGGGTCGCCACCTAGTAAAGCCAATGGAACAGCCTATGACCAGTGCTAGCTGTATTTCTAAAGTAGGACTACAGTGGGTCCTTGTTAGCCAATTTTGAGCGCACCACCGTCAGCAATGAGCGGCTGAGAAATTAAGATAGGCAGTCTTGCATAAACGACGTTCTATCGACACGGATGCTCCCTGGGGGTTCTGGGAGCATCCGTGTCGATAGAACGGATAGAAGGAGCAACAAACTGCGTGAGATCAGTGTCGTCCATAGATGCTCCATAAAGTATCAAAACTTCGTAAATTTGATTGAGCGGCAAATAAATCTGCCAGAATCTGAAGGTGTGTTGTGACGGCGAAGTGTGCGAAAAGAGAAAAATAAAGTTTTAAGAAACCAGAGTTGCTGCTGTGAGCTCAAAAATTGGATACCAAGGTTATTTTAGGTGCTGATCACATTGGTACTGGAGAGAAAATTCCACGTTAAAGGAAAATCGGGGAGTGGGAAATTCGGGAAGTGTCCTATAATTACGAAAAGCACTGTATATCATAGCTAACAAAATAGGTTGGTGCGAAAGAAATGGCGCATTTTTGGGTTGACTCCAATTTCTCCCATAACTCCAGTGAATGGAAACCTCGGCGGACGATCTAATCTCTTTGATTAGCAAGGATCATTGTCCATTGCATGAGTACGTCCCTGATGCCCTGCGCAGAGAACTTGGCAAACTGAGAAGCGAAGAACAAAGGAATTTTTGTTCTCAGGTCGTTAACTTTGACAATTTTCTCTCATGGAATAGAGGATTTGAGAGCTGGGAAAAGCGGAAGAAATACTGCAATTTTTGTGTAGAATGCGATGGGCATTCAAACATTTTCTAGCAGAGTCATCAAAATCCAGCTCTCGGAATCAAATTTTGGCCAAAAGTTGTGATGCAGAAAATGAGCTTTTGAGCATCTCGAGCGCTTCTCCATATTTGGATGTTATACTATGTCCGAAGAAAATTACACGGTTCTGAAGAAAAGTGCGCAATTTCTTCTGCACCAACCTAATACAATGTAAATTGATGAACTCCAAAGTACCTCATTATCAAAGGCGTCCGCGAATGCTTTATCTCCAACTCTTGGTTGGCCAAAAGTCATCAGTTTCACTGCGTCCGGCTGAACAAGTTTTGAATGCACCAGAAAAAACGTAGCTAGTGTTGCGAGAGCGCCTCCAAGTGAGTGTCCTCCAATCTGAAATGATTGAGCTTGCGCTACTCATGAAAACGCTCAGTAACTTCTATAACTTGTAAGTCGTTGAGGAGAAGAAATTTCCATGGTCAACAATATGATTGCTCTGTTGATATAATTCTCTGCTATTCTGGATTCCACCGTCTTTTCATGAATTTTTCTCGCTATGGGTCTTGAGATTAGCGATTTCTTTAGCAATGCACAATGCCCAAAACTCTTAATTTAGAATGTGGAAGGAGACAAACCCAAATGTCCCAATCCGGATGTTCGTAGATGTACATGTATACACGATGTTCCAAACCTTGCCAGATTGTATGAAACGTTTTATTAAAGTACAGAGAAATATGACCTCCGTAATCCCACTTGCTCTGAAAAAAAACCAAGACGTAAATCGTTTTTTGTATTTTTCCAATGTTATCACTTGGATACTGGTGTTGCATTATCATGATTAAGACTAGGTCACGACTTTCTTCTGCTCTGGGCAGTCATCGCATAGATCGTCATTGTGGAGCCGATACTGATGTAACAGTCAAAATCCCACTGCAAGAAACCCAGGTAGCAGCTCGAAAACTTTAAAGGCATTTTGGATTCACGTTCGAAATTCAAACATGAATAGGAGAGACGCCTGCAATGCCTCCAAATCACGCGTGAGCTCTCGCCTTACATCAATCTATTGTTTTGATCTACAGTAGGTACTTAAAGGCAGCACCCACGGAAATCCTCACTTTCGAGGTGAGTTGTTCTCCGCGTGGTCGACTGCCAGGCAATCACAATGATAACTTGAACACAGAAAAAAGCGGCCTATCTGTGGAGATACTGCCGTGGACATGGAGTCGAGCGTGGCCATTTTGGTGTCCTCCACGGCAGTTAACGCCATTGATTTGGCACGCTACGAGTGGTCTAGCCTAATGTATCATGTTGCATAGGGAATATTGTACAGCGTAGGGTATGGAATACACACCATCCACAAGAATTCGTGACGATACGCGCGTATACCCTCAGCGGAAAACTCGTCCGCGCTGTGGACGCATGGGAAACAGCGCCTTCATTTCCTGTCTTCCGGCGTGTTTCACGCTGTTTCATCACTGCCTATGAGTTCATCGTCCCTGAAAACCTCAAAATTCAGCAAAATCTCCAACACAAAAATTTCCGTAGGTGCTGCCTTTAAGCGCCCTAGGCAAACATCCATCAGTCGCACCCAACGCACCCACATTGTGGATCATCGCTAAGGTACGATTTATCTGTTTGCTCGTGGCCTTCTGGCCAAAAATGAGGTTTAGAATGTTTTCTGTAAGTTTGTGTAGGCGTTTCGCCGCGTAGATTGCAATCGAATTCCCAGTACTTACATCATAGTGAGAACATAGTGTCCAATTCCTTAGGCTACTATTTTATTCTCTTGCGAAAAGTTCTCTCATGAAAGTACCAAACACCTGTTTCGAATTGTCGTCCTATTATCTTTCCTTATGGAGAAAGGGTACAAGGATACCGTGACCTTCAATAGGGGGATGTATGTGCCTCACTACATGGAGCCGGTGACACTGTGCTCTCCGTTTCTGGCGAACTGTCTAGAATATCTCGAGAGCTTTTCTTCATCCAGAACATCGGCAAATTTTCGGAGAAACCACAACATTTCAGATCTTTTTGAGGAACCAGCGAGAAGGTGCTCAGAGTAAATAGCATGGCAAATATTCTAGAAATAGCGACCATATTATAAGAAATATGCTTGTCTACGTCTCACCAGTGGAGAAAACTGAATTATACTATTGTTGAGCACTGGACCGCATGCAATGCTCACTTTTCTCACCGTGTTGTTCCTAATACGCTGTGAAATCATTCAAAACATAGGAAAGTGAAATCAGCTATGTATTTTTGGTCTTCATGGTCCCTAACAGAGCTAAGCCCACCCGCGCTCAAAGCACTGGAGTGGCTCATTTTCTTTACCAATTTTTCAATATGGAAAAAATTAAATGAGAAGGGAAGCAAAATCTTTGGAAATCAAACAGGACATCAACGCAAGTCTAACGTTTTAAGGACAACAATCACTCGATTGCTCGAATATTCGAGTATTTCAATATTCGATTATTCGAGTGCGTGAATATTCGAATAGTCGAATATTCGAAGAGCGGGATATTTGAATATTTGAATACTTCCAAAACTTCCAGGTCGAATATTACTCATTGGTTCCAATGGTCTAAAGAGACTCGAATATTCGATATTTGAATATTCGAGGCCTGTCTTCGAGTGGTTGCACGAGATACGTTCTCCAACCACGGCTGGAGCTGGCCGCGCATCGCCAGTCCTCTCGCTCTCTGCGTCTCCCATCTCTAACGGGCCCATGTACTGCCTCCGTCCACCCTCCCCCTGTTTATGCTCTAGCCCCTCGCGGCCAGCGCAACGCAGCTGGGGAACGTATCTCATGTAATCGTCTTCGAGTGCGCAAACTATAGTTAGTAGGTAGTTATTTCAGTAACGGCAATTTTTTGGAGATAGTAAGAGAATTTACGGAAGGTGCATTCTTGCTTAGAGGTAGGTGTCACGCATCTACATACTACGGAAGAGTAGCTACGGTTTTTCATTTTCGAAGTTCGTATAGGATTCCACAAACTACGCCAATTTCTAAAAACGTCCTTCAGAGTCAAGATAGGAATGTTGAAGATAGCGGCTTTTCTTGTTCTGTGAAGCATTCGAGATAAGAGAGAGAACCTTTATTTCTCTGGCAGGAGGGAAGGATGGACAGGGACATACCATTGTATTTCTCAGAAAATTCTAATCAGACATACCCAAGCCCTAATAGTGCTGTCTATGCCTTGTTGAATGAGTTGGCCCGGTCTCTGTGTTCCTCTGAAATAGTTCTTGAAAATTTCAACACTTGCTCAAGTTCAGATGCTGCAGACTGATGAAGAGAAAAAGCTGTGTTCTTTTATCAAAGATCTGTAGTTGTAGTAAATAATCGTTCTCTATATATAAGTTCAACTAGCGCCTCTTCGGGACGCTAGGAAGTGGGTGGGGCAGCCACTCGAGGTTTGAGCAGAAGCTCTGACTCAATGGATTAAGAAAATCGAGAAAGCAAAAGTAATAATTAACTGAGCTCAAATACAAAATCCTGCTCATAATTCTGTACCAGTCTTCCCCCACCCCTGCTTACGTTGGCCTTCCAGTATTCCTCTGACGCTAGCCTTGCCTGACAAGTTTTCATCAAACATCAACATGTGAAGTTCCTTTCCGATGCATCAATATTCCGACCCGTTCTTTGTTGTCGCACTTCTTACATGTGTACGAATCTGGCATGGGCAGTTACGTTCAGCTCTGCGCGTGAACGTCCTTCAAAGGACCCTAGCAGTACTATCTAACGTAACCGGCACACCGCGAATAATAACACGGAATCCCCAAGGTAAGATTGTGTAGGGGTACTCGGGATGATGAGGGTTCGATTGAGTATCTCAGAGGAAGTAGAGGTTGTCAATTGAGACATAAATGAGAATGAGGACGAGAGTTGGCAACAAGAGTACGGCACAAATGAGCACAAGTGATCGCTGGAACCACTCTCAAGAAACAGCGGACAGGGTGCGGACTAATACAACTTTGAACACTGTCATGTGCTAGCTGTGCCTTTTCCCACAATTGAACACCTTTTCTCACTGTTGGACCATGATGTTTTGAAACCCTCCCCTCACTGTTGGACCACGATGGGCCCATCCTCCATCGGTGGACTCGGGTTCTGGCGTTCTCCTCATTACTGCGCCAAGGCGGACCCGTACCCTATCGTTTCCACCACTGCCTGCCAAGGTAGATCGGTAGTTTGTCGTTCCCCAACTGCTGGGCCACTGCGGACCCATCCTCCATCGGAGACCCGTATTCTGTCGTTTTCCTCACGAATGGGGCATGGTGTACCCATCCTCATTCGGTGGACTCGTGTTCTGGCGTTTTCCTCACTTCTGCGCCAAGACGGACCTGTACCCTGTCGATTTCACCACTACTTGGCCAAAGCGGACCTGTATCCTGTCGTTTCCATTACTGCTTGGCCAGGGTGGATCGGCACTTTGTCGTTTCCTACACTACTAGGCCACGATGGATCCACCCTCCATTGGGGACCCGTCCGTATTCTATGGCTTTCCTCACGAATGGGACATGGTGCATCCATCTTCATTCGGTGGGCTCGTGTTCTGGCGCTTTTCTCACTCCTCTATCGGCGGACCAGTGTGCGGACTCATTCTTCAGCGCCGGACCTGTGTCTTGCTGTTCTCCTCATTATTAAGACAAGGCGGACCCTCATTCCGTTGCTGGACTCGTATCCTGCCGTCGTCACGGAGAGACCCACATCACTGCCACCGTGGAGGGCGCGGACGAGCGCGCCGTTACCGCGAGGCCACTCTCCATCTGTGTTCGTGTTCTGGCGTTTAGATCACTCCTCCATCGGCGGACCCGTACCCTGGCGTTTTCCGCACTGCTTGGCCAAGGAGGACCTGTAATCTGGCGTTTTTCTGGGACAATGTGGACTCATTCTTAAGAGCCGGACCTGTGCCCTGCTGTTTTCCCCATTACTAAGACAAGGCGGACCCTCATTCCATTGCTGGACTCGTATCCTGGCGTTTTCACGGAGAGACCCACATCACTGCAACCGTGGAGGGCGCGGACGAGCGCGTGTCTGAGTCCCTAAAAATCGGCCACTGCACGGTATCGTAGGACGTGAATGAGAATGCTCGGGTACTATACTGCTCCGTATATTGCACAGCGTGAGAACTCTATAATCACTTTCACTCGTTGGCTGCGAGACTGCCAGCGGAAGACGCGAGTCCCAGCCATTAAAGACGATAACGAAAAAAAAACACTATCGAGTCCATGGCGAAGTGTAATAGGTTTAGGGTCCCAGAACGAAAGCGTGTCTGAGTCCCTAAAAATCGGCCAGCCGTCTCACAGTCTGCGCATCAGTCAGCATTGTCTATGAGTGCCGCCGCGTTAAGACCCCTATGTCTGTTGTTTTCGGGCTTACGGCGCTTTGTTAAAGAGATCAGAATCGGTCAGTATAAAAGGCCTAAGCGATTATTCTCCAAACTTTTCTTCCCTTCGCCGGAGCATTTTATTAGATTCATCACTTTGTAGGTATGTAGTCACACCGTGAAAGCAAAGGAATGTAATAGGCTCGCAATTTTGCGTTTTCGCCTAAACTATTGAAATAAAATGATTGGAAGTTGCAGCCCAAACCATACTGTGAAACGGATGCTCGAGGGGCTTGGGTGAAGCATCTGGCTTCCATGCTGACAATGGGGAGTCTTATAGACCCTATTATGGGAGAAGAATGGAGTCAAGTGTAATAAGGCGTTGAAAATAAGCAGAACTCACTGTTCTGCTAAATTGGATCCCGGGAGTCATCGATTTGCCTGCTATACTTTCCCGCATTCACCCGGTACTTTCATCAATGTTCGGGGATATATCGCACTCTTCCTCTACGTTCTCCGTAAGTCCCGATAATTTTTCAGCCCTGTGTCACACCTGCTCCACATCTCCTGAAGCTGGAGATAACCGTATAACTGACAAACGTCGTTGAAGAATAAATGTTACTATTCATGTCGAGTAAATAAAGAGCCAACAAACTGGCAGAGAAAATTGCAGTTAAAAAGCACGGAAGCTCATTTGAACATCCGATAATATTAGAATTACGCAGGTATTCCGCTGATTCCGAATGATTGTCGCTGCGCTCATTCATACTTGTTTCCATATATGTAGATATAATTTTCGCTCCTAGCGCTATTCCGTACCCTCATGTGCGGTGTGAGTGATAGCGATAGTGGACACGATGCATATCGATCGCCAAGCTACATGAGTTAGCATCTCTCTCAGTTCTGGAGTCTCCTCATTCACTTTATCCATGTGGCGATAGCCGGCTGTAGTGGCGATGACCACGATTGCTGGCAAAGTCTGGGGATACTCTTATCGGTTTAATTTTCGCAACAGCATTCTCAACTTACTCGAGCACTCATGGGGTTCGACCACAGCACAAAGAGATCTAGCCCCGCCCACTACCATCTCATGCACTCGTGGGATTCGACCCCAGCACAACGGGGCTCGATCCTAGTTACACCTGGGGTTGAACCCCCCGTTCCGCCTCTCACGTGCTCTGTTCATCCCCCACGTGCTCTGTTCGTCCCCTCACGTGCTGCCGTTCCACCCCTAACGTGCTCGCTTCTTTAGAAGACGTGCTCTGATCGTCCCCTCACATGTCATATCGTGTTAGACGTAGCCTTGCACGTTCATATTTTAGCACGCTGTCACGCTCCGATAGCGAAGGATAAGCAAAAATGCGCGTGGAATGCCTGCTCATACATTCGCTCGGAAGTCCCGCCTGTTAAAATAATGATTCCTGCTCGAGGGTGAGCGGGAGTCATCCAAAACAGCTAGCTTTTGTCCCGCAACATCCCGATTTTGTCCCGCAAGCTGCGCCCTTGCCAAGATGGGCTATATGCGTATAAGAAAGGCAGTGACAAAGAGAACAAACAAGAGGGTACATCACTGCATCGGAGAGTAACTTCACACGTAGATGTGTGAGGAAGATCTCGAAAGCGAAGCTGGCATTAGGATAAGGATAGAAGTGACGTGCTAACCGGATTCTCAGGTTGGTAGAATATAGAAGCTCAGTCGGTGAATAGTTCTGTCTCTTAATTAGCTTTCTGAGGATTTCGCAAGTGTGAACCTTTAGTACAAAGCTCAGGTGGCTGTCCCACACCAATTTCTAGTTCCTCAAAGGACGCCAAAAATTGGTGTGAGACCGCCACATGATGATCTCCCCGATAAGTGATATAGAATGTTCAAAAGACAATGACTTTTCACAATAAAGGAGGGCTTGTTACAATCACTATTATCGCAAAATTTCACTAATTCTGGTGAGTAAAAAACTCGATTGGAATTAGAAAATGGAGAAACAAGTCCTGTATCAAGAGTTTAAAAGGAGACCGTGTGCAAGATCCAAATTCATCAGTGGCCGAACTAGCGTTAGAGCTGCCAAGGAGACATGCGAGCATCACTATCTCATTTGCAAACAAAAAACCACCATAATTTTCCTTAGGATGTATTTGAGATCAGCATCGCAAGCGGAAACGTTTATGTAGCGCTCAAAAGGCCGCTCTGATAAAGCATCTTTGCCCCTGTCAGGTGCATTTCTGGCGAATCTCAAAACATTACCTGAAACCTATTATGATTGCTCCGTAATGGGGTAGTTTTGCAACAAATCCGGAACATTCGCCGTTTTGGCACGAATGGGAATACTGATAAATGCCCTGAAATTCACGATATATCTGTCATAGCAGTTCAGAACACTTCTTCTGCAACTATAGTGGTGGTCGGCGACGAAGGTCAATCGCCTCAAGCCACCTCATCCCGCCTCACGCCATGCCGGTCCTCAAACAAAAGGGAGATCTACTAGTTAAAAGAGCATAATTTCAGAAATATTAGGTTGATTCATAAGTTCTGTCCCTATATGCTTATCACATTGTGACTTGCTATTAAAAGATCTATTGTTGACCTAATCTGGATTGCGAGGAAGGGCTGTGCTACTGAATGAGTGGCCATCTGTCTTGAATCCTGCAAGAATGGGCAAGGAAACTACACCGATAGAAACTCATTTGCAGCAGTGCGCACCATTTTGGTTCGTTACCGGCGTAAAAGAAATTGGAGGTCATAAGAGAATATGCATTGAGAATATAGAGGACATTCTCATTCTTGAAGCGGTGACAAAAAAGGTTCGAAAGGTTCTCTTGCAAAGATAATATGCTTCGATATACACCGTGTTTGAAAGATCCATTTGAGCTGCATTTAGAAGCTTTGTAAGCGCAACTGAAAGGTAACGTCCGGAAAACTACATTCCAATTGGCGGGTGCTTTATTGTTCTTTCAATCTCCCCCGACAAATGAACTGTAAGGAATTGAATCCATAGATCTGCTGGTTCGAAATGTTCCATATGATTTCACCCAGCGAACAAGAGAAGGGGGAGTGTCAGACACGTCTTTGAACTTCTGAGCAAACTCAAAGTTTTTTTTATTCAACTAATCCAATGATTGAATACAAGTCCTTGGAGGTGTGAGCTTCTGCTGAGTGCGGTCGGTACAGGGTTCGCACTGGAACAGCAGCACTAACCTCAAAAAACTCAATCAACACAAAAATGGAATTCTCTGTGTTTCACGCTAAGTTTGAGGAGTTGAGTGCTGGAGTCTACTATAAGAAAAAGGTACCGTGATGGGTACAACTTATATTTAAAACTCAGTCTTTGATATGGAAAAATTTGGCTAGGAATTGTGCTTGAGGACCAAAATCTTCTTCACGCAGGACGATGCCCCTCCTAGTCCTGACAATTTTAGGTATAGTCTTCTGAAGATTCTCGGCTGGAAAGTTATGCACTATCCATCCGACATTCTCGATCAAGTCCTACCAGACCGTTGCATCCAGCCGACGATCCGGGCAGTTGAAGGAAAACTTTTGGTGGTGAACGGTCGCAGCCACAGCATCGCTGTGATGTATGCCATATCCCCAACTCAGACGTTCGCTCGGGAGTCCCGCCTGACAAAACGCTTTCTTATCACTTTCGGGACAAAATCAGGAGCTCTGGCGGGAGACATCATTTTGGTTCTGTTGTGGCATTAACCGGGGAATGGTGCGGGTTTGTAATTGCCACGTGGTAACCCTTATCAAATGAGAGGGGTATATAAGGGCCTCGCTTTGCAGGTAGGCTTCAGTTTACTCTCCGCTTCGGCGGAGAGTGGAGTCCCACGGGACTCGTCTGGCCTGCTGAGGCCCGGTTCGGACCGTGGCCCAGTGTGAAGACCAGGCGAGATGCGTGGGAGGCCGTCGCGCCCAGCGGTGACGCGGATGCGAAATCCGCTAGTAGCGGCCGGCGTCGGCCCACGGACCGCATACGCGTTGCGGTCGACGTGCATTTTTGTTTTCTTTCATTTTTCAGTTTCGGAACAAAATCCAGTCTCCCGCACCATGATACTGGTATCATTTTCGGGACAAATCCGGTCTCCCGCCGGAGCTTGCGGGACAAAATCGGGATGTTGCGGGACAAAAACTGGCTGTTTTCGACGACTCCCGCTCCCCCTCGAGCGGGAGTCATCATTTTGTCAGGCGGGACTCCCGAGCGAATGCCTGAGAAAAGTATCCCCAGACCGCCAGTTCAAAATGAATCAAAATGAACCGGCGATATAAGAGATAAGGATCGTGGAAATGATGCGTATCGATCGCCACTTTACATCGCCATGGATCGCAGTCAAATGGAGCTCATCGCCTCTTTCTTCTGGAGTCACCTCCTTCACTTTATCCATGTGGCGTTAACCGGCGCTCGTGGCGAAGTCTGGTGATACTCCACGAGTTTCATCCCACCAATGAATGGAGCTATTCCCGGCCGGAAACAGTAACCTTCACTCATGAATGAAATCATTCCAGGCATAGGTACGATAGGGGGGGGGGAGCTGGTGGTCTCCGAAGTGAAGGGGGTACGAGGGGTCTGAGGCTCGTCAACTGTGCCAAAAGTAAAGGGGGGCCTTCTGCGGAATTGGTGGCGGTGGGTGATGAGTCATCACCTCGACAACCAAAAACTGCCGTCCATGCGTGATCTTTTTGTATAATTTGATACAGATTTGTGGTACATACTCCGTTTTGTGCTGAAATTCAGCAGAAATACCGATTGCCACTTCAAACGACAGCCATTATCCAGCAGTAAACTAGTACTGATATGAAGTTTTATCCAAACGTCTGAATGGTCTCTCATTATTTCATTTTCAAAAACGGATGCCTTCAACCACGATTGCATCTACATTAGATGCGAAATCAGATAGCAATAGAAGAGTTGCTTCTGGACAGTTTCTATCTTTCGCCCCAAAGATTCGATGACTCCCTCCACTGCCACTCAGAGTGATTAGTGCCGGCTCTGAGGCTGAGCCAAGTCAGCGAGTCCCGGCATCACCTTTTTTTGTGCGAAGAATAGAAACTGTAACGAAGCACCTCTTCTATTGCTATTTGCTTCAACATCAAGTGTAGAGGTACGCAGTCGCTGTTGAAAGCATTTTTCTGTCCATGAAAATGAAATAATGATAGATCATTTGGACATTGGGCTAAAATTACATATCAGTGCTAGTTTACCGTCGGAGTGTTTTCTGCATATCTGTATCAAAATATAAGAGAAGATCAACGCGCGAACAGCATGAATCTTCCCGAACCTGCAACTTTCGGAATTCAGAAAAAAATTAAAGTGTGCGTATTGAAATAAGTTTCATTTAATTGAAAATGCATTTGGACAGTACAGGCTACAAATTCGGTGAAATAATGCTTTTCTAATTAGTAGGCTTTCTTTTTATCTGAGATCCGGCATGGCGTAAGGCAGCGTGAGGTGGTCTGAGGCAATCACCACTCGGCCACCGTGGTTACTAGGTCATGTAGTGTGAAATGTAGATTTCTCCACTCAAAATATTGTTTGAGTATTAAAGGATCGGGTAGCTAATTAACTCACTAAGCTTCGTTATCTCGAGAAGTAAGTTTCTTTTTGGTGATATAAACTTGCAAGGTCAACCTTGTGATGAACCTGGATAACGATGGAGGCAGATAAATGTCAAACTAGGCCTACATAAGCAGCAAGATTTGACAATAATGAACGAGTGATATCCAGATATTCGATTTTCAATAGAGGCAGAGTTGCTTGAGGACAGGTTTTTCCACAGTTCGAAACTGAAAAATAGAAAGAAATTTTTGACCAGTTTCCGCGCTTGAGTCAGAACAGCAAAGGTGGACATCCGCTTGCTATTCACTATATTAGACAGACCTTGCTCAACTTTGCCACCACACTTTTTATCTTCAGACCACTTATTGCCGGAGAAGATTTTCAGTTTCCTATATGATGATGAGAAAACCCTTCGCCGCTTCTTTTCTATGGTTCTCAGCTGTTGGCGCAGTCAAGCTACTGTTAAGATGGCAAGGTTGTGACGATGATTGGAAGCATTTTGGGTAGCTTCTACCGCGTCTTGTCTGAAAAACAATACTCAAATCTGTTCCATTGGAGACCAGACATTTCATACTATATGACCTGATGCTATACTTACCGCCCCTTCCCCTATAGTGCGATTTAAGCATGATTCAATCATTAATGCATTCCAACCATATGCAGCCGTACTGATGGGAAACATTATCTGTCTTGCAAAGTCATCGTCGTATTCAGTGAAGGTAAACTTCTCTCTCTTTTCAGAAGAGTCTTCTCCAGCAAGTGCTAGTGACAACAGAAGCGCAGTGATCAGGTACATCATCTGAATGTTTCGTTTTACTTAGGTGGTGTGATAGAGAATGCGCATAGAACTGGACAAGCTCATCCTCGTCCCACTCAAGGCCTCCATTCACTATGTGATGGTATATGATGAATTTAGGAATCCCAAATTGTATTAGTAGTTGCATCGCAGTTGGTTTATATGGCTAGTACTAGTTAGTTTCTTGATTGACAAAGATGAATGTGACCACCTATCACCATTAAAACTGCTACCTTTTTAGGTTATTGAAGAACTCAAGTAGAGGAGAAGTCCACTGGCGGTGACGCTCTGGAAGGAAAAAGCGTCAAGGTTTTGCAAAACAAAGAGGTCATTTTCCACAGCGAGAGGATCCCGGACCCGCCAAACGAATCGAGAAAGTTCTGAGTAGTATGTAATTAAGAACACACCATTTACTGATAATGCGTTCTAGGTCGAATGTCTCCATACGAGGTGACTACGTCAAGTTAGGTCCTCACGATTTTCGTTGTGGTGTAAATAAGCATCGGGAGCCGGAGACTGAACTGACATTCAAGCTAAATCCGGCTGATAGCTGTCAAATGTCAACATAACTCGGCAATCTAATTTGGCGAAACATCTTAATGAGACAGATGTCATCATCTGGGATGAAGCGCCCATGGCACCTAAACAAGCACTTGCAGCGGTTGACAAGTTATAGCAAGACGTCATGCAAATGGATGTGATCTTCGGTAATAAAACCGTGGTACTTGGCCGCGACTTTCGACAAATGCTGCCTGTGGGGCGTAAAGGAGTGCGAGCTGATGTGATAACGGCTTGCATCAAGAAATCACCTCTGTGGAACCATTTTACGAAGTAACACCTTAGAAAAAACATGCGTGTTGCAGGTCCTGCCAAGGAGTGGAATCTACCAAAAATTGGAGACGGAAATGTTCTGACACACGATGGTGACGAAGTACTGAGCCTTGTAGAGCTTCAGAGGACAGAGTCATTGGTCGACAAGATCTTCAGGCCTTTCCTCAATAGGCGGTGTTCAGATCTCTCAGAGGTAGCGATCCCTACTCCGAAGAATGAAGAATCTCTTAACATTAGCAGCAAGATTCTTGACCGCATGACTGGAGGAAAGTTGTCTACAAAAGTATCGACAGCACTGTGGCGAACGATCCTGAAGACATGTTAAATAGCCAACTAAACCTCTTAATATTATAGAATGACGCCCAGTGGATTTGCTACCCCCGAATTACACATAAAAATAAGATGCATCGTAATGTCATTTCGTAATCTGGAATTGAAAGAAGGGCTCTGCAACGGAACAAGACTGAATGTCATACAAATGGGGGAGCGTGTTCTCGAATGCACATTTGCTTGTGGAGCGCGAAAGGGGCTATACATATGTCTTGATTCCGCGAATTGATAACTATTACAAACAAGACATTCCCTTAAAACGGAGGCAGTTTCCAGTCCAACTCTGTTTTGCCATGGTTATTGACAAAAATAAATAAAAAAATAAATAAACAAAAACGAAGGGCAAACTTTTGAACGCATTGGAATCTCTCTGAACGATCGCATCTTTATACATGGTCAGATTTACGTCGCTTTGTCGAGAGAAAGAAGCAAAGAAGGAATAAAGATAGAGTCGAGAACGGGTTTCATGCAAAACATTGCTTTATTCACCAAAAGAAGCCTGAGAGTCCGGCGTTCAGCGATCAGGCTTGTATCCCTAAAAAGGAATACCGCACTAGGACCTGCAAAAATTCCGCAACTGAAAACATTCTCTGGACATCCGCAACTAAAATTTTCAAATGTTTGCTCAACTACTACTCATGATTTGTTAACCCCTATTTAATGAGAGCCACGTTTTATCGGCTGTTATTATCTCCACACGGCCGATTCAAAACATCATTATCGGATAGGGGAACAGCCGAGAGAAGTTTTTTCTAAGACTACCTGTTGCTTATGGATTGTTGCGTCAAACTAGTGAATTAGGCACATTAAGGATGTTACGAGTACTGAACGGGACCAACGCTGAAGATGTATATCATTTTCTTTTTTTCCAAGCGTGTACATAGGGCTGAAATTCATGGAAATTCGACCAAGCAAACCAACTGTGTTAACGAGAATAGCTGTGCCATAGACAACCTGATTATGCGTCAATGGGTGCCAGCTGCAAGCGAGGGAGCAGTCGTGAGGTAGATGAATGGATAGGACTGTCAGTCAAAAGGTTGAGCGTTGGGATCTTGGTAGTGCAAGTCGTTTTGTATTTAGAAATTTTTGACTTTCAACCTTGTTTGAAGTAGATCTAATTATTGGAACACATCAGCTGTGGGAACTACTGCACGAATTACGAAACAACTCTACTATAAAGAACGTTACTGCATGTCAGATAAAGTGACAGAAAAGTGAAAATAGAAAAAGCAAAAAAGAAAAGTGACTAAGTCATTATCAAATACTCCATAGGCCATAGGACAGCTAATCACGGTAACTAAAGTTGGTTTGTGCGGTCAAAGTTTCATGAATCTGGTCCTACGTGGTCTCCTATGGCAGTGCAACAGGAAATTTCTTGACGAGCTCTCCCAGGGGCATCAGGAATATTGAACAAAAATAATGTTTACATCATCGTCATCTCAGACCACACTTCTGAAAATGGGATATTCTGTTAGGATTCCCCGGATGAGCCTCGTGCAATTCCCTTTTAAAATCTACTCGCATCAGTCTATAAGAATTAATAGGGAGAAGCAAAAATGGCTGAGAAATCAGAATGGCAAACGTTGAGGGCAAAAAAAAACAGTGGTGATTCTGTTTCCGACAGTAGCAGCAGAGATCGTGCCACTTTATCGTTTTCGAGTTCCTTTCTCTAGCTAAATTTTCCTTCCACCTGCTTTCCCCAGCCGATTTTTTTGCTCATTAGGGGCTTTGCGGTACAACATCTTTTGCTTTTCGGGTCTCTGATCAAGCCCAGCTTATGCTCAAGAAAACTCATACTTGGGCCAGTGTTGATGATTCAATGACGACAAGGAGGAATATCAGTATGGCGAGAGAAAACGTGTCGTCGAACGACGAACGACATATTGATTTGTGATATTGATTATGATATTCATTGATATGTTACACTGATTTGTTCATTAATCAAACATGATCATGTCAATCGATAGCTGTGTTTTGATAGGTTAAACTCAATGTAGTCTCATGGGAGATAGGCTGATAGCGGCGAGGGAATGCGCGTCTCAAATGCCAACATGCGTATAAAGCTTCTCGCGTCGTTCTCAGCGCGTGGTTAGTATTCTTTTACTTTTTATTGTCTAGATAAATTAGAAAGAAAAAGCTGCGCGTTTTTGTATAAAAGTGTTGTTGCTCACGTAATTAAATCACCTGTTTGAATAATAAATAATAAAGGTTTTAATTACCCAAGTTTAATGTACTGACAAAGAAATCCGCGTGGCCTGGATTCGTGAACGTGTGCCAGTGGCGAGCAACTGTTCGCGTGTCAGTAACTTCAATTGGTGCATCGGCCATTAGATGGAGGATTGCGTGAAGAACGAGTACAGGTCGGTTGAGTAGAGAAAGAGTTGTGAGTTAGCAGATTCGCATGCAGCTTATTCTTTATTGGTGACTGTGGGTCAATATCGATTGTCACTCGTTCATCATTTGCACAACTGGACTAAATTAAACCCAAATTCGCGTTTCCTTCACTCATATCACGCAATTTGGAATCATGCACTGAAACCGAAATTCAGTGTTCTCTTTGAAGCATTTTGGTGAATTGGCACGCTCTCCCCTGCAAATATTGAAGAATCATAGAGAACCGCCTCATCGTAATGTCTGCGCAACTCTCTTCTCTCAAGCGCTTGTTGACTCAGTATTGCAACAAGCTAGATACCGTTCTTTCGCGTTTTAAAAATGAGAAACTCGAGACACTGAAGGTTTCCGATGACAAGTCTTCGCCGGCCTACATAATAGATTGCCGTAGAAGATTAGGGGAAGGAATAGGCGCTATTGAAGCTTGCACGTCTAAGATTGAGCGATTACTGCAAGAACATGCGTCAACCTTAGACAACATTAGTGCTCCTTCTCAAAGAGAGACCGCTGATTTTGATGAAAACTCTGTGCAAGCGGAAAACGCTCTTTTTCGGCCTTCGACTACATAGTGTGGTTAGAAGGCGCTTTTCCGTCCTGCGATGAAGCGAAGAAAATAACGCGAATCGCTGCCGACTCGGAGTCAATATCAGGGACTAAAAAGCTGGAGCTACCAACGCTACCTATTCCCTTGTTTAACAGCAACATTTGGGAATGGGATAACTTTTGGACTCTTTACGATGCAAACGTCCACTCGCAACCTCTAACCGACCTCTTCAAATTCAATTATCTGCTTAACGCGTTGAAAGGAGAGGCACTCAACGCTGTTAAGAAGTTTCAAGTAGCACAGGAGAATTATGGAAAGGCGCTAGAGTTTTTGAAACCTAGATATGGGAACGCTGAGGAACTCATTGATCGTCTCATCGACAAACTGGACAATATCACGCCGCGTTCATCTTCCATAAAAGATCAACGCGTTCTCCTCGAGCAACTACAAATCATAGTAGCTCAACTAAGGGAAAAGGGCGAACAAGTAGATAGTCAATGGCTTCTCAAGCAAGTTTTGTCGAAGTTTCCTGACGGGATCCAGAGAAAAGCTTTGGAAAAGAAACAATTCATCCGTGCTGGAGAATCGTTTTCTTTCACCTGCTTTCCTTCCACCTGCTTTCCACAGCCGATTTTTTTACTCATTAGGGGCTTCGCGGTACAACATCTTTTGATTTTCGAGTCTTTGACGAAGCCCAGCCTGTTCTCAAGAAAACTCATACTTCGGCCAGTGTTGATGATTCAATGACGACAAAGAGGAATATCAGTGTGGCGAGACAGAATGCTTAAGAAAAAAAAAGGAAGCGTAGGGCAATCGCACTATGGAAAGAGTAGAAGTGAGCGACTAAAGACTCTGCCTATTCATACAAATACTCATCATTTCAGTCAGATTCTGCGCATAGAAAAAGCTAAGCATAATTTGGAAGCTGTTCTAAATAAAAATCAAAAGCGATGTCTCGTTGTAACATACAGCTCTGGAATGCAGCTGTAGAGTTGAAAAGAGCCAATTAAACAAACGACATGATGGAAATGGATAAAGATGAGATTAGAAGTATTACACCAGGTAGAACTAGTCCGATGGTATGAGCTTAAGGAAAAACAGTAGGCCTGTGTTGCTAAAAATATGAGGGAGATAATGTTGCTGATAAAACCTTGATAAAGCTTCTAAGACAGGTGAACGGAATCTCGGGTAGTTTGTTACGTTAGCCTTCCTCTCCTACCATTGCAAAAGGTCCACCCAATTGCTGAAGTTTCAGTTTGTTTCGGAGTTTTTTTTTTTCTTGATGTGCATATATCATTCTGACGCCTTGGATGCGGCAGTCAGAGAAAATTGGGAAAGCAGGAAAGTATATAATGGCGGGAACTTTACTCGTCTGAAGCATGTAATAGAAGTTTTTGCAAGAGCAACGAATTTTGTATAGCTCTTAATTTATCAAAGATTTTTACCTATATTTAGCACCATCCTACCATATCTGAAGTCCCTGCAACAAAAATTTTTACGTCTACGGAGTCCCACAATTTCAAACGACTGAAAAAAGAAGTGAAGAATTTGTGAAGAATTTTTATGATGAGTTTTGCTCAAGAAATGCAACTCTAAGAAATGAGGGAAGATGCTACGGCTTGCAACCAGTCTCTCCGTAGTCGCCGATCACTTTTCCAAAGTAGGTTTTGTGTTCTTGTATACTTAGAGACCAAACCGACTCGCTGCAGTAAGGAAGTTCACTACCTGGAATTCATTAGGATGATAAGTCATTGTAGTAAGAAGTTGCTACAGATTTCAAGAAATCCAGTGCGATGATCTATGCAAACGTTTGATGTTTCAATAACTGCTCACGTTCACAAAGAATGGATTCTCCGGGCCGCATCCCAGATTGATAGAAGATCTGTAAAACAGGCTTTTTGGCCATTTTCAGAGTTGATTCAATGTCCTTGCTCCTCCCTTCGCCCTACGTTTTTGTACCCTTTCCGCAGATGCATCTGTGTGGCTTTCAATCCCCTTCTCCCTTACTCCCGTTCTCTTTCACTCGAGAAGAACGCGAGATCAGGCCAATAGCCAATTGTGTCTAGAAAATACGTAGGTACAGTCGTTCCAAAAAATACCTGCCTCCGGCAAACACCTGCTGGGCTTACTATGCATTATCATACGTGCTGCGACGTGGCTCAGTCGACGCATAGTGTAGCGTGGGACAAGAATTTTTTGGAAAGACTATAACTGCAGGCGATTCAGAAAAGAGTCTATGTTGGCGTATTCCTACGTGGAAAGCACAACAGTGAACTTGACAAATCGTGCACGTTCCATCCTGTCAGTTGCAACGATATTGAGCTGCTTAACATGTTAAAACAATCCCGGAAGTGATGTGGGATTACGTGGGACCTATGCGTTCGAGCACTGCGAAACAGACTCTCTGGTGAATTGCCCGTACCGAGGAGGCGTTATCGACCTTTTCGTCAGATCCATCTACAACTCGACCATATTTCCCCAACATAGCGAAGAAGAGACATTCAAAAATCGTCTTTTTGTAAGTTTTGACAATATTGACAATGTATCCGTTAGTTATTGCAGTCCAAAACTTAATATTACGCTAAAATTTCAAGGACGAAAATTTTCGTGGGTGCTGCCTTTAAAGGCAATGTATCAGGTCGTTTTGGGTATCGAGATGTCAACGGAATCCGATTCTTCTCGACGGGCTGATTCCAATGATGTACTTGAAATCCGAAGAAACGTCAAAAAACCCTACTTTTAGGGCAAAATGTGATCTTGACATGGACGAGTTTCCCTGACCGCAAACAAGGAGCAAGCGGCGAGAAATTGAGACTGTTTATCGAAATGAACTTCTCATTGTCAGCAGCAGCTACTATAGACACAACAAGTATTTCCGTGTTGGAAAGCAATGCCGTACCCTCAGTAAGCTTCCACTGCAAAATGAAGCCTCTCGTACAACTGGCAGAGAATTTTGAAATTCTCGGCTGGATCCCGTATTTTAGGGGGTTTTCGACGTCTTTTTGAAATTCAAAGTACATCTATGTGCTCAGCAGTCCGACTATGTTCAGATGATGTGGGGTTGTGACGAGCTGACACACTGCCTTTAAGTGCTGCAAGGCGGCGGTTGTAGACTAGCACGAGCCGTAGTATGAGACAGCGAATGCTAGGCGTTTTTTGATTTGTGGAGTCAAACAGCTATGTTTAAAAATCAGCGAATGAAAATGCAAATGAACACGTCGATCACCTCTGCTCCTTGATGCCAATAACCGGAACGTAGAATTGAAGGCACCATGTCACGTAAGTGGACAACTCGATAGGCATAGTCCACCTGGAATGCCATAGACAACTAATTGGAGAAGACTTCTCTTATACGTTACACTTAATGAGTACTAGAAAAATGCGATCCATCATAGGAACCTGGACAGGGAATTTTTCTCAGTGAGACTGGGCTGAAGGTTAAGTGGCTTAGAATTCCTGGACACAGCGCCGCGAAGCGGCGCTCTGGACAGGTCATAGGAATAATCGGCGTTAATCAATCCCGTTTGTGGAATGCGCCACGCATTTAACTTCATTTGAGCATCGTAGAGGCGTTGAAATGCATGCGCGCCCTATAGAGTGACTTGCGGGGAGCATCCGATGTACACAAAAACCCAACCAAGTTTATCAGAAGGACGAGAGTGAGTAAAAACACGTTGAACGAGTTTGTGTAACCTGGTCATAACTAACAAAAAACAATGTTAATTGATATACTCCAAAACACCTCATCATCAAAGGCGTCCGCGAAGGCTTTATCTCCAACTCTTGGTTGGCCAAAAGTCATCAGTTTCACTGCGTCCGGCTGAACAAGTCTCGAATGCACCAGAAAAAACGCAGCTAGCGTTGCGAGAGCGCCTCCAAGTGAGTGTCCTCCAATCTGGAATAATTGAGCTTGCGCTACTCATGGAGACGCTTTGCAGCTTTTATAACTTGTAATTCGATGAAGGAAAAAAAAACTTCCAGAGCCATTGATATAATTGTTTAATTGATATAAGTATCTGATTTTCAAAATTTTACTCTAATTTTTTGAATTTTTCTTACTATATCTCTTAAGAATTACGAATTCTCTAGCAGTACACAATTTCCGAAACTCTTTAGTAATTTAATACAAAAATGTGGAAGGAAACAAACCCAAATATCCCAATCCGGATGTTCGTAGATGTACGTGTATACACGACCTTCCAAACCTTGCCAGATCATATGAAACGCTCTATGAAAGTACAAAGAAATATGACCTCCATAATCCCAACGGCTCTGGAAAAAGCCATTACGTAAATCATGTATCTCATCACCTGACAGGCATATGGAGATCAGTATATAGGGGAAACCGAACGTCCGCTCTGTATTAGGGTCAAGGAACAACTGGACGGTATGATCAGATCGAGAACATCAACCTCTCTTGGTGCTCATCGCAGACATATTCATGGAAACTATTCATTTCAGGTAGCCGTCACGATCTTGTCGTGGAAACCCGAGATTGTAGCTCGCAGAACATTGGAAGAGTTTTGGATAATCGCTAGGAGTCCAAAAATGAATAGGAAGGAAGTGTGCATCGCAGTAACCAACGAGCTGGCGCTGTACCAGGATCCTTGCAGGTCTTAATCTACGGTGTTAGATGCGGGGGCATTCTATAATACTTACTAGTAGTGGCACACCCATTCTACGCGGCGGCCCACTTACATCGCGGCTAAACGGCTATCTAGGTTAGCGTTAGCGGATTTTGCTTTCCCGATCTCATTTTGGATTTATTCTCCTGCTGAATTAGAACTTGTGGACAGATTAGGCGTTTGGGAGGATATGTTGCATCTGGTTTTGACTTCTCCAGGCTCTGAGGAAGACGACGACGCCGAAACGTTAGTTGGAACAAAGAACTGTGGAAGTCTTGGTTATTTGCTGAAGCTACTTCAACGCAATCGATATTCGCTATACTAAGGTTCACAGAAGGTCGAACATTCAACGAGCTTAAGACGATACAACGATACTTTATTTTCTGCCCTCTGGATAAAGCAAACTCTAACTACGGCATCATATGTAAGAAGTACTACTTATATACGATTTTAACTGAAATGGGACTGGAGTATAGTACCACTAATAACGAAATATACGAAAAATACGATTCCTTCGACCCTACCGCTATTATACAAAAGCATAATAATTTTGTTAAAAACTTACACCTTGTTCCTCTATCTATACCAGCCCTCCCACTTATATATTGTATTCCTAAACTGCATAAGAACCCGCACAAATTTAGATTCATTACCGGTGCTGCGAATAGTAGTATGAAACCTATAGCTATCGAGATTATGAACATCTTTATTCATCTACGTAAACATTTCAAGTGTTATGCTAACTCAGTCTATAGAAATAAAAATAGTTTTGATACATACTGGTCTATTTGTAATACTAATATATCTCAGGAATTATCACTCATTATAGGTAAAAATTTAAAATTATTCTCTGCCGATTTCACAAACATGTTCACTAATATACCACATAACATCATTTTGAGGAATTTAACGGAAATTTTGAAGATATGCCTTAAAAATGCAGGCAAAAAATACATAGTTTGCCACAATGATAAGGTGTTTTATTCTGATGAAGATAAGTACAAAAACAGCTACAGAAGTTATAAACCTCAGGATGTAGTTTACCTCCTAGATTTCCTTCTTAATAACAGTTTCTGTAAAGTCGGTAATATGATTTTTAAACAAATCAAAGGGGTACCTCAAGGTGGTAATGCTAGCCCTATATTAGCTGACCTAACTCTTTCATATATGGAATACTTGTTCTCTTCTAATCATTATAAACATAATCTGATCTTTCAACCATACAGATACATGGACGATATCCTTATCATTCATAATATGAAAGAAACGGAAGTACATAATATCCTTAATAATACTTACAATAATATACTTAAATTGGACACTACACATCATACCCCTTATGAATGCAATTTCTTGGATTTACATATTAGGATTATTAATGATAGAATTGTAACTAAACAGTATAATAAGACAGATTACTTTACTTTTAAAGTTAACAGATTCTGCCATGGTACCTCTTACGTTAGTGACAATATTAAAATAGCTATCATTTATACAGAAGTTATCAGGATCTCTCGTACCTGTACTTTCTATATAGACTTCGAAGAACGACTTATTAACCTTTTACGACTTCTACTAGACTTGAATTACGACATTACCCTTATTGAAAAGGCCATTTTCAAATGTCTATTCAACAACAAATTCATTTTTTATAAATACTCTGAGCTACATAAAATAACTAATATCAGGAGGTTTGCAAAAAAGATCACTCGAACATTGATCATAGATCATTAACATGTATCGGCCAATCATGTCCTTAGAGCCCCCGCCCATATTATCGGTATAAAAGCCCTCCTCCTAGCATTTTACACACAACCTGTCCCGTAAATCTTCTAGGATTTTCTCATAGATTGCCACTCCTCCCTACTGAAGAGCCTCGGGAGTGGCTTTAGGGTAATTTGTCCGTATAGGGATAGAGGCGAAACGGCTCACTGAAAATCTCATCTATTCTATCTCTTCAATTTCACTATTCAATCTATTCACACTGTTATGGGAGAGGAAGGGTGTTCCTTCATACCATATGCGGCCTAACATATTCACATCATTTTTAGTTGGGAGTTTAGCTATCGATGGTGTCGACACTGACGGGTTAGTTGGTAAGGTAGATTAGTACCATTGCACGAACCTCGTTGAAATCGGGCCTTTTGTCAGTAATGATTCCATACGATGCTACCAGATCGGAAAGAAATTACTGCATTACCTGGTTAGCAGGTAATGCAGTAATTTCTCTTCGATCTGATAGCATCGTATGATAGCACCTTGATGACGGCAGTTTTTTGGAGGGAGTGAGAGAGTTCGTAGAGGGTGCATTCTTGCTTAGAGAGAGAGGTGTCACGCATTCACTACCGAAAAGCAACTATGGTTTTTCATTTTTGAAGTACCTATAGAATTTCACCAACCATGCCAATTCCAAAAACTCTAGGCACAAGAGAGGGATGTTCAAGGTAACGGCTTTCATTGTTGCATGGAGCATTCGGAATAAGAGGGAGATCGCACTCTTGCTAGGAGGAAGGAGGGACACGGACGTACCATTGTATTTTTCAGAGAATACTAATCAGACGTACCCAAGGTTTAAGAACGCTGTCTATGCTCTGTTGGATGAGTTGACCTGGTACTTGCGTTCCTCTGAAACAGTTCACGATTCAGACTCTGCAGATAAGTGATGAAAAAATGCGGAACCTGTGTGCGTGTGTTTAGCAAAAATCTCTTGTTGTACATAGTAACCTCCCAAGCAATCGTTTTTTTTAATATATTTAAGTTCACTCAGAATCAATCGATCAATATGAAAGGCCTAGGCAAATATTCTTCAAACTTTCCTTCCCTTCGCCAGAGCATTTTCATCAGACTCATCATTTTGTAGGTATTTAATCGCAGCGTAAAAGCAAAGAAGTGCAATAGGGTTGCAATGATGCGTTTTCACCCAAACTATAAAAAGAGACAGTGTGCAGGACCTAAATTCATCAGTGGCGGGATTAGCGTTAGAGCCTTCAAGGAGACCTGCGAGCATCACTATCCCATTTGCAAACAAAAAACTGCCACAACTCAGCCTTGAAAGCAGAATAGAAACGTTTATGTGCCGCTTAAAAGGCCGCTCTGATAAAGAATCTTTCTCTTGTCAACTGCATTTCTGGCGAACCTCAAAACATTACCTGAAACCTATTATGATTGCTCTGTAACGAGGTAGCTTTGCAACAAATCCGGAGCATTCACCGTTTTGGCAAGAATGGGAATACTGGTAAATGCCCTGAAACTCACGATATATCTGTCAAAGCTGTTCAGAACATTTTTCCTGCAACTACAGTGGTGGTCGGCGACGAAGATAAATTGCCACAGGCCGCCTCATTCCGTCTCACGCCGCGCCGGTCCTTAGATGGAAAGGATGCCTACCAACTCAGGGATTCCGAGAGGACAAGCGCAGCCCGAACGCGTTTCTACAGCAGTTACACCTCGAGGTCAAAGCTTATTTTGTCGCCCCACGAGCTGCGTTCGTTCCACCCATTGTGTTATGGAGGGGGGGGGGGCGACGATCTGATTTGCGTATAATAAATCTGGGATGACAACTCTATCTGGGCGAATCTCAGATCTAGCCGTGTTTCTAGCGCAGAGTTGGGTGAGCGCATTCTTACACAAGTATACCCAAAAATGTTCCCGAACGCGTGTACGTCTCCGGTAACAACGCTTGGTGGACACAGGCGGACTTTTTCAACCGCGACGCATCCGCACGCGTCCGCAGTCCGACACCTCGTCCGACCAATTAATGCGCTGGGCCATGGTTTTACTCGGGCCTCAGATGGCCAGACGAGTCCCGCAGGGCTTGCCTTGCCTCCGCCGACAAAGACACGACTGAGCTCTGATGGCCAGCGACCGGCTTATATACACCTCTCAGTGGGCGGGACGTCACGTGACAATGAGAAGGAAGAACGCAGATAGAACGCAAGTCCAACGGCACCGCAGTCGACCGGGAAGCAGCTTGCCTCCTTAATGCAACCCTAACACGGGATGAGCTGCACCCAGCACTAGGAATGCATCAGTTCTTCATCATGCAGCAATGTCTGCCTTCCATTTTTTTGGGGACGTGGCTAAGCAGATCCTACTGCGTTTGTCTTCCCGGAATCTCTGAGAATTAGGAAAGCATAGTCTTGAAAACTGTACCACACAGACTGTTAACTGAACACGTTTATCAGGCGTACGTTTCGACTTTATGTCGTTTTTAGAGGCCTGGAAGTGGTTCAAAGTTTCCTTAACTTAACGATTTAATCGACCAAACATCTCCTCTCCCAGTGCTTTTAATTCGTATTGGATACATCACTGTGAGATCCGAGGGCAAAGGTGAAACTCACTCATCCACGTGCTCCGCAATTATAGCGGCGACGATATTCCGCTAAGACAACAACAGACCGTTAAGAGGCAGCGAGTGCCGTTTACTCAGCTTTGCTGGTGTTAGTAGTCAGACATGATTAATCTCTGCTGACGATCAGATTGATTAGTAATCGAGCTCAATTAATAACCTGTGTGGCACAATATTGAATGCTACACTTTTCTAGTTAGTAGGCTTCTTTTTTATCTGATGTCCAGCGTGGCTGAGGTGGCCTGGGGAGGCCTGAGGCAATCACCACTCGGCAACTGACCCTACCGTGGTTAGTAGGTCATGTAGTGTGAAATGTCGGATTTCTTCACTTGGAATATAGTTTGAGTGTTAAGGGATCGGGTGGTTGATTTACTCACTAAACTTCGTTATCTTGAGAAGTTCCTTTATGGTGTTATATATTTGCACCGAAAGAAAACGAATTTTTGACCATTTCCCGCGCTTGAGTCAAAAAAAGCCGAGGTGGACATCCACTTGCTATTCACTATACTGGGCAGGCTTTGCTCAACTTCGCCACCATACCTTTTATATTCAGCCCATTCATTGCCGGGGAAGAATTTCAGTTTCCTACATGATGATGAGAAAACCCTTTGCCGCGTGTTTTCCATGGTTCTCAGCTGTTGGCGCAGTCAAGCTACCGTTAAGATGGCAAGGCTGTGCCGATGCTCGGGAGCATTTTGGGTTGCTTGTACCGCGTCTTGTCTGAGAAACAATCAAACTTCAACTTCTGTAGTTTTTATTGCAGCTGTTTCTGCCAAATTTGCTACACAACTACAAGACGTACTGAGGGTTGTTGATATACCACTCACGGAGTTAAAACGGCAGCTACTCCGCAATCGTGCGTATGATAGATTCTGGACAATACCTGAATGTGTCATCTGTCCACATGGGAGAGATGTTGACTGTATGATGTCGGGAGTAGTTTGCCTCATTAATTGCCAGTATTGCGGGGATGAATACGTAGGAGAAACTGGACGACCCCTTTTCATACGGATAAAAGAACATCTAGATGTGCTCAACAAATCAGGAACCTCTACTCCACTGGGAAGGTATCGCAGACTGAACCATGAAAACTCTGTCATCCATATTGGAGTCATCTTGTTTCATCTTGTTAACAGAGCTTGAGATCATAGCGCGCAAAGCATTCGAAGCGTGTTGGATTGTCACTAAAAGCCCAAAAATGAAGAGGAAAGATAACTGTAGCGCTATCACGAACGATTTGGCTCTGTATCGGGATCTGTGCAGATTTTGATCTGCAGGTGGATTGTTAAGATACTGTTCACAAATAAAGATCATTGGAAATACAATCTCGCCATTAGCTGTTTGTGTCTCGACGGCATTGTCGAAAGCTGAGGTGAGCACTGGCCAGCCTGTGGTTGGGCTTGCGTTTGGGTTACACTCTGATTGAATGATTCCTGAATAAGAATGATGCGTTTGGGAGGATCGGCCAGCTGTACTATAGCCTGCTTCAGGCTCTGAAAAAGGCGAGATAGCGAAAACATAGGCTGGTTGCGAGAATACATTCGTATAACAATCTTGGCAGAAACGGCTGCAATAAAAAATACAGGAGCTGAAGACCGAAATACCAAGGTAAGACGAACTTGGAACATAATCCTCAAGTCTTTTTCATCAGAAAGCAGACATTTCATACTAGACGACCTAATGCTATACTTACCGTCCCGTCCCCTATTGTACGATTTAAGCATGATTCAATGTGTAATGCATTAAAACCATATGCAGCCGTACTGATGGGAAACATTATCTGCCTTGCAAAGTCATCGTCGTATTCAGTGAAGGTGAACTTCTCTCTTCTTTCAGAAGAGTCTTCGAAAGAGTCTTCTCTAGCAAGTGCTAGTGAGAACAGAAGCGAAGCAATCAGGTACATCACCTGAAAGTTTTGTTTTACTTACAATTAGGTGGTGTGATAGAGAATGTGCTTAAAACTGGACAAGCTCATCCTCATTCTACTCAAAGCCTGCAATCACTATATGATGCCATATAATGAATTTAAGAATCCTAAGTTGCATTAGTGGTTGTATAGCAATTGGCTAGTACTAGTTAGTTTCTTGATTTGTTGTTGCTAAATTGTAAACTGAAAATTGCTACCTTTTGGCTTAGTGAAGAACCCAAGTAGAGAAGTCCACTGGCGATGACGCCCTGAAAGGAGAAACGTCAAAATTCTCTAAAACAAGTAGACCACTTTCCACAGTGAGAGAATCGTGGATATGCCCAACAAACTGGGAAAGTCCTGAACACCACATACGTAGTTAGGAATGCAGCATTGGATGGAATGCTTTCTATGTATAGATGTCTTTATGCGAGATGGCTCTATTTTAGGATGGGTTCTCACAATTTTTTTTAGTGTAAATGAGCGTAGAGAGCCTGAGGCTGAAATTAAAATATTGGAGTTTTGTAGAACATATGATACCTGGAACTTGACAAAAGCGGAGGAACGAAGCCCGCAAGTAACGCAGAGGGCAATGGAAAGGCAAATGCTGGGAATAAGCAGGTTGGAACATAAGAAGAATGAAGAAATAAGAGAAAAAAGCCAGCTCCACAAATTGTTAATTTGCTTTACAAGAGGAAAAAATCGTGGGCAGGGCACGTCGCCAAAATGAAAGACAATGGCTGGACAGTGCGACTTTTGCATTGGTACCCACGAACAAAACGTCCAACTGGGAGACCACCCCTACGATGGATAGACCCATTGTGGAGGCAAATTGGAAGAACGTGGACGCGACATGCGCAAGATAGAGAAAAATGGCATAGTTTCGAACTGCGCACGTAATGGACGAGAATCAGTTCGACGTAAGCAACGTAAGCATGATACAAATATTTACGAATACTATAACGATCTACTATTCAATGTAACACATCAAAACGTCATTGGTCGTTGGTGATGAGCAGGAAGAGTTTTGGTTGACGGCAGGTGCCCACCTTATATCTCGTGTCTCACCTCGTTTTCGTGTTTGAGCTATTAACACATTCCGATGCGCTGATTCTGGCAATGAACTTGAAATGTCCCAAAATTGCCTTTAAACCCATTTATCGGAAATGGGGGAGAAAATAGCACAATTATCGAATGAAACAAAAAAAAATAAAATTGGCTATGCGAAGTCAAGGCCGAGATCATAGCGGCTTTTCTTTGCATGCAAGGAAATGAACCACTGATACCACCTTATGTGAACGAAGGAAAGGTTATTGTTGTGAATCGGGTCATGAATGGACCGCACATCTAGCCAACCACAAATGCTAGTTAATGATTGGCCTGGTTGAAATCGCGATATAGAGGAATGGCATGTGTTGTGGAAGCCGGGCAAATTCATGATAATAAATCGTATACTGATTTATTTTTCTGTCCTTCGAATATAGAGTTTTCCTGTCAATTTTCTCCTCATTCCCCATTAGACCTTTACTGCGTCAAAAGTACCTGGCAAAAAAGAGTGATAACCTTCCAAGTTGAAGCATCTTTCTATAACCTAAAAAACATCACACTAACAAGGATTCCGCAACTACATACTTTCTCTAAAAATCCGCAACTAATATTTTGAAATGCTTGCTCAACTACCATTCACTATTTGTTAACACCTATTTAATGAGAGCTACGTTTTATCGACTGTCATTATCTCCGCACAGCCGGTTCAAACATCATTATCGGAGGGGAGAACAATCAAGAGAAGTTTTTCCTAATGCTACATATTGATCACGCACTGTTGCGTCAAATCAGTGAGTCCGTCACATTAAGACTGTCATGAATAGTGAACGGGACAAAAGGATGAAGAAGAAGAAAAAAAAAGAAAAAGAAGAAGAAGATGTATATCATTCTTGCCCGGTGGCCCTAGTGCGATCAGAAAAGCGTTCTTCAAGGATTCCTTAATGCCTTGCCGTATGATCTCATGTACGACGCTGCGATTCTTGAAATTTTGGCAATGCAAACCAACTGCGGTTAACGAGATTAGCTGTCCCATAGGCATTCTGATTATGCGTTCATAGTTGTTTCGTGGTTCGTGCAGTAGTGCGCATAGCTGAAGTGTTCAAGGCATTGGAACTACTTCAAACAAGGATAAAGCCTAAAGTTGGAGATGTAAAACAGCTCGCACCAGTTACTCATGAGGGGTTCCGCGGTACAACATCATTTGCTTTTCGACCCTCTGACGAAGCCCAGCTCGTTCTCAAGAGAACTCATGCTGGGGCCAGTGTTGATGATGCAATGAAGACAAAGAGGAATAGTATGACGGGATAAAATGCTTAAGAAACAAAATAAAATAGCACGCGTAGAGTAATCGCACTATTGAAAGAGTAGAAGTGAATTACTGGAGTTCTACATATTGATTACGAATACTCGTCCTGTCAATCAGATCTAGAAAAGCGATACATGTTGTAGCATACAGCTCTGGAATGCAGCTGTAGAACTGAAAAAAGCCAATCAAACAAATGGCATGATGGAAATGGATAAAGATGAGATAAGACGATTTTCAGCAGGTAGAACTAGTCGGATTGTATGAGCTCATGGAAGTAGGCCTGTGTTACTATTATAAAAATCTGAGGAAGATGACGTTGCTGATCGAATCTCGACAAAGCCAGATAAGCGAAATCTTGGGTGGAAAAGAATGTTACATAGACTTTCCTCTCCTCGCTTTGCAAAAGTCCAGCCTTTTTGGACTAAAAATTCAACTTGTTTTGGAGCTTCCAAATTTATCATTTTGACGTTTTGGGTGTGGCAGTCATAGTAAATAAGAAAGGCTGGATAATACGAAGAATACACGAACACGACACGTCGTTTTTCACTACATCTTCTGAGTATAAATAGTGCTGTCCTGGTCTGCACTGTGGGTTTGCATTGCCCAGCAATGGGTTACAGTCTTTGAAATGAACCTTTCAGGGTCTGTATTTCATTATTATTTATCACATGAGTGAACAACTCATGTGGGAAAATGGGATAGCTATGACACAGTGTACATATTGATACAAAATTGAGACATGTTATCACAAAAATAAAGGACCTGTTCAACATTCAGATATAACATAACGTGTGTTCTACGGAACCAGATATGAATCTATCATTTTGTCTAACGCTGTAAGACCGTTAGGTAAGGCATTTCTGTTGCTAACTTTGAGATATTTGGAACCTGCTCTGTTGCTCGTTGCACATAGTGTTTAACAGTTTTTCCCCTAGTGACTGATTCCCTTGTAGTACAGAAAGGTTCAGGTCTCAAGCCGCATTTTCCTGTTAAGATTTTATGAAGTAGTATGAGATCGAATTTTCTTCTCCTATATGACAGTAAGCACACGTCAAAAATAGCATTCCTTTCAGCTGCTGAAGGGATCTGGCTATAAACGAATCCGCTGGTCCTCGTCATTAGTTTCCTAGGGAAAGTAAGCATTCCTTTCAGCTGCTGAAGGGATCTGGCTATAAAAGAATCCGGTGGTCTTCGTCATTAGTTTCCTAGGGAAACTATTCTGTACGCGTTCTAATTTTTTCATATAGGCATAAAAAATAGGTCACATAGGCATTAAAAAAACGTAGGTCTTATACGCTTTAATAAGCGTTTGACTTCTCTTGGTAGTGAGAGCTCTGAAAAGACACATTACTTTAGAAGCCTTGCGAGATATTTCTTCGCAATGCAAATCAGAACTTAAAATTCGAGTTAAGAGAAAATCAAAATCTCTAACTTGTTCAGCTCTTCGAATTGGCACATCACCAATTTTACATTTCAGGAATCAATTTTTGGACCCTACAGGGTGACAAAAAATTATGGAACGGATTTTTCGTGCCAAGTTTTTTCATAGTAATCGAAGGCAATAACTTCGTTTGTGCATATTAGGAGACCATCCATCATAACGATCAGCCTAGCTCAAAATGGTTGCCATTCGCTCCGATGAGCTTCTTCAATCGCCTCGGAAAGTCGTTCACTGCTTTGGCGATGATGTCCGTGGGAAAATTGTTCCAGGTTTCCGTCAAATCCTTTCTCAGGGCTTCAACTGTTGAGTGGGGTTTCGCACAGTCAAACTACTCCAGTATGCCTCGGATAGAGTAGTCTAACGGGTTCGAAACGAATGAACTTGCTGGCCAATGACCAGGCCGTTGAGGTCTTATGTCCACTGAGAGGCAGTCCGGGAAGATTCTTGCAATCCATTCCAGCGTTCCTTCGGACTTATAAGAAAGGGAGCCATTTTGTGAGAAGGTCTACATCTCCTCTCCAGAATGCTGCCTGGCTCAAGTCACAACCTTGTTTTCTAGGATCTCATGGTACTGGGATTCTTGGACCTTGATTCCCTTGGGCACGAATAAGAGTGGAGTCTCGCCGGTGGGGGTTACTCCTGCCCAGACGACTATTTGTTTCGGTTTTTACCTTCTATATGTCATCTCCTCTAGTGCTACCTTCCCCTTCGACCATATCTGGTCATTCTGATGATTGTGAGCTTTTCTGATATAGAACCATTTCTCATCTACGAACAGGATGGCTCGATGCCGATCAGCAACAAAACGTTTCCGCAACCTTTGCAGAGATTGAGCTATTCGATTTTCGCTTGCTCAGTAATCAGGTGAAATTCCACTTCTCTGTGCGCCTTCAGTCCAGCCTCCCTGAGAATCATCAGCATAGATCCTCTCGAGATCCTAATCGCCCTTGCCATTATTTTCGTGGAATTAATTTTAGCTCAAGACTTTCTTTCAATTCGACTGGGAACTTTTTTCTGGTTACCTGCGTTATTTGCGGTTCTAGGTCGACCCCTTTCCGGGCGATCCTCACTGGTTCCTGTCTCTTGAAAGTGCTTCAGTGCTTTCGAAAACTTTGAATGTTGATCATTCAAAAAACTCGATATTTGCAGAAATCCATTCCCGCCTTCCGTCATGGGAATAATTGCCGACCTCAAATCTTCTTTAGATTGCATCTATAACGTAGACCAGTGGCTACAGAAGTGTGTAGTCGAAGTCATTCCAACCGGCTCATCTTACGAGAAAAAAACCAAATGAAATACCGTTCCATAATTTCTTGTCACCCCGTAGATGAAGGACCTTAGTTTTTTTTTCTCTGGACAAGGGGGGGGGGGGTTCCACAGGTTAGACCATTGCTCAGCTAGGTCTACAGCCCTCTGTAACACTTGGAAATCGGTTGCGTTTTTATTAGCATAGTGAATTTTGATGTCGCCTGCAAGAGCACCAACTTTTGCACCGCTAGAAATGATAGCAGAGGGTAAATCATTGGTATAAATGTTGAAGAGTACTGGTGAGAGTACACCACCATGCGGAACTCCGCTGGTTGCATGCCGAGGTCTCGAAAGGTATGAATTTATGCGCACTACAAAGGTTCTTTCTAAAAGGAATGCTCGTATTCATGCAACTATACGTTGATGGATACCAACCTGTTCGAATCTCTATCGAAGGTTGATTCGATAAGAACAGAAACTAAATTTCGATCTTAGCCAAAAAGCCGAGAAGCGTTGTAATTTGATAATAAGTTTTCTGTGGCATACATGATTAAAAACTTTAGCAAAGTCAAGGTACACAACTTCGATACATTCCTCTTTATCTAATGACATAGTCCAGTCATTGAGGGACCGTAACATTGCCGTCACTGTCGATTTTTCTTTTTGAAATCCATGTTGGAATCCTGAGATAATCGAATTCTCTTCAAGATGCGCACAAACTCTTTTCTTTAGTATTTTTTCAAAGGTCCCAGCAAAAATCAAAGTTATACTTATAGGGCGGAACTCCCTTGGAGAGGAACAGTGAGGCTTTTTGGGAATGGGCGTGACAAAAGAAACTTTCCAATCGTTCAGGATGTCAGCTTCCATGAATGACAAGTTGAAGATGTATGCTAGGGGACCACTGATAATGGAGGCGATATTTTGCATAAATTGAAATGAGATTTCATCAGCTGTTGTAGAATGAGAAGATGACCATTTCGAGAGAAGAAGAATATTTCATCAGCATGAAGCCATACGGAGTGTCGCATTGTAGGGTAACATGGTTGGGAAGAAACCCTAGTGGATAGAGGAATTAGAGGAGTAAACTTCCTCAAATACCTCTGCAAATGCTTACTCTCTTTGGGCATCAGAAGATATTAGCGCTCCATCTTCTCTTTTTAATGGTCCCAGACTTGTTTTATGTCACAGTTTGGAACTGAGGTACTCGTTAAACGCCGTTTTATTTTTGGAGTCAACTTGTTTTCTTTCAATAGAATTCATTGTATTTCAATAGCTTTCGATCGAACCTATTGTTCAGTTGTTTGAATAATTTAGCATGCACTACCTACTCAGATGAACCAAAACTCATGGAAAAACTGGAAAAATTCAGTAATGCTCCCGAAAAATGCCGAAATTCAGAATATAGCCTAGGAAAACAAGCTTTGCTTGAGAGTGACTAGGATCTTCCATCTGGAATGTTTCGAATAATTTTCGGGAGAACCGCAGCAGCCATTTGGAAGAAATGCAGTAGGAACCCGAAAGTACCGCAGATCACCTGTCGGTTCCTTCGATTTTCTGCTGCTGTCCTTCCGAAAATTTGTCTGAGATTGGGTGCGACTCAAAATTAGTATTCCAGAACATGCATAAACGGAATAATTTCCACGATGAATTGCATAAATAAGCAAAACCTTGACAGCGGGCCTAGAGGCAAGCGTGTTTTCCGTGAACTCGGAACGCATACAGAGCGATTGCACCGCTCGCCATTTTTCAATAAAACAGCTATGACCATTCGCAGTAAACCCACACTGCCTCAGCACACACACACACAAACGCCTGGCCTCTACCTATTTAGCTCTTGTCATCTCTATAGTTTTTGTTCTGATTCATTCCTCAGCTATTGTTGTTTTGCTCTGACAGGTATAAGTTGTTTTCCTGTTACTACCAGTGCACGCCTACGTGCGTACGAAATAAATAAATAAATAAATAAATAAATAAATAATGAACAAAAAATTGAAAGCAAATAATGGGAAAGACGTTAAAATGATAGAACAAGACGAATGCATGATTACCACATTGGAGCAATGGTTAGTAAGGAGTTAGAGCCACTAATTGCTATTTTTGATTAAAAGAAACAACAAACAACCGGTACACAACAATAATATAGCTTAATAATACACAACTTACTGCTTATCGAAAAAAGTGAGGTTCCTACCTCAGTTCTCCTGTACGGGGTGGGAGATCCATGGAGTAGGTGATCTGTAGCTCAAGGTGCCGTCGAGAAATGAACTTCCACTACCTCTCTGAATCTGCCCGGATCTAAATTTCAGAATTTCTCAACATGTGGATAGCTTCATTTAAAGAAAATAGATGAGATCGGAGACAAACAAATAAGATGAGTGAAGGAGGGAACCTTCGTTTATGTTTAGTCTTCGCTTGTAGAAAATTCATGCACGGAACGAAAACTGAACAACAAAAACATGATTCAAGTGGAACTAGAAATACTAGCTTCCAACAAACTCAATCGCAATATGAAAACCAAATTTTTTCCTCAAAAAAAACAGAAAAAAAACAAACAGAAAAAAACCAGCGCAATCAACTCAACTCCAGAGATAAACCAAAAAAAAAATAGCACATTCGGCTCAAATAATTACACAATGGAATCGCAGAAGCACTTTCAAAGAGGCGCAGTTTGGTTTACTGGGTCACTCCGGTCATTTTTCGCCTATAGTAGTGATCATCCTGTTTCAGTGCTGTTCCTTTGCGGCCATATCACTAATATCACCACGCATGACCAACGCGAGCTCATGCAATGGCGGGAGCGTAGCGGTGTGAGCTTCATTTATCAGTGAGGGTAACTGTTTTCGGCCGGGATTAGCCCCACTCACTAGTGGAATGAAACTCTTATCGAGCACCACCGCTACGCTCACGCTCTTGCACCAGCTCGCGCTGGTGATATGTGAAGGTATAGTGATACGGCCGATAAGGAACAGCACTGAATCAGAATGACCACCACTATACCTATCACATCTAATCCGCACAAAATCTATGAAAAATCACTAACTTCCCTAGGATCTGCCAAAAGTCAAGAATCTTACTACATATGTATGTCCCATTTTTGAGGGACAATCAGCTGCCACAAAAATGCCCGAGATGAGACAGCTTGCTATAAACGATGGTAGAAAAAACCAGACAAAACAAAGACGTGGGAGAACAAGGCTAGCGTTTTCGTTTTAACTTTGAGGTGTTTCTCTAGAAATGAATTTGACGAAGCATCCATATGTAGATTGGATGAGAAACCAAATGGTAAGCAAACAAATGGTATTTCAGTGATGTAGAGGCGAGGAAAAAGTATTCGGTTGGTTTTGGCAACTCCAGAATACAGAGTGGAAGGAAACTGAAGAAGACGATGAAAATGTCCACCGATGGTGATAGCGTGGGAGAGGAGAAGAGGATCAAGGGAGAAGATTCGTGAAAACGCGCCAAAGGCAGCAGCGATGACGGAATCGATCCTGTCACCGCCTGGGCGAGAAGGTTTTGACCAGAATTTTGATCACTCTTGTTTCCATCGTAACCCAGGTAGACAAATCATTGAGATAGCAATATAATCAACATTATCAGCAATGATTATATGTAGTAGTCATATCGGCAACGATGTCATCCTTCTCCAGGAGCTGCTTCTTTTGAGCGCAAGACCTGTGGAATGATCAGAAAATGTTCAGGAGCTCCAAATTCATTGCCTGGTCATGCAACGACAAGGTCCAGAGCTCGTTCAGATGAAATTGAGAAGTGTTAAGTCAGAGGTAAACTACTACGGAATTCATGCTCCAGATGAGCCCCTCCCCCCCCCCCC
>JARK01001355.1:412381-436134 GCA_000688135.1 Ancylostoma ceylanicum | reverse complement strand
CTACCCTGCGCCACCTCACCCCTGTCTCCTGAAATTTTCAGCACGAAAGATGGCCATGAAAAGGAAACCAAGCGCTAGAAATCCTGCGAAAACACAGCTGATGGGTAACATTAGTTATTTTCGAGTTCTGGATGCAATTTTCACTAATTTTCGAATAATTCAGTCTTGTTATAATCGACGTAACATTGGCACTGGAAATTCTTCTTCTGTGCTCAAGATGGATTATGTTTCTTACCCCAGGTGGAACACGCGATGATAAATTATCAAAAAGCGGCTTGCATTGAAAAGGGAGGGGGAAGTTAAAGTGGGGGAGGGGGGGGGGGGCGGTGGTATATGTGGGAAATAGAAGATAGCGAACCAAAATGAGATGTAGATTGATTAAATCATACGAAACTTTGTTATCCGAAACGAAAACATCTCTTTGAAGATTCCAGAACGAATGTAAATTCCATTTGAAATCCTTTGGTTGCTTCTCGCTCATAAAATCAATTTCTGAGTGGTCGTTGTAGCTTCATTTTGACATTACCAAATTTTCACCCTTTCTGGGTGAAACAACAGATGCTGAACCAGAAAAAAAAGAGGAAAAAACTTAGGAAAAAACTAAATGCAGGTGTAGCAATTCCCGCAAAAGGTAGAAAGCGGGGAAGGTGTTCATTACTTGTCCGTATTTCAACTGGAATCACGTACTCCTTAGATGGCTCGAAAACAAACAGAACGATGAAAAAAGTCCATGGACGCTGCGAATATGGAAGAACGGAATCAAAGAGAAGAGGGCAGACAGCAGCGGCAATGAAATTGACCCCGTTGCTCCTGGTACACCCAGGTCAGCCGCGACTTTTCGATCGGAATTTTGACCTACAAAATCGCTCAGAAACCCCTTCAAAAGGGTCTGATGTGCTCGGATTATCTTTTCAAGAACACGAAATCGGCTTTGAAACCGATCGGACTAAATACTACCACGTAATACAATGTGTCACTGACAACTGGATAAGTAAGAAACGAAGAAACACTTGTCGGAGCAGAGCACCCGAAGATTTGTGACTCAGATGTTGCACAATTCGCGAGAGAAGAGAGTAGGTCAAACGGTAAACTTTTAGCTTCCTTCTGTTCTGCATGAAAATGTGAACTGCTTAGCTTTATCCTGAAAGAAGTTGCACCATCTCTCTTCATGTACCACCGAGCAACAACTTTCGACTGCCACTGTATATCAAGCTTTCCAAATCCCCATCATTTACATGCCTTTTTTTCTGCAACGAAGGGCAATCAATGCTTGATGCATGCTTTTGCCGTGCGTGCGTTTATGTGATGAAGGAATGGGCTAGTCGCATCGCAAATGCCACTCAGACGCACGCGTTTACGACTATGCACGGCCGCTTTTTTAGTTTTCATTGAGGATGTACATGTCGCATGAATTAGAATAAATAAAATAAAAGTATAAATTGCCCTTAAGAAGAAAATATTTATTCAACCTTTTCTGATAAAATAAAACATAGTAGAGATGCATCGCATCAACTCTATCTGGAAATACATCACATTTGACTTTTGCCTCTTGTGCGACTTTGCGATCACAGGCGAATCCCATTCATTTCAGCTGAGGTGGAAACTACTGCCGGTCTTTGATACTGATGAAGATGGCTTAAGTGGACCAAAATACCTGGTAAATAAGATAGAAATCAAAACTCGCAACAACAATGGCTGGTTCTCGTGAATTTAGGTTTTACTGATAAGTAGAAGCTCACTGTTAGCATTTTCACAGAGAATTTCTAATGTTCAGAGCCAAAATGACGTTGGCAATGATCCCAGGGCTATCGTCTCTGACCATCATGCTAACTTCCTGGACATGATCGCAGTGGCCGCCCACACAACACCGGACCAGGTAGTCGATATGGACCTCTACCTCTATGATACTAATCCAGCAGTATGAACATTTTCACGGAGAAGGTAGCGAAAATCAATAAATCGATCCGTTTACTTGCAGAGAATCAGTGGCATCCACGACGGGTTCATCACCGGGGGCACGTCTTGATAATCTTGTCGGCACGTTCACGGCTATTCAAGGATTGATCGCGTCATTAGGTGATGAGAGACTCCTGGCTGATGACGTGAATATTCGTATGACAGCATGCTTTGACAATGAAGAGGTTGGTGGTCTTGGATGGAAAACTGGCGAAGAAAAGTGGACAATGTTTGTTTAAGGTTGGATCTCAAACCGGGTTGGATATGAGTTATTGGAGAAGGCTCACCCGGTTATTTTTGTACCGAAAACCAATGCTTTGCAGACTTTTTGAAAAATCTAAATATGAGAAGTCTCAAAATATTTTTGAGTTGACACCTGGTCCCGAAGAAAGCGTTCGCTTCAGAGCAGTTGTCATTGAAACACATTTTTGAAGAGTCTGGGTCGTTATCATAATTTTATAGGCAAAACTCACAAATTCTCCAAGGAAAGCCATGAAGATTATATGATCCAAAAAGCGCAAGGACTCCTCTTTCGAATGGTATATACAGTTCGTGAAGTAACTGGATTTCATGAAATAAGTGAGGGAGGAACCACGGCTACACCAAACCACCATGAGAGCTGACTTCAATTCAATTTCTTTTAAGCGGGAACTGCAATGGCACGCTCTTGCTGAACATGTATTGCACAGTCGCTACCTCACATTCGCAGAGTGTACAGATGCATGCACGACAGAGGGAACCGCTATATCACCACTTTTTGACAATCCTTGAGTAAAAATAGTAATAAGAAAGCTAAATTTCCCATCGGGACTCATCACACTCTTCTTCGTCGTCTCATTATCCTCCTCGTGAAAAATGTGAAGATCAGCGATGGGAAATAAGACACTTTGTACTAGCCGGACGCACGCATTCATTTACGGAAGATCTCTATGAAGACCGGTCAAGCGATGCGGCCAGCCCTACCCTTCAACAATTGGACGAACGCTCGTCAAAAGCACGCATCTAGTATAAACTGCCCTTGCCCTTATGTCGACCGTTTGCCACGCAGGCCATGCAACGAAATGTTGCGTGGAGTAGTGCTTATTAGATCCAGAACCTCTGTTCACGTCCTTTAGAAAGAGTGCACCGCCGATTTCAGACATTGCCAGTAACCCTACCTCACCGCAACCTGCCCATATATGAACGTGATAGGCGAAGTTCAGGGCAGATAGATATCATTTCGACCAACTAGATAACCCCTTGCATTTGCAGGGAGAAACCAATTTTTCAGTTCACCCGGAATCAGGACCTTCCAATTTTCTGCCTTTGAGCTGTAGTCTGAACAAGATGCAGGAACTTTATTTAGTGACTAGCGAGTTTTTACAGTTTTTCTCCCTCTGCGGGGAGTGTAGGGAACGCATCGATTCATGGCCAACCAAACTGAAAATTTGAAATGATAATAAATTGCTGCACACCAATGATTCCAAGGGAAAAAGATTGCTGAGGAGCCGAAGTGAGGCAGACGGACTTACCACGTCACGCTTCGCCTTTCCCTTCTTTCCTTTCTTCCCTTTCTTTCCTTTCTTTCCCTTCTGTTTGAATCCTTCCATGTAGCCCCTGCTTATCTGAAAAATGAAACGGTAATCATCTGCTGCACATATCCTCGTGATCACCACGTTCCAGTCGTCTGCAGTTGCTACGCAACTCGGTCGCAAAGCCGCTGCGTGGCGCCATTTCTGGGGAACTGCGACGTGACCGCCACGCAGCAGTCTTGCGACCAAGTTGCGTGGCGACTGCGTGGCGATTTCTTCTACTGCAGACGTTTGGATCGTGGTGACCACGAGAGTACATGGCCCAAGAGAGAATGATGGCTGAGATGTAGCTTACAACTATATGAACGGACTTACCGTATCTTTCTTGCCCTTGCCTTTTTTAGCTGCCCGTTCCACCCTGTTCTTTACCTCTTCAACTTCACGCTTGATTCTTCTGCTCAATTCTATTAGTTCACTGGAGGTCTTCTGGAATTTTCACTGGTATTATGGGTAGTTCACAGCACTAGATCGATAAGAGCAGCGTCTGAACTTACTGATGGAGCGCTCTCAATCAGTCCGACACAGAACAAGGCGATGCAGAGGGCGATCGCGAACCACTTCATTGTGACTCTAAAAGAGAAGTTTTTGATGATTTTCAATTGCTGAAGGGATCCTCCAACGATTTTGGGAACAAAATCGAGGATGAGGAATTTGATGAGTGGATCAAGCCGACCGAACTACCTGGTGTAGTGCGCTTCTGGGCAACTATTTATACCGATTCCTAATGGGTTTTAATAGCGATCGATTTAGATTTGCATCCAGATACTATACATTATACAGGATATTGAACATTGTCTAATGTGGTTAAACGTCATTTGTTATTCCACACTAGTGTTTCCATTTTGGCAGTCAATCGATAGTGCTAAATGGACTTCAGTTGCGCCAATTCTTCTGTAAACTAAAAACTCGAACGAGTGAAAAAAAGAAAAATGCCAGAGATGCCTCTGATTATGAGCTTGATTATTTACTTCACAATCTTCACCATAAAATCCTTGGCTATAACAACAGTTGAGAACTTTGAAGATCACGAGAGAGTGAGAAACTCAAAAGTGCTTCTAAATGCGAAGGCCACAATACTGAGGATTGTACCCTTGGGACCCTCATATGAGTATATATGTCATGGAGCAGAAAAAGCTGTTTTTCCAGGTTCTCTACAGTGAGGTAGGTTTATAAAACTGATACAATCAAGGCAGCTGTCGACAACAGACGGCCGTACTCTGTGGAAGTTGTTGGTGTGAAAACTTTTGCGCCTACATTTTGATGCTATGAATCCGAGGTCTTAATATCCTCAAACTTTCGAAAGGGCCAATATACATAGAAGCAAGATTTGAGTTTGGTATGGTCCGTATTTTTGTTTAGCTGGAAATTCATCGATGCTGTGCAAGTCGGACTGCAAAAAAAATTCTAGGAATTTCTTTTTCTGGGCTCCTCATGAAAGGGCTTGACTGTGATTGTCGAAGTGAAATGATGACCCTTTCGACCCGACTTACTAGAATTTTTTTTCCAATTTCTCGTAAAGTATCTTTATATCGAGGATCGACTGTTCTCACCATAACTAGTTCATCATTCTTCTCATAATCTCCATATCTTTAAATCCTCATAACAGCGCATCCGAGAGATCACTCGTGAGCGTATTGCACTCTCCACATGAACAAAAGAAAAAGAAAGAAAAAGAAGGCACAATGCACATCTACGAAATTACTCTGTCTCTGCATTGCAGAAGGAATATTCGGGCCATAAAAGCATTTAGGTACTCGCGAAAAGACATTCTCCTGCGAGCACTTTAGTACAAATACAATCATCCTGATACACGTATAATCTGCTCTATACCACTAGATGGTCAAGCAAGTGGAAGTAAATACGAGACAAGTGCGCATTTCAGCTATAATTTGGTCGATTAGCGGAAAGGATTTTAACGGATTTCTGCAGTTCTTCGTTAAATCGGTATTTCGTTACGTTAGACCAAAAATGGCCGTCACACGTTAATGCGTTAATTCTTCACGTTAGTACAGCACAACCCTGCTATGGGCACTCAGCTCCGCAAATTTGTCAGCTCCATCGACGCACCCAGCTCATTCTATTGCACACATATCGACATTGCGAGAATCATATGAAGGATCTGTTCATTCTGCCGTTTTGATCATTTGTTAGATGTAAACGTAAGCGTAGAATAAGAAATTGGACTAAACGCTACATTTGACGAGGCCTATTAATCCAAAATAGTTCTATCTCTGAGGCTCACTTTTACTGAAATTCTGTTGATTTGCTGAGGCTCTCCTTTCAAGCTTTATTTCGGTGAGCTTTCGGCATGTAATGCCTAACTTAATGTCCATGCAATACAATACAAACTCTTCCGCATACAAGCAAACACAAGCAAATTAGCGACGCTACCGTGTTTTGAGACAAGAAAGGATGACTTGTGTACCTACACAGTATACTTGGGACCGAATAAAAACCGAATAATTTTCTTTATTTAATAAACAATTTAGGAAGCAATCCGGACCTTCAGATATTCGAAAATGAGAAAGCCTTACGGCTTTTCTTGCCTTTCACACAACACAGCATTTGTCTCTAATGGAAAAACATTCAAATTTCCAATTTATTCGAAATATTCGATATTCGAAGGCAAAAATATTCGATTTCGAATAAATGCAAAATTTGAGCGTTCTAACATTAGAGACCAATATAAAGATGTGTGAAAGAAAAGAACAGCCTCTGAGATTTCTCATTCTTGAATATCTAAATGTTTTAATTGTTTCCTGGATTGTTAATTGAACTAACAAAGTTATTCGATTTTTATTCGGTCCCAAGTATACTACACAGTGGTGCTAACCTACACAAAACAAATACTCATGAAACCGAAAGTAAGGAGTTGGCTACAGAGAAGAAAGGGGTGAGGAAAGGGTGTAGGTACACACAAGTTATCCTTTCTCGTCTCACCACAAGGCAGCGTTGCTAACTTGCTTGTGTTTGTTTGTATGCGAATGAATTTGTATTGTATTGTACGGATAACATGCCGAAAGTTCACCGAAAGAAAGCTTGAAAAGAGAGCCCCAACAAACCAACAGAATTTCAGGCCGGGTAATGTTTAGCGCAGATCTAAATTGACCACTATCCCAAATCCATTAGGAATCGGGATAAATAGTTGCTCAGGAGTGCACTACACCAAAAGCTCCGTCGGCTTGGTTCACTCCTCAAATTCCTCATTTTAAATGTTGTCCTAAAATTTTTGAAAGATCTTTCAGCAATGGAATATCATCGAAAGCTTCTGTTCTAGAATTACGATGAAGAGGTTCGTGACCGCCCTCTGCATCGCTTTGTTCTGCGTCGCACTACCTGAAGCGCTCCATCAGTAAGTGTAGGCACTGTGCTGGTCGACCTTCCGCTGTAAATTTACATCAACTGCGAGGAAGAATTTCTTACTTCAGTACAGTTCTCTGAAAGGAAAAGTAGTGGATATAGACGAGAAACTGAAGCGTGTTGCTGAAGAAACAAAGGGCAGTATAAAGCGTGCGGTCAAAAAAGGCAAAAAAGATGCGGTAAGTCTGCTTGTATAAGCTACACCTGAACCGCCCTTCTCTGTTGGACCATGCATGTGCAGCAGTTAATTATCGTTTCACATTTTCAGGTCCGTAGGCGCTACATGGGTGGAAAGCACCGAAGGGAAAGGCGAAGAAACATTGAAAACTCGCAATGCACTGGATAAAGTTCCTGCTTTTTCATAAAACACATAGCTCCATAAAAGTGTGAAGTGAGGAGTATGTACAGGCAATGGTGGACACAGCCCCCTCCCCCCTTCCGAAAATGAGTCGCCGAATTTTTGAAATTACTTTACAAAATAAATAAAAACTACGTATTAGTATATTTTCAATTATCTAATTTATTATTATTTCTCAAATAATTTTCATTAACTATTTATTATTACCAGTCTGGCCGCCCGGTTGACGACGGACTTCCAGACTTTTCTTAATGCTCGTTTCGTTCGCATGACTTCGAAACTCCAAAACTGGGATAATCAAAGAGGACTGATTTGCGACTCTTAGAGTAATTTTATCTTTTTCTTGGGTGAAATAGCTAATTGGTACTACTTCGAACTTTCGCACCACAGCTGACCCACCGTTATCCCATGGTGAATGTTCCGCATGTCAACCATGGGCAAACAGTGGGGCCATCGCGGGCTACTCGTGGGGCCATCGTGGGCTAACTGTGGGTCTTTCGAGGGAAACCGAGGTTTCCGTGGGGAAAATGTGGGATTCCCAGGGACCTCCAGGGGCTAATCGGGGTAATCCTGCGCAGGCGCTCAGGTGCCCGCGCAGGAGCCTGCGCAGGCTCTCAGTGGGCTCCGCGGTCACGCGCGGATATTTACATCCGCGACGCGTTTGCACGCGACCGCTTCCCACGTATCTTGTCTGACCGTTCGCTGGGCCGCGGTTTCCGCCGGGCCACAGCTGGGCAGACAAGTCCCGTTGGGCTCGTCTAGTCTCCACCGAAGCACAGACAAGACTCTGCCTCTCACACCCTGCAGTCGGCTTATATACGGTTTCTATCAGTATCAGCAGTTGTCTAGCAATTGTTTACATGGAAAAGTCGAGACGAATGAGGGTAGAAGACGCAGGAGGGGTGTGAGGTGGGCAGAATGACACAAGTGGTATGATATTCACTGCTGAGGCTTAAGTTCTAGAGCAGATGGATATCATTTCGACCAACTGTGTAACCCCTTGCAGCTGCAGGGACAAGCCGATTTTTCAGCTCATCCGAAATGAGGACGTTCCGATTTTCTGCCCTTGAGCTGTAGTCTGAACAAGATGCAGGAACTTTATTTAGTGACAAGCGAGTTTTCACAGTTTTTCTCGCTCTGCGGAGGGTCCAGAGAACGCATTCATCCACGATGCCCCTTCCCCTTCTTTCCCTTCTTTTTCCTTCCATGTTTGAACGGTTCCATGTAGCTCCTGGGAAACTGGAAAATGAAATTCTAATTATCTGCTGCACATATGCTCGTGATCACCACCATCCAAACATCTGCAGCAGCAGAAATCGCGACACAGTCGCCACGCAACTTACAAGGGAAGTGCACGAACTTAAGCTGTGATTTGGAAACGAGACATATATGGTAGGAAGGCTTGTCCCAAACGATGTTACAGGTTATACTTGAATTCTGCTAAATGGTTAATACAAGCTCAAAATTCCACGTCGATGACTTTCTACCGCACTGTCGTACAGCGCCTTCACACACCGCGGAGCCGCTGGATGGCCGAGTGGATAGTGAAGCAGGCTTGCGGGCAAAGCCTCGAGTGTTCGAATCCCGTCTTCATGTTATGCAACCTTCCATTTCTAAACTTTGACGGAATTTGGAGCTGTTCAGGGGATAAATGAGCAAAAACTACCAGCGCTTCCTCGGAACTAGTAGATAAATGCTCTATACTCGGTATAAATGTGATGCCGCTGGCAAGACAAAATATTCTGACATTCGATATGATGTAGTCGGTCACTTTCTCATTCTTTGACCGCTTGAAATGTTCGACAGCTCACGCGTGGTTGCGCTTTTGCTAGCCAAATTTGGCAAGGGTTATTATATATTATTTATCCCTTAGCTGGTGTCTGGAGGAGCGGATCGACCTCCAACACTGCTGTAGGTGCCACTGGAGTACGAATTGCCTGAACGACACGCGTCCATTCTTGACGATTTGCAGCTATAATTTTAGCTTCAACGATACTGCACCGTAGTGTCTTTAGACCTGCCTCAACTTGCTTGATCCAGGTTTGCTTTGGTGCCGCCCGTTGCACCTTCCACTGCATAGGTCGTTTCCTCCACAAGAGACTGCGTGGTAGCCGGGTGGTGTCCATTCTGCAGACATGTCCAAACCAATGTAGTCTTCGGATTCGGATTTGCTCTTCCACTGTCGGTTGGTGTCCACAACTGACACGGATATGTTCATTTCGGATGAGGCTAAGGAGAGTCATTCCGAAGATCTCACGAACACACCGCATTCTTCCACACACACACCATTTTAGCGAAGCAAATGCTGCAGAGGCCTTTCCAGATCTTTGGTAAGGGTGATGTTACCAACGCAACTCTCCAAGAGCGCAAGATGGCGTAGGCCTTTGAGATTCTTCTCGATGGGGCTTACTCTGACTTGACGATAGAAGTCGATAGAAGAGGACAATGACGAGAAAAAAGACGTCGACTGGGGCATAGACTGTGAGAACATCGAAGCTCGCGGTTCACCTTCAAACGCCTCATTCATCGAGTTCAGAGCAAGTCCATACCTATCGAACAGGTATTTCGGAGTAATTTTCTACAGACGCAAGTGGTATGATGATAAATCAGGAAATTGACTAGACATCGAGGCAAGCCTTTATCAGGCGGGGTCGTTGGCTTTATATAGAGAAAAATTTCTATAGCTTACATAGCGCGAAATAATTAATCATTTACTCCCTGAACAGCTCCGAATTCCGTCAAAGTTTAGAAATGGAAGTTTGCACAACGTAACATGAAGACGGGATTCGAACACTCGAGGCTTTGCCCGCGAGCCTGCGTCATTACCGACTCGGCCATCCAGCTGCACCGCAGTGAGTGAAGGCGCTGTACGTCAGTGCGGTAGGAAGTCATCGGCGTGAAATTTTGAGCTTGTATTAACCATTAAGCAGAATTCAAGTATAATTTATAACATCATTTGGGACAAACCTTCCTACCATATAAGTCTCGTTTCGAAATCTGAATTTAAGTTTGTGCACTTCCCTTGCAAGTTGCGTGGCGACTGTGTTGCGATTTATGCTGCTGCAGACGTTTGGATGGTGGTGACCTCGAGAGTACATGGTCCAAGAGAAAAGGATAGCTGAAGTGGAGCTTAGATGAACGAACTTACCCTGCCCATCTTGTCCACCCTGTTCGTTACTTCTTCAATTTCACGCTTAAGTCTTCTTCTAAATTTCATTGCCTCCTCACTGGAGCTGGACTGGAATTCTAACTGGCAGTATGCGTTAGTTCACAGCACTAGATCGATAAGAGCAACGTCTGAACTTACTGATGGAGCGCTCTCAATCAGCCCGACGCAGAACAAGGCGATGCAGAGGGCGATCGCGAACCACTTCATTGTGACTCTAAAAGAGAAGTTTTTGATGATTTTCAATTGCTGGAGGGATCCTCCAACGATTTTGGGAACAAAATCGTTGGATGAGGAATTTGATGAGTGGATCAAGCCGACCGAGCTGCTTGGTGTAGTGCGCTTCTGGGCAACTATTTATACCGATTGCTAACGGATTTTAATAGCGATCGACTTAGATTTGCATCCAGATTCATGCACTATACATTGTGTTAAACATTACTGAATGTGGTTGAATGCCAATTGTTATTCTACAGCAGCGTTTCCATTTTAGCAATCAGTTAACAGTGCTAACTGGACTCCACTTGCGCCAATTCTTCTGTAAACTGTAGAGCGGAGTCCCTGCAAATGTCAACCATTCTCTGGATAGTCGAATTGTTGGTTAACGCACTCTGCATCGCCGCCGCCAGCAACATTCAATACCTATTGATTTTTTTGCAGAGCATCGTTGGCGTCGTTGATGCGCGAGGCGCCACCAATAATCGATACTTATCAAAATCGATGCATGCAAGACCTACTGTGAGCGTCGATGGAGCTGACGAATTTGCGTATTCTGAAATAGCACGACTGCGCCGAATCGCTACATTGTACTGTCTCAGGGGCTAATCACAGCCATGTTCACTTAATTTTATCGTATTCGACTTCTTCACAAAAAGTGTAGTCACTTCTCACTATTAGCTACTACAAAGGCACAAAATAGCGACTCCAGTACGCGGCGTGNTTTTCAATTGCTGAAGGGATCCTCCAACGATTTTGGGAACAAAATCGAGGATGAGGAATTTGATGAGTGGATCAAGCCGACCGAGCTGCTTGGTGTAGTGCGCCTCTGGGCAACTATTTATACCGATTCCTAACGGATTTTAATAGCGATCGACTTAGATTTGCATCCAGATTTATGCACTATACATTGTGTTAAACATTACTGAATGTGGTTGAATGTCAATTGTTATTCCACAGCAGCGTTTCCATTTTAGCAATCAATTGACAGTGCTAAATGGACTTCACTTCCACCAACTGTTCTGTAAACTGTAGAGCGGAGTCCCTGCAAACGTCTACCATTCTCTGGATCGTCGAATTATTGGTTAACGCACTCTGCACCGCCAGCAACATTCGATGCCTATTGATTTTTTGCAGAGCATCCATTGGTGTCGTAGCTGCGCAAGGCGCCGATAATCGATACTTACCGAAATCGCTAACAATACCTATTGTAAGCGTCGATGGAGCTGCTGAATGTGCGGACTTTGCAGGAGCACGATTGCGTCGGGCTTTGGAACCGCTACATTCCACTGTCTTATAGGCAAATTGTAGCCATGTTCACTTAATTTCGTCGTGTTTGATAGTTTCACAAAAAATATAGCCACGATTAGCTAGTATAAAAGGGCAATATAGCGACTCCAGTACGCGGCGTAGTCGCGGTGCTGTGGACACTCAGGTCCACGAATTTGTCGGCTCCATCGACGCACACTGCCAATCGTTGGATTTACAGTCCTTCTCGAAAAGATAGATGGATTGTGCGTGTGGTTTCCTAGCGTCGCGGCTGCGGAATCGCGGCGGGACCTACTCGACCCTCTCACTTAGAGCATGCTCTCTCCGCATCCCTCGTTCAGGTCCCGCAGCGATGGTGCAGTCGCGCAATCAGTCTATCTTTTTGAGAAGGACTGCAAATGTAAGCGTACAATAAGAAATTGGACTAATCGCTAAAATTGAAGAGGCTGGGTAATATTTAGCGCAGATCTAAATTGATCACTACCCAAATCCTTCAGGAACCTGCATAAATAATTGCCCAGAAGTGCACTAACCAAGCACCTTCGTCGACTTAGATCACTGCTCAAGTCCTTACTTCAAATGTTGTCTCAAAATTCTTGAAGGGCCCTCCAGCAATGGAGAATCATCGAAAGCTTCTGCTTTAGAGTTACGATGAAGAGGTTCGCGACCGCCCTCTGCGTCGCTTTGTTCTGCGTCGGACTACCTGAAAGCGCTCCATCAGTAAGTGTAGTCTCTGTGCTGGTCGAGCTTCTGCTGTAAATTTACATCAACTGCCAGGAAGAATTTGTAACTTCAGCCCAGTTCTCTGGTAGGAAAAGCAGCGGATGCAGACGAGAAGCTGGAGTTTATTGCTGAAGAAACAAAGGGCAGAATGAAGCGTGCAGTCAAAAAAGGCAAAAAAGATACGGTAAGTCCGCTTGTATAAGCTACACCTCAGCCGCCCTTCTCTGTTCGACCATGCACGTGTGGCAGTTAATTATCGTTTCATATTTCCAGGTATGGAGGCGTTAAATGGGTGAGCTCAAAGGACCGAAGGGAAGGGTGAAGAAACATTAAACATTCGCAATTCGCAAAGTTTCCTCTTATCCGTGAAATATCTCCACAAAACAGTGAAGTAAAAAGTACAAGGGTCGAAACCTTCATATTCTACGTTTCCCAAGAAAAGCCAGATAGCAGTGGCGGACGCAGGAGGGGGGNTTTGTCGGCTCCATCGACGCACACTGCCAATCGTTGGATTTACAGTCCTTCTCGAAAAGATAGATGGATTGTGCGTGTGGTTTCTTAGCGTCGCGGCTGCGGAATCGCGGCGGGACCTACTCGATTCTCTCACTTAGAGCATGCTCTCTCCGCATCCCTCGTTCAGGTCCCGCAGCGATGGTGCAGTCGCGCAATCAATCTATCTTTCTGAGAAGGACTGTAAATGTAAGCGTACAATAAGAAATTGGACTAATCGCTACAATTGAAGAGGCTGGGTAATATTTAGCGCAGATCTAAATTGATCACTACCCAAATCCTTCAGGAACCTGCATAAATAATTGCCCAGAAGTGCACTAACCAAGCACCTTCGTCGACTTAGATCACTGCTCAAGTCCTTACTTCAAATGTTGTCTCAAAATTCTTGAAGGGTCCTCCAGCAATGGAAAATCATCGAAAGCTTCTGCTTTAGAGTTACGATGAAGAGGTTCGCGACCGCCCTCTGCATCGCCTTGTTCTGCGTCGGGCTGATTGAGAGCGCCTCATCAGTGAGTGTAGTCACTGTGCTCGTCGACCTTCTGCTGTAAATTTACACCAACTGCCAGAAAGAATTTGTAACCTCAGCCCAGCTCTCTGATAGGAAAAGTAGCGGATATAGACGAGAAGCTGAAACTTATTGGTGAAGAAATGAAGGGCAGGATAAAGCGAGCAGCCAAAAAAAGCAAAAAAGAAACGGTAAGTCCGCTTGTGTAATCTACACCTCAGCCGCCCTTCTCTGTTGGACCGTGCACGTGTGACAGTTAATTACCTTATCATATTTTCAGGCCCGTAGGCGCTACATGGATGCGTTCAAAGGACCGAAGGGAAAGGGGAAGAAACATTAAAGACTCGCAACTCACTAAGTAAAGTTTCTGCCTATCCATAAAATATCTCCACGAAATAGTGAAGCGAAGAGTCCAAAGGTCAACACCTTCATATTCTAAGTTTTTCAAGAAAAGCCAGATAGTTAGCCCTGTTGAGAGCCGTACACTTATGGTGGTGACGTACAAGTCACCAGTACATATCTCCATGGAAGTGTGGCTTGCATGTCCAGCCGACATTCAGTGAGCCAGGGTCAGGTAAGTCAGGTCCATAGTCAAAGCAAAAAGTTAGGTCAGTAGCTTGTTAAAAAAAAACAATATTTATAACCTTCCCCGCTGTCAATACAGAGAAATCCTGACATCATCTTGGATGCATGAAATTGGATGCGATGCTGAGGAATGTCACTACTGCAGTGATCACAATATCTGCCACTCGGGCACTTTTGCCGAGCTGCCCGACAGCAATTCTGAGGTACGAGGCAGGCCTTGGCCTTTTCTTATCAGGTACCGGGCAGACCCCGGCTCATAATTTGAATGAAGCTCACTCGGTACCCGTTCCCAAGGCGAAGCAGGAGGCCGGCCAGGCCGCATACCTTGTAGCGAGAAGGCCGCACTGAAGGAGCAGCAAAATGAACATTGTCGAGCGCCTGCCTGCCCACAGTCGTACCCTACTCACTGCTTCTCTAAACACCGCACAACGATGCACAGTCGAGAACCTCTTCCATTCATCCAAGTCGCAGTGTTGCATGGTCATCTCGAGCAATCCCTCGAAAGAAAAAACATAGAGCTCCGAGAAATAAAGTGGCATCATCCGCAGATTAATAGTAGGGATGAGCTGACTAACAGTTACTAAAACTCATCACTTGACGAATGATAAGTACGAATGATGAGTACATTCTATTCTCTATTGACAAGGGAAGGATACCAGATGGCAGTGGGTTTTCAATGTACGTCACATGTCAATATATGAAAACGGGAGCGCAGATTTTAAATATGTTGCTCTCAGGTGCTTAATGGCAAAACGAAAGAAGTTATTAACGCTTTTCCATTGCGCATTCACCCGAACGAACGCTTTTCATAGTAGCTTGAACTGTGAATGTGCAGGAGGGAGACTTTTCTTGTTCGCTCCGCTCATTCTTAGCAGCTTCTTTGTTCTACGCATTTCGTAGTAGCTTACCACACATTTTTACAAAGTTTTCGAGCATGACTGTAGTCAAATTGGTATCAAAAATGCCAAGCCAAGAATACATTTCAGAACAACGTCAAAAGGGCAATTCATACTGGATGCGTGCGACTGACGCGTTTGCGTCTATATGATGAAGAATAGAGGCCAGTCGCGTCGCAGTCGCACCTCAGTCGCACGCGTTTACGGCCTTGCGACGGCCGCGCGTTCTTTTCATTGAGTATTTTATGCCGCGTTGACCGGTCTTCCGCTAGTCCTAAGATGTTTAACCGGTCGCTGTCAAGCAATTAACTTTAACGCCTCAGAAAGCTCCTTCTTATCGTTGATTTCCGGCTGGTACCGTTTGATTTCCCGAGCCACCATGATCTTCCGATGGAAGGGGCTCTCGAGGTGCCGATATAGCACCATTACTTCGAATTCTGGGGTAGAATCTCGGATGTGTGCCATCGCACTGTGTCGGGAGAAGCTGTTGTTCGGGTGTGCTTGTGCGAGTGTTCGACGGTGTTCATTCAACCGCTTTCTCTATCAAAACATTCTATTCTCTATAGAAACAAATGGTAAGTACCCCACTGGGCTAGTGTTGTAGTTATTATCGTACTTACCATTTGTTTCAATAGAGAAGAACGTGGCAGGTTTACCTTTAATAAAGTGTTCCATCTACAAAACCTCGAAGGCACAGAAATTAAATACAATATCAATCATGCCGAGATTTCCAGACAAGAAAACGTTTGAACTAGTTATGAGGGTTTTCCTGCGCCGTGCTCACATCATTCTGAGCCAGTGCTACTGTGGGCTCCACAGGGGAATCCAACCTGGCTCGATTCCCGTCATCAACACATGTTTCGCATTGTCCCAATATGTTCGCTATTTGCTTAAAACGCCCTTTTGTTACATTATTTAAAGACCTCCCACCTGGATTTCAACCACTGTCGCGTTTAGGGCAATTTATAGCAGATGCGACTATCAGACGCACACATCCATTTGCGGAAGATTTTCTGTGAAGACCGGTCAACGCGGCATAAAATACTCAATGAAAAGAACGCGCGGCCGTCGCAAGGCCGTGAACGCGTGCGACTGAGCTGCGACTGCGATGCGACTGGCCCTTATTCTTTATCATATAGTCGCACGCATCCAGTATAAATTGCCCTTTTCGGGACAGAATCAGGGGCTCCGGCGGGAGACATCATTTTGGTTTTGTTGCGGGATTAACCCGAGAATGGTGCGGATTTGTTATTGCCACGTGGTAACCCCTATCAAAGGAGGGGTATATAAGGGCCTCATTCTGCAGGTAGGCTTCAGTCTACTCCTCGCTTCGGCGTAGAGAGAGTCCTACGGGACTCGTCTGGCCTACTGAGGCCCGGTGAAAACCGTGGTCCAGTGTGAAGACCAGGCGAGATGCGTGGGAGGCCGTCGCGCTCGGCCGTGATGCGGATGCGAAATCCGCTAGTAGCGGCCGGTGTTGGCCCACGGACCGCATACGGGTTGCGGTCACCGTGCATTTTTGTTTTCTTTCGTTTTTCAGTTTCGGGACAAAATCCGGGCTCCCGCACCATTACGCTGGTATCATTTTCGGGACAAAATCCGGTCTCCTGCCGGAGCTTGCGGGACAAAATCGGGATGTTGCGGGACAAAAACTAGCTTTTTTCGATGACTTCCGCTCACCCTCGAGCGGGAGTCATCATTTTGTAGTGCGGGACTCCCGAGCGAATGTCTGAGAACGAAGCAATCATTGTTACTTATCAAGATATAACATCAAATGAGGCTTCATGACAGCACCATACTGCAATATTTAAAACAATAGCCACACTTTTTTCTCCGCGTAATAAGTAAATATAATATAACACTAGCAGACGAAAAGTGGGAGCGTTTGTTTGTATCTGCCGTAGATTTTATGCGTTAGCATTCGAAATCATTCTACTTTCCGTTTACAGAGAAGAGCTCAAAATTAGGATGAATCTTCAAATAAGTGAGCAGACCACGAACTTCAAGGTGAACTTATTCCAAAGGGCGTCATCTGTGCGATAAACTTTTCCTGATACAAACTCTTCTCAAAGGATGTTCAGTTAAATTAGTTGAACCCAGAAAAGAAGAAGAAACACCAGAGAAAAACAACGATCTATTACTTCTTCCGGAAAAAAGCACCACGAAGCCTATCCATGGAGACGATCAACAAAAAAGAAAACGACCAACGACTCGTCTCCAATAAACAATAGGAGTGACCAGGAGCCGTGAAAAATTATAGGGTATATTTAATTTTCACAAATCACATAATTGGCTTTCCCATGGCTTCAACGCGGCAATACCTTTCCTGAGCGGCATATCTAGTGCAGAAACTCAGAGAAGTACCACCCCCGTTGAAACACCTCACATCGCCATCTCACTTGACAGTTAAGGTAGGCTGTAAAACTTCTCTGTGTAGGAGCGGTCACAGTTCCCTTCTCTAGCGGTAGCAACGCACCACTCGCGATGGATTCGAAGCCATTTCACTGAACATGCCCTGCGTATATCATTGAGATCATCCAGAGTAGACGTGTTGACGCCCGTGTTGAAGTTGGATAAGTTTGTTGCGTGTTAGCACGCTTACCCTGGGTAATCTCAATACTGCATGTGGTCGCAGAAAAAAACTGCTTGTAATATTCTGCCCGTACAATACTCTGCCCGACAGAATATTACACGTGTAAAGTTCCGCCCGGCAAGTGAAACTCCTGTTGACGAAGCACCACACATGGGGAACTCCACCTATTGACGTCCGTTTGCCAATATGTATACAGAAGGCCATAAGTTATTGTACAACGTTTGCTCTTTTATTTCTCCGCCAGAAGAAATGTTTGACTTCGTTCTTTTTTAATCGAAAAGAGAAAGATTCAAAATATCTTTCAGTTGAAACCCGGTTTTCTGGACTAGTTTTTCTTCCGCGCAGTCAGCCTCGAAAAAATTTACGAGAAAAGTAGATTGTTAAGGCACTTTTTCCTGCAAAATCCACCAAATCCTCGAAGAGCGGTTTACTGCACCGGTGCACCTCAAAGGGGAAGAAGTGCTCTTTCCAACGGCACCAAACTTGCTTTCGAGGATTTTTTCTCTGGAAGACAGAGTGCAGCCAGGGAGTTGATGTAATCTGAACAATAGGATAAAAATGTTACTAAATGAATATGTAGCTCCATCAAGAGGACCGGATATTGGCCAACTGTGCTCCTCGAAGCCTTTGGTTTTTTCATCCAAGCAACTTTTGGAACAGCCTCGTTCTGTGCTCTTATCAACGCCGACCGTGGAGCGATTTTGTACATACACCTTGTAATCGATGTGAAGAACACGGATCGTGTTTTTTATTCCACCCAAAAACCGTTGTCAAATACTGTTTTTGTAGCTGTTTTGCTCAGAGATTGCGCGCTGAATCTGTACACTTGGCACCAAAAATCTGCAGTGAAAGTTTCTGAGAAATCTCAAGTTTTCAGGGCATGTTTGTAATCAGAAACTGAAGCGAAACCAGCTCTATCAAGTGAGACCGAGCAAAACATATGTAGTAGGCCCAGTCACACTCTGACGCAGCTCAGACGTGAGACAAACCAATGCAAACCAATCGCAAATAGTGTTACTACGCTAAAAACGCGCAACACCTACCGCTCATCTAGAGTGACGCTCATGTTTCATGAACGCCAAGATTCTTAGCACTCCCGGCGAAAAAAAAAACTTCAAAGGAGGTTCCCGATGGATCCAAAGTTTTCCATCTACATCATCGCTCTTGGCAGCTTAAGCAGATTCTACCGCTTCAAAAATCTCGAGAACAATTTTTGTGGTGGAAATATCCCTTCAAAGAGATCAGTTTAAGCCCAAAAATGAGCTAGGAGTGCACATGCGGCAGATGAGAGACCATAATTGGGTGTTTTCTGGAGGTGGTGACCTAGATGGCTCTCATACTCTTCCATATTTCAGGGAACAAGATGTACACCATTCATGCAGCTCTTTTCCTTGCATTTTTAGCAACAGCTCAGGTACTTTCGCAGTGCATTGAATCACCAAAATGATGCCATCATCTTTCAAAGCTGTTGAGAGTCAAGAAAAAGCGAATTTCATCTCATCTGTAGGATTGTGGACTTACATAGTAAAAACGGCTTTTTTTCTTGAAGTGCTCAAAGCATCAAAACATAGCGCTTTACGTTATTTTGAGGTACTATAATAATTCAGAGACAGTGCTCGGTCATCCCTTTCAAAGGACACTTCAAAGCGAAAACTCTAAGAGAAGAAAACGCAAGTGACTACCTCGCTTGTGCCAGGAACTGCTACGACGTAAAAAGATGTGAGGGGTTTGCCTTTAAAAAGGTATGTTCTTATTTACACTTTTTCGTTTTAATGTTAGCATTGGAAATTGAGAAGAGACCACGGATCTCCCTCATTCGAGGGATCACAGCCGATTTGAGGTTACGTGGCGCGACCCCAGGTGGCGGATAGGGGGTTAAACGCGGACCAAAAGCAGCCATGCGCCTGCCCTGCGGCGTGGGTCGATCTAGGGGATGGACTCTTTAGTTCTGCTGTGCTAGATTCGATTTATATAGTCGGCATTTGAGTGTGAACATCACACGTTTGGGTGTGTGGAATTGCTTGATTGCACGCTGTATCCTGCATATTGGGTCCAGACAAAAGCCCACATTCTATCGACTGGAAGGTGCATGAGAGGCGATTAGGGGTCGCCTCTAATAAATAAGTCCCTTGTCCACTTCGAGAATGATTTCCTCAACGTCAACGATTCCGGCATCAGAATCTGATTTTTCCTGCGACAAGTCGGCCGAGGAACACCACGTTGCGTCTGGATAAAATCATGGATTGTGCTGTTAAAGGCAGAGGGCCACCTCATATCGTTTTCGAGTTATTAACATATTCCGAACCTCCTCGATGCGCTGATTCCGGCAATATACTTGAAATGTCCCAAAATGGTCTCTACACCCCGTTTTCCGTGACGGGGTTTGTACCAGTTTGCTGGAACAAATTTACGTGCAAAGACGTGTATCACCGTTGATCTCATCGATCGGACAGGACAAGACGTGTTCACCCGACGTTGCTGCCGTGGTGGGCAGCCAGCACCAAGTACTCGCTTTTTGGAGCGGATCCGCCCCTGCTCCAAAAAAGAGGGCACTTTGGCCCTGTCAAAAACAGGGTTTTCGTCATTTCTGTGACTTTTGCTGTATATTTTTGGAATCAGCGTGGCGATGAGGTCAAGAATCTGCAGATATCGTCGATCTGAGAAACGAGGTGGTCCCCTGTCTTTAAAGGAATTTCGAATAAAGCTAGGCCATCCTCCGGAGGCGACGCGCTTCACCACTAAAGTCCAGGTGTTGCGAAAAATGGGCAAGGACTATTGGCCATCAAAGGCCACTCGAAGGAGCGGAAGTACCGCACGATCCGTCTAGCGTCAATCAACATCGGGACGTTGACAGGAAGAAGCCGCGAACTTGCCGCGACGCTAAAGAAGCGGAGAGTCGACGTCGCTAGTGTGCAAGAAACTAGATGGAAAGGGGCGAAATCACGCGATATCGGCGATGGATATAAGCTCATCTATCACGGCACTACATCTGGCCACAGTGGCGTTGGGATCATCGTCAATAATGACTACCGAGATTTCGTCACCAGCGCCCAACGCGTTTCCGACCGCCTGATGTCCATCAAGATCACCGAAGGAAGCAACGTGCTAAGGATTGTCTCCGCATACGCACCGCAATGCGGATGCACCGATGACACCAAGGAACAATTCTACCGCGGTTTTGAGGAGTTGCTACAGGGCTTCGATGAAGCCGAAAACGTAATTATAGGTGGAGACTACAATGGGCATGTCGGGTCCGCTAGAGACGGTTACGAGCGATGGCATGGAGGACAAGGCTATGGCGCACGAAACGAGATGGGAACTATGCTCCTTGACCACGCCGAAGCTGCCGACTTTGGCTGTAGTGAATACGTTTTTCAAGAAGAAGAATGAACACCTCATCACATATTGCAGTGGAGGCCGCGCGACACAAATCGACTACATCCTCATACGTCGCAATTAGCTGAATAATGTCATCGATGCTAACGTGATACCCTCAGATAACATTGCGCCACAGCACCATCTCCTTATTATGGACATGCGCCTTCAGCATCGGCGCTCAAAACGACCACAGGTCCCGTCAGAACGAATCAAGTGGTGGAAACTTACCGAACACAATGCCGAGCTGGAGACCGTGGTCAAGACCGCAATCAGGACCGCCAGTGCTGGATACGTGAAGAAGAAATGGTCAGTACTGGAGCAAGCAATAAAGGAGGGAGCACGAGACATCCTGGGTACCACCAAATCAGGACGGCCGTTCATCGACAAGCAGGCCTGGTGGTGGTCTGAGGAGGTTCAAGTCCTCGTAAAGAAGAAGAAAGATGCGTACAAGAAGTGGTTGAAAACGAGATCAGACGACAGTCTACGGGAGTACAGAGAGGCGAAGGCCGAAGCAAAGAAGGCAGTTGCAACTGCAAAGTTGCAAAAGCACGATATCAAGCCTTGTATGAGGAGTTGGATACCGCCGATGGGGAGAAGAAGATCTACCGTATTGCTAAAGCGAGACAACGCGCTACTGAAGACCTTGGACACATAGTGCAGATCAAGGACAATGGCGGACGTCTACTCCATCGGCTTCCTGACATACTCAATCGGTGGCGCGAACACTACCATGCCACGTGCAACGAGGAGTTCCCTCACCTGCCGATGCCCAACTGTCAATTCGGTGTTAGAACCTGTGCCACTGACAGAAGAGGAAGAGGTTACAGCTGCGTCACCAAGGATGAAAAACGGAACATCACCTGGTCCAGACAACGTACCATCTGAAGTCTGGAAGATAGCTGAAGGTGCAGGGACCCGCTGGCTCTCTTCATTCTTCAACCAAATGGTAGCTGAAGGAAAACTACCCAGTTCGTGGACGACCAGCACCACAGTACCGATTTAGAAGGGAAAAGGAGACATTGCAGATTGCACAACGTACCAACCAATTAGGGTGCTGTGTCATACGATGAAGATCTTCGAGCGACAGCTTGCTGTCACGATGAAGGCTTTCTCGTTCATGTTTATGTTTGCATTCAAAGTGAAATATGCGAGCGAAGCGAACATCAGCAGCAGTCCGGAATCCGGACGGCCAGACTGGTGTAAAATTGGTAATAGAAGTAAGGGATCTCCCGAAACCTACATTATAGGACACTTTTTAGACAATTGTTTGCTCTCATTTCAGGGAAACTGTGAGTTGCTAAGCGATTTGGTCCTGCAAGGAAAAGAGAATAGTACCGTATATTTCCTTCATCGTGTTGCAGCACCTTCGTGCAGAACAGTTTACATCTAACGATCCAGTTTGTTACCACATTTTGCGGCACCACAGTGACGCTGCGCAACAAACTGCACAATGTTTTTTGTGCTCTTCATTGTACTCTGGGCTTTTGTGTTTGTTAGCTTTGGGCTTCGGGAGTTCCACCAGCATAGACGAGTCTTCTGTTGACGTGAAAAATATTCAATTTCAGAGCAGTATATTCGTATAAATTGTACTATTTGCACACGCTTCCAATAAATTATGCACTGTTCGTTCTTTTCCAGTTTAGCAACCTTAATGATATAGGCTTGAATCAAGATTTTATTGCGCAGGGTTGTAGCCGCAATGAGAGTACAAGGGGGTGTGTACCATCGTGAGGGAAAAGGGGGTGTACCCAGGCGACTCTGATTGGCGCACTCGAGCCGCACATCACACCCATCTGTTCAAACTCGGTCTGCGTCAATCCCATAGCCGTACGAGTCAAGCAGGTGGGCGTGATAGGAGGCCCGAAAGCGCCAATCAGAGTCGTCTGGTTACACCCCCTTTTCCCTCACGATGGCACACACCCAGTACAAGGCTACGAAACTCTATGATTTGAGGAACGTTTAATCACTTCGCGAACCTCTTAGATGCGTTATACGCCAGATGAAGAAAACTGATTAGAAGACATTTGACGTTGGAGTCCAATCGCAGCCGAACATTTTCCCCTGCCTTCATTTCGAAGAAGGACCTTATGGTCAAAATCTGATAGCCGACCTTCTTCTAATTTGTTATCTAAGCCTACATCGCCGAATTCGCCCTTGAAATCTATGGTGTCCTACACCTCATCTACATATGTATATCTGACAGTCTAAGCGTCCTAGCACTAAATACTAAAACGCTCACGACGTTACTGTGATTCCATGTCAATAGTGTCTCTGGATAGGAACAGCATCAGTACAGGATGTCATACAGAGTTGGACGTAACTACCAGGACACAGGAGTACTTGTTCTGCCGCCTGGTGCCATGAACCTTAAAAATTACTACTGTTACAAATTACTCAGCTAGGAGAACTTGTATGAGAAATAAGTACATGGAATTACCAGTGGCGGACGCAGAAAGTGGGCGGGACGGGAGGCGTGGGAAAAAATTGGGATCCTCGCCGTTTTGGGCACCCAGACAGAAAACAAAGTTAATAAAAATATTGATTATAATAATAAAGAATAAAAAATTATTTAAAGAAGTCATGAAAGTAAATGATCGAAACATACTAATACATAGATTTCACTTATTTTCTGAAGTACGTAGCTTAGAACCACCCCCCCCCCCCCCT
>JARK01001355.1:374601-390359 GCA_000688135.1 Ancylostoma ceylanicum | reverse complement strand
GAAACCCATGGAGACGGGTTCAGCGATGTGATGAGGGTGTGGCGGCATCGAAATTGGGGAGAGACGGGTCCGTAGATATGATAAGGGTGCACCGGCGTCCAAAGTGGGGGGAAGTGGGTCCGGCGATATGACAAGGGTGCGCCGGCGTCAAAACTGGGGGGATGTGGGTCCGGCGATATGATAAGGGTGCGCCGGCGTCCAAAGTGGGGGGAGATTGGTCGGGCGAAATGATAAAGGTGCGTTGGCGTCAAAACTGGGGAGGTGGGTCCGGCGATATGATAAGGGGGCGCCGGCATCCAAAGTGGGGGGAGATGGGTCCATAGATATGATAAGGGTGCGCCGGCGTCCAAAGTGGGGGGATGTGGGTCCGGCGATATGATAAAGGTGCGCCGGCGTCCAAAGTGGGGGGAGGTGGGTCCGGCGATATGATAAGGGTGCGAAGGCGTCCAAAGTGAGGGAGGTGGGTCCGGCGATATGATGAAGGTGCGCCGGCGTCTAAGGTGGGGGGAGGTGGGTCCGGCGATATGATAAAGGTGCGTTGGCGTCCAAAGGGGGGTAAATGGGTCCACGGGTGGCGATCAAACGTGTGGAATCGCCTGGAAAATGAAGAAGTGCAGGAGCAGGGTCTAATCCTACACGAGGAGTGCGCCAGTTTTCATTGCGGCATTGCGGCTTTCTCTCCTACATGCCCTCCTCCCTTCCCTACACCTACTTCCTCATCATTTCTTTCCCCACTCTCTGTCCTTTTCATTCGTGTCTAAATGGACCACCTCCCCCCTTCCTGCTTATATACACCAGTAGACCCTTATCACTTTACTTACCACAACAGCCAGATAAACATATGCCATTCCAATGGTCATTTGGGCTGTATCGGTTACATTCAAACTTGATATCCCACAGGGCCAACAAAAGAGAATCACCTTGCGGAGACGGGATAAGGCCACCTCTAACGGATTTGAACAATTTTTAGGAGATCGTTGGCTCTACATGGGTGGATATTCATTCGTATCTTCCAAAAGGTTCTCCAGGGTTTTTTATATAATGTAAAGTATGCGAGCGAAGTGAGCATCAAAAGAAGTCTGGAAGTCCGGCGTTAGCCGGACGGACAGACTGGTGTAATAAAATGCTAGGCCATATTGCGAAATACTGTTTGTATGTAACCGGGGGTGTCTGTATGTAGCCGGGTGACTCATCACCTGAGAAGTGCGAAGGAATACCGATTTTTTTTTCGTTTTAGAATAGAATTCTATGTGGTAAAAATGTAAGTTCGCAGCAATTGAAGAGGGCAAGATTGAAGGAAGCTCCCTTCACCTATTATAAAAAGGATTTCACAATTCATGGAAAATTGAGAGCCGTGGGTGATATACTTCTGTATGCTCTACTGTTGAGACTGAATTCCAGACAAATTCGAAAGTCAGGTATGAAGAATTAGAGTACCAATGCTCAGGAAACTCATAACTATTCAAGTTCTTCATAAGTTCTTTTCGGAGAAGCGTCTTCTCGCGTAAGACATCAACGAAGGCCGATCCAGGGTCACAAACTAAAAACACGCTTTTCAAAACACAGAATTCTATTCCAATACAACAACTTCCGACAACCACATGCTGAGAGCTAATCCTGCAAGTTCTCTCTGAGGCTCTCGCGGACTCTGAAAGAAGTCCACATGAACTTCTATGTATGTGATATGTATGTATGTGTATGTGCTACACAGATGTTGAGGAAACCTTTTCATCTGAGAGTCATTCACCAGAAAGAGGATGGAACAATCGTCAGGTGTAAGATTTTGACACAAACACAACTCCAAACGGGTTTCATCCCCTAGGTAGCTTCAGAGCATTCTAGGATCCAAGATTAGAAGCTAGGCCACGCTGTACCCTAAGGAGGTACGAGACAATTCAGCTCCAAAAAAATTAATATGCCATCGGAGAAACCATATCTCCCAAAATCTGCCATGCTCTTACCGCTACTAAAGAGGATCTGTGATAACTTATGGTCGACGCGATAACACGATAAATCTCACGGAGGTCCGAAGCAGAGCGCCGCTTTGCGGCGCTCTGGCTCGGGTTATCTCTGCCCGAGTTCAGTTTGCCCAGAGGTAAAGTGGCTTACAGGTCCGAGGCAGAGCGCCGCGGAGCGGCCCTCTGGCTCGAGTTATTTTTGCCCGAGTTCAGTTTGCCTAGAGCTCGGGTTATTTTCTTCCAAGTTCAATTTGCCCAGAGGTAAAGTGGCTTGCAGGTCCGAGGCAGGTCTGGCTCGGTACCTACGTATTAGACGTTTGACTCGACCGAGTGAAACCGAGTCGAGTTTCGAATAACTCGACGTTCGAGTGACTCGAAATATCGACTATTCGAAAAAGCTCAAAAATCGAGTTATTCGAAATATCGACTATTCGAAAAACCCTAAAACTCGAGTTATTCGAAATATCGACTATTCGAAATTAGCGAAAAATCGAATTATTCGAAATATCGACTATTCGAAAAACCCCAAAAATCGAATTATTCGAAATATCGACTATTCGAAAAACCTCAAAAATCGAGTTATTCGAAATGTCGACTATTCGAAAAAAATCTCGTCGAGTCAAATGTCTACTACGTATGTAATGAAGCGCTAGCCAAGTATTGCGAAACTGTCTGTTTGTCGCCGGTTGATTCACCACCTGAGGGGACCGAGGGAGTGCCGGTTTTCTTCATTCCACAATAGAATTTTTGTCTTAACAAAAAGGAGGAGAAAGACCATTCTTCTGAAAAAAAAAATTAATTTGCCACCGGAGAAACCGCATCTCCAAACTCCGTCGTGCTCTTACCGCACCTGAAGCGGATATGTGACGACTAATGTCCACAACGATTTTTAAAAAACACACGTTACGGAGTTGCGCAGGAAATCATTGTAATTCGCGATGCGCCGCGAAGCTGCGCATTGTGTGAATGACAATGATTTTCTCCCGAGTTCAATTTGCCCAAAGGTAAAGTGGCTCCGTAACCCTATAAAGGATTTTCCGTTCATTGGCGGTGGGAAAGGTGTCATCCACAAAAAAAAAACTGACAGCTTGCTGTGAGGATGAAGGCTTTATCTCATGTATTTGCACTCAAAGTGAAGTATGCGAGCGAAGCGAACATCAGCAGCAGTCCGGAATCGGGACGGCTAGACTGGTGTAAAAGTGGTAATCGTAGTAAGGGATCTCCTGAAACATACTTTATAGGACACTTTTTAGACAATTACCCGCTCTCATTTCAGGGAAACTGTGAGTTGCTAAGCCATTTGGTCCCGCAAGGAAAAGAGAATAGTACCGTATATTTCCTTCATCGTGTTGCAGCACCTTCGTGCAGAACAGTTTACATCTAACGATCCAGTTTGTTACCACATTTTGCGGCACCACAGTGACGCTGCGCAACAAACTGCGCAATGTATTTCGTGCGCTTCATTGTTCTCTGAGTTTTTGTGTATGTGAGCTTTAGGCTTCGGCAGTTCCACCAGTATAGACGAGCCTTCTGTTGATGTGAAAAATATTCAATTTCAGAGCAGTACATTGGTATAAATTGTACTACTTGCATACGCTTCCAATAAATGATGCACTGTTTGTTCCTTCCATTTTAGCAATGTTGAATATATAGGTTTAGATCGAGATTTTATTGCGCAGGGTTCTAGCCGCAATAAGAGTACAAGGCTACGAAACCCATAGAAATTAGAGGGAAACTGATCTGATAGCCGACCTCCTTTCAATTTGTTATCTAAGCCTACATCGTGAAATTCGGCGTTGAAATCTACGGTATCCTACACCCCATGTGGAGCATATCTGGCAATCTGAGCATCATAGCACTACATGGTCTAACAAACAACTTAAAGTACTAAAAACACTCACGGCGCTATTGTGATTCCATGTCAGTACTGGATAAGAACAGCGTCAGTACAGAATGTCATACAGTGTTGGACGTAACCAGCAGGACCCAGGAGTGCCTGTCCTGCCGCCTTTTGCCATGATCCATAAAGGCAGTGTGTAACCTCGTTTCGCATGCCGTAGATATTAACAGATCCTTGATCTTCTCGCCACGCTGATTCCAAAAATGCATATAAAATGTCACAAAAGTGACGAAAACCCCGTTTTTGGGAGGGTCCAAAGTGCAGTTTAAGGAGCACCTGGGCGGAGCGGTCTATGAGTGTGCTGGCTGCCCGCCACGGCAGCAACGTAGGCCAACGAGTCTTGGCGTGTACAATCGATAAGATCAACGGTTTCACACGTCAGTTTGGTCGAACAAACTGTTACAAGCCCCTTATATCCCGTCGCGAAAAACGGGTTCAAAGACCGTTTTATGACATTTTATGGTAGCTAAAATACAGGGTGCGCCATAAGTTCTTGCACACCATACTTAGTGACACCACAGCGGTTGAATTCAACATGATTGCATGATCTCTATAGCGAAAATGAGTCAACTCAATAGCAACCCAAATCACCTAACAGAACAGGAATATGTCGCCACTTGCTTCCGTAGTAACTCAAACTTGGGAGAAAGGTGAGCTGCTCGCGGCACGGTTTGGAGCGCGGTCACACTGTCTCCTTGAACGGAAGGCACTACTCAGAGCAAATCAAAACGTTTCCCACCAAATCTTTGGAGTAGACGGAGGAGACATCGAGGAATTTACCGGATGTACTGGGATCCCATCTTCCCTTCCTTTCAGAAATTTCAGAAAGTTGTTGAGAAAAGGGCGTGTACGAGCAATTTTTTCAGTTTTTTATGAACCACAGCATCAAAGTTACTGTGGATTTCACTCGCAGAGTATTTTTGGAGAGAAGACAAGTTGCTGCTTCCAACTCAAGTTAAACAGCGCAAGGATGACGCTTCTGTAAAGCTTAGAATCTGCTCTGTGCCACATGCGCCTCCTGGAATGCTGCACGACCGAAATCCCGTGCTTAGAACGAACTCCTCTATAACGCCAATCCGATCCTGATGGATTGCCGTACTCAACTATGTTATAGAGCGAATCAAGTGCTATATCATGCATAAACTTGAACTCGTACCATAAAACTGAGGTAAAGCTTCGAGAGGTTTTATACCAGACACACCAGCGCGCCACGAGGTGCTCGCTACTCGCTCAACTTTGAGTTATTACAAGAGCAAATGGAGACGTATCCCTGATCTGATAGGTGTTTTGAGTTACTATTGAGATGGTTCAGTACCGCCATAGAGGTCATGCCATTACGTTGAATCCAGCCGCTGTGGCATACTAAATATGCTATGCAAGAACTTATTGCACACCTTGTAGTGAAAGTACCATGCTCTCTGAGATTAGTTCCCAACCGAGGCAAAACTTGCCGCGCGGCAACGAATACCACAGACCATTCGATTCCGCGACTCGCAGTGCGAGCTCGCAAAATGCAGCGGAGTGCTCGCGAGAGGCAAAATCCTGAAAGTCCCCTGCTCGCGGCACTTGCCGCGCGAGCTCGCTCTGCGTTGCCGCGCCCTATCCTTCATCACCTGGCGCGGCGGAGCGCGGCACGACTCTGAAACCCGCTTTACTCTACTCGCCAAGCTGATTGCAACTGTGTAGGTTTTCCTTACGAAAACCTCGAAATTTATGGTTTTTAGAACGTTGAAAGTTACGATGTGGACGAGTTGTCCCACCAAGACTGAAGAGGTGGCAATGAGGCTTCTCGAGCTCCTACATTTCAGAAAACCCAGCTGATTACTGTTGATCGCAAACTCTGAAGCTTTCTAAGGCACATTTACAACATCATTGAACTCTTTTCATTGTGCTAGTAGTTTTGCTAGTAACCAGTTTTTTCCCTAATTGTCGAAATTATAGACCGGTATCGATTGCAATACGTGTCAAATTCAAGAATACGTGTCCCACAAGCTGACCCATGTTGGGGAGAGTGCCATCCATAACATAACAGAATGGAGAGGGACCAGACTCTCTGAAAAAGGAACATGTCTTGACCATCTCAAACAGGATTTGACCTGCTTTCACGAAATCATCGAAGGGGCGGAGCGGGCACTGGAGATGGATTTGGGTACTGGGTCTAAGGCGAATACCTCGCTTATTTCTGGGACTTTTTCGCTGAAACTTTGACTAATGCCTATAGAGTCGACCCGCTTTCGCAATGTAATGTGTAATGAGCAATCGAGCTTAATGACAATGAGTGAAGATCGAGAAGAATGGAAGAGTCAGGATGAGGATGAAAACACTGGAAAGTCACAAAATATCACGAAAAAAAAGTGAAGCACCGCTACCACCACGGTAAACCGCCACATGACGGCACGTGCGACATTCCGCAAAAAGCTGAGTTCCATCGACACTCACTGTAGGGAAACAGGAAACGTGCGTGCCCACCACCCAGGGACCGTATATGTATAGGGTCACAAAAAGGATAAGCGGGAACAGATTAAAAATTATTTTGTACATATAGATAGTCACCATTTAGGCTGTACAGTAGCAACGTAATTGTGACATGACCTCTAAGTGGCCAATGATAGTCGATACGTAATGTCGCTTGAGCAATGGCGACATAGGGTGTCATACTTCGCTTGGGGTATATTAGCAGTATCGTCATGGCACCAATGAATGAAATGTAGTAAAAGACTAACTCACGAAGTTATTGACTCCCTATCGATACCGTGACAGCTTCCAGTAATTACTGCTCCTCTAATGAGTGGTAAACGATTGAGTGAAGGGAGTGAGCATTAACACACAGCAAATACCAGGTTCGTCTCTTCGTGTCACATGCCTTAAAAACTAATAACAGATGAGTTGCGGACGGTTGTTCAAGGAAGTTTTGTGTTATTTCTTTAACAAATGGATTATTGACATGCATAATCTACAATTGACGCCAAATTTGTACACAAGTTTTGCAGGCGGCCCCTTACTCGGACGGTATGGTGCAGGGAGGTCTAACCCATAGGTGTGATGAGAGCTATCTGACTTTATGATTAGGTCGACTAGGTAGCGCTATGCTACTCCATCCGTAACCTTCTGAAGCCGGCTGAACCAACCATCAACAAATTGTCGTCGACTTGATATAGAGTGGTGTGCGGCGTTGCACCTGGGAACGGTGGCAGGCCCGATCTCTGCAATTGGCCGTTGGCGTGAATTGACCAATCGCGGAGCTTGGTCGCTCCGCCCCCTCCAGGTATAGCGCTCCACATCTCATATAAAAAGATTGGCAGCTTTCTAATGGGAAAGAGAAGGCAATATAGCACACCATCTGTCCAGGGTATTTCATGTGAATGGAGCTAAAGTCACGATGATACACATAGGCCCAGGTTTGGTTTTGGTGGGCCAAGCATGCAATAACCAGTAGAAGGGCTGTCAGTTCTTAAGGCAATAGAAAAACTGGCGAGGAAATAGGAGACTCCTTGCTTTCCTGCTACGGGGAAAGACTTTTAAAGAAATAACACTGTTGTCAGACGTGGTGTTCAGCTACCTTCATATCAGTGGCGGACGTAGGGGAGGGGCGGAGGGNCACTTAAACCGAGGATTCGAAAGATTCGAAGAATTCGTGCGCAGTCCAAACGCGACCGATTGAGCTGAAATCTTCAGTGAATAAAGAATTATGAGGATACTATAAGTGTTACAAAGATCAGCCAAAACTTATGCGCCGCATGAAAGATATATGTGCAAAACACCAACGACTAGCACCTACACAAGATTCGAAGAACTCCTGTAAGGTCCACACTTCATAAAATACGTTGAAAGTTGCAGAGCATAGAGAAGAGACCTTGTACTAGAATCGCTTGCAGAAGCAGCCTCAACTTTTGTACTTCGCATCAGATATGCGTGAAGAAGCCCGGATTTTTGCTCCGCAAAAGATTTCAAAGGACTCCTGTGGAGCCCAGACTCCATGAATTCCCTTGAAAATTGAAATTTGAGGAGATCTGACGGGACACTAGTAGTGTTTGAAAAATCAGCCAAAACTTATGTACCGTGCAAAGAATATATGTGGGGAAGACCTCAGGTCTTCCCCGAGGTCTTCCCGTCGGACAAATGCTACTTAATGAGCATACACTTCTTTAGTTTACATAAGTTAGAGCTGATTTTTCAAACACTTCTTCACCATACCTGGCCTCATCATTCATGCAATTTTGGGAACGATCCGTGGAGTGTGCGCTTCATAGGAGTTTTTCGAAAATTGTTTGGCAGCAGCAGATTAGCTTTTGCGCGTATATCTTTCGTGCGACGCATAAGTTTTGGCTGATATTTCAAACACTTCTAGCAACACCTTCCCTTTTGTCTCTCTAAAGATTTCAACCCAATCGGTTGCGTTTGAGCTGAGCAGGAATCCTTCGAATCCTCCAGATGCTCAAGCCTACAGATTATGCGCTCCAATCGAACGACGCCGTGGACTCGTTTGACGCGCGAAGTTTGTAATAAGATTCCTTCATTCGTTTTTACATCTAATCTGCTCCAGATATAGTACTGACTCGTTTGCTCGCACCACCAGCTCAAGAGTGAGTATTTTGAGCCACTTTGCCTCGTGAGTTCTGAGTGTCATGTTGTTGAACCAACTGCACCGCATGTTCCAATGCCAGTAGCGCCGGTGCTACGGCATACGCACTCTCAAAACGAATAGAATCTGTGTTGCCTCGATTATGGTGGTAACTGTGAACTCGATTTCGACTTGAACCTCGTCGTTGGGAAATTTTCAGAACCTGTCAGCGATAATTTTACTGCTACGGCGGTTTTTTGTTCTTTTAATTCCAACTTTTCAACTGATATTTTAGGGTGGTTAACTACTCTTGCATATTCAAATGGTGCTTCGTAAAATGCTGGATTTTCAAAAGAGGCTTCGTTTTGATTTTGGCTCGGGGAAGACCTCGTGCTGGGGCCTGGGTTGGCTTTGTTCGACACGCCCTTGGGATCGATGCATATTCGAGGATAGTCGGACCTCGTGCCGGGGCTCGGATTGCTGAAGCCGATCACGTTGGCACCTGAGCACCTCTTTTTGACATTGAAGAAGGCTACATTTCATGGATTCAAATCCAAAAACACATACCAACCGGTTTGCCGTCTTTCACTCGTCCCAGCGACATGTCCCTGATGCCGGCAACCGTTACTTTGTTCAATGCAGCCTTTGGTATGAGCTTGAAGCGTGTCTGCATCGCTTTCGACATCTGCAGTACTTTCGCCAGGTTTTCTCCTCTTCGAATCAGTTCGTTGGCTTTTTCGCGTCGACTTCTAATATTCGGGCTCATCCTGCATCGATTCGAATGACACCACCCCACAGCCTAGATATCAATATACTTAGACCCTTTTTAAGGTTGTATTATAAGAACGCGATCTGACGTCGTTATTCGAAACGAATACGGATCAGCATCGCATATAGTCCTTATGCGTAATAGATAGAAAGTCTTCGAGTGCGCCGAGCCTACGGCGTGTGCGCGGCGTGTCCCGCTTGTAATAGCTGTCCGGCGTCCTCACTCGGCTGTTCGAGGACGCCCTTCATCAAGATTAGGTTCAGCGAAGCGTTTTTATGCGGTTTTCTTTACTGTTCGAAATGTTGTTGTAATGAAGAGGCCTGTGAGCTGCTTGTCTCAGATAGCCGCTAAGAAACACCTATCTGAGCATGATCCTGGTGAACAGCGTCCTCGAACAGCTGAGCGAGGACGCCGGACCGCTGTTACAAGCGGGACGCACTACACACGCGCCGCAGGCTGTGCACACTGGAAAATTTTCTACAGAATGCGCAGAAAAACTATACTATCTCTGAATTTCCAGGAAAGAATCTCAAAATCCACCCAATGATGTAGAAGTCACACGCCTAGAATACAGTACAATAATGAAATACGAATTGGCAGAGCCGTGTTCTACTCAAGTGTCACCTTTTCACGTTCATCCATGTAATTTCATCTCATTTTTTCGTTTTAACATGTCAATACAGCTAACAATACGTGGATCGAACAAGTTGGAACGAGCAAAACTTTTCAAAAGTCGCTGCGTCACTCTCCCCTTTAGAGTGCGCCATTTCTCAAAGTGCTCCAATCGAAACTGTATGAAAGATAATGAACCTACCGGCTTATCAGGGATGAACGGATTATCCGTGTCCATGCGTGGCATGGCGCCTCTCTCGAGAATTTATCATCGAATATTCGGAAATACTTCACAAAATGAATAAAAACTCTGTTGTAGTTTGTTTGTAAATGTTTATTTTTATGGTAACTTTTCTAGAATAATTATAAACAGTGATTTAATTTTACAATCAATATTTTTTTTATTTTTATTTCCCGTCAGGATCCCCAAAACGGCAGGGGACTCCGCCAACCTTTTCCCATTCCCACTCACTTTCTGCGTCCTCCACTGGTACCTATGTATTAGGTTGTTGCAAAATCGATGTCGGATTTTGACAGTTGGACTTTGAATTGTCGTAACTCGGCAAAAGCTGAACCTTTTCTGTCGCTTTAGTACTCATTTGAATCAGCACATCTTCGCCATTTTTCCGCTGAGTTTTCGTTCCACTAGGCCTGAAGCCAAGCTCTTCGGACCCAAGAGATCGTTTTGAGCTAGCGTATTTTTGCGGCTTATTCTTTCTCTCAGAGGTAGGTCCCACCGCTTGTATTTGTGGTCATCTGTAGGGGAACGGTCCCCTGAGTGAGGCTTATAAGGGAGAGTCTCGATCAGCGGCTGCATCTGCTTCCAGAGCGTNAGCGAGATCGTTCTCAGCTAACGTATATTCGTGGCTTACTCTTCCTCTCACGGATGGGTTCCACCGCTTGACTTTGTGGTCATCTGTAGGGTAACACTCCGCCGAGTATGTCAAATAAGGGAGACTCTCGATCTCCGCCTGCATCTACTTTCAGAGCGTCTTGAGTGAAAAGTGTGGTCTTGAGCCACTGTGAAATACTGGAGGATAATCGAACTAGATCCACTTCTTCAGTTTTTCCATCATGCTCGTTTCTCCGATGGCCCCAAAAATAATGGAATGATGAACCTCAAGGTCACCTTCGAGATACTGAACAGGTCTCCTGGTGATAGCTTCTAACAGTGCTTTCGAAACGGCGTTTACGTCATCGAATTTTAGTCCATAACTCTGAGGCACGCGTCTCCAATACCAAGTAACTTGGGCCAACACTGGGCTACCACTTTATTGAGCATTCCCTTCTGCATAGGTTGTTAACATTTCATGTCCAAGCCACTCTCTTGCTGTGGAGTTCGAGTCCACGAAACAGTTTGGGACGAATTTTAGCGGACGAGTACATTTTGATTCAAGCCCAAAACCACAACAACAGTGAGCAGATCTGGATAAAAAAGAATAGGCAGAAAGAGGAAGAAATGTGCTTTAGAACAAGTACAAAATGTATGGTGGAAGCAGCATTTCTCTTTCCAAAACACCACTCCAAATTTCGTGATTCAAAAATCCGACATCGATTTTGCAACAACCTAATACTTTGCAATACAAATAAAAATCTTGTATCTGTTTATTTTTATTTGTTTATTTTTATTACTTTTGTTTAAATATTGACTATTGATAATTTTTTATTAAAATTAATATTTTTTATTAATTTTATTATCCGTCTGGGTCCCCAAAACGGCGGAGATCCCAATTTTTTTCCACGCAACCCCCCCCCCATTCCCAGTTTCAATATTAGAAATCCAAATAATTTGGATTTCTAATATTGAAATTGGGAATAATGCAACAGGAAGTACACGTTGCCTTGCAAGCTATTCCAATTGTAATATTGCTAACTGTAGTATTAGTCATCTGATGATATAATTTCACTAATGGACCCCTCCCCCCGTCCTTCGATCGCTTCTCATCAACTATCGAGCTCTTTTTTGATCGCTAGCACGTAACATGACTCGCGTCTGGCACGCTGCATAGGCCCTGGTGATAGCTCACGTCTTCTGGGACTACGTCATCTGCGACGGTACCCCTGATCCACTCATAGTATCTAATTCTTCCTACATTGAACTCACGATTACCATGCGCACACTCACCACGACACATTTCTGGTGAGACCTCTTCGCAGAATCAACATAGCGCACTCTCTTGTAGCGCTCATCGCCACCGGTGGTTGCGAAATCTTCTGCGATTCCATGTGTCATCACATATTTCTTCGTCCTCGCCACGCAAAACATTCTCATCGCTTCGAATGTTTTCCAAGACGAGGCCTTTGCTTTCCTCCATCAATTCGTTGTCAATATGTGACTTCGAGACTTCACACCTTCGATCCTCTGGTCGAAATAGTGTAGACGCCTCATTGCTTTACGTCCTTGCTGCTACCGATACCAACTTTTTGAAGCTCACGTCTGGTTTCTAAGCTGACATTAAGTTGGTGGACGTAGCAATCCTCCTATTCGTTCTCATAACCTGATGGTCGTGTCGACTGTCATTGCCTGCTTCACATTTCACTAGGCTGACGGGAAAATCTTGCTCAAAATTGTTCAAATTTTTTTTCAAAAGTAGGAAGAGGGCTGTGACCTGTAATACCTATCAAGCTTACTACAAGAGGGAGTTAAGACCAGATGTCCCACCCACAACACAATTTTTAAAGACATTTTGTGCAGCACTTTCTATCTCAAGCTTTTCACTCCGGAAAGATTGCATTTAATTGTAGTGGCTCGAGAATATTGCAGGTGACTTGTTTTGACCCCCCCCTAGCCCCCCGCCCCTCCNGGATCCACTTGTTCGGTTTTTTCATCATGCTAGTTTCTCCGATGGCCCCAGAAATAATGGAATAATGAACCTCAAGGTCACCTTCGAGATATTGAACAGGTCTCCTGGTGATAGCTTGCAACAGTGCTTTCAAAACGGCGTTGACGTCATCGAATTTTAGTCCATAACTCTGAGGCACGTGTCTCCAATACCAAGTGACTTGGGCCAACAGTGGACTACCACTTTGTTGATCATTCCCTTCTGCATAGGTTGGTAACATTTCATGTCCAAGCCACTCTCTTCCTATGGAGATCGAGTCCACGAAACAGTTCGGGACGAATTTTAGCGGACGAGTACATTTTGATCCAAGCCCGAAAACCACAACAAAAGTGGGCGGATCTGAACAAAAATGAATAGGCAGAAAGAGAAAGAAATATGCTTTAGAACAAGTACAAAATATATGGTGGACGCAGCATTTCTCTTTCCAAAACATCACTCCAAAGTTCGTGGTTCAAAAATCCGACATCGATTTTGCAACAACCTAATAAATACGTAGGTGCGAGAAGGACCTGCGAAAATCCAACCAAATCAACCGTTCCTCCTTCATTAGCTATTCATTTGTAGCGCTTGATTTGATAAGCATCTTAAAATAGAAATTTTCATTTATGGCCGTGAGACTGGTTAAAGGGAACCTCAATCTTGGTTGCCCCACTCGCAACGGGAACAGCACCACTGCTTAAACCCCTATTGGTACGTGTTCACCTAAAAATTCAAACCTGGAGCGGTTCACGCATATCAACGCAGGTTAACGAGTAATGTGGGACACTCCTCCTTTTTTTCTGGGGAAAGGTTCAGTCGCGGTTGAATTTCTCTGTATGTGTCCACATGTATATTTTTGACAGAATGTGTATTATGGTTAGAAATGGATATCTATTTATTTATTTATACGTGGGAAAACCACGCTGAATGACAATCACAGTGATAAAAAATATGAATACAATGCAAATAAAAAACAATTGAATCCGCATTAAACATATCTATAGAAGAACGGATACAATTCAAAAAGGTTCGTGAATGGCAAACTAATCAGCTACTTCTTTCAGAAACTTGTCTACAAGTCTTTTGTATTGCAATAGGGAACTCGGCAGTTTGTATTTCTTGGAAAATTTCAGAAAAACAGACCCTGCTCTTTGTGTGAAAAAAGACGACCGCAATGAGCTTCTTGCTATAGAGTACATAATCTTAAATGGACCACCTCTAGTGCAAGAGGAGGATATTGTGTAGAACTTATCTATGGGGAGGTGGATATATGAAGAATTGGAGTAATCGCTGAGATAGCAGCTATATAGTAGGAATTATTTCACGTATTACTATGGTCAAGAATGGTGAGTTGATCATAAACTTCCATTAAGGTAATTTATACCAGTCAGACGAAGATTTCTTATGAAGACCGCTCAGAGTATCCCCAGACCTCGCCAGTTCAAAATGAATCAAAATGAACCGGCGATATAAGAGATAAGAATCGTGGGAATGATATGTATCTTCTATAGGGCAATTTATACTGGATGCGTGTGACTGACGCGCGTGCGTCTATATGATGAAGAATAGGGACTAGTCGCATCGGAGTCGCATAGCAGTCACACGCGCTTGCGGCCTCGCGATGGCCGCTCTTTCTTTTCATTGAGAATTTAACGCCGCGTTGACCGGTCTTCATCAAAAATCTTTCGCAAACGGATGCGTGCGCCTGATAGTCGCATCTGGTATAAATTGCCCTTATCTGTATATTGCCACGTTATATCGCCATGGATCGCTGCAAAACGAGCTACTCGCCCTTACTATCGAGGATGTGTGACTAGAATGAAACGGTGATGTGGATGATAGCAAAAATGGAAAAAAAAAGATGGATATCGAGTGCCACGCCCTTTGATTATCATCCCTCTTTCGTCTGGAGTCTCCTCATTCGATCGCGACAACAGCCGGCTGTCTGTCGTGGCGATCGCCACGATTGCTTGTGAAGTCTGAGGACTTTCCTAGGATTCCTTTCTTCATCGATTCTGCTCTTTCTGATTGTATATCATCATGGGGAACGATGGGCGTAACCAGGCGACTCCGATTGGCACATTTGGGTCACTCGTCACGCCCATTTGTTTGAACGCTCGCACGGCGCTAAGCAGAAATTCACCATCTGTTGCGAGATTTACGCCGTTTGAGTCCAAACAAGCGGGCGTGACGGGAAGCCTGAACGCGCCAATCAGAGTCGCCTGGCTCCGCCTCCTGTTCCTCATGATGATACAAACCCATTTTTTTCTTTTTTGCCATCTCAATTTTCGAGAATATTACAGTTTTTTTTTTGCAAAGCTTACGCTGTATAGTCGCTTTTGTTCCCTGTTATTTTCTATGGCGCACCTATGAGTGCATGAATAGATACATAAATAAACCCTCGTAGTAAACAATAACTCGGTATACCTACGTAGTGGGTAGCCTGACGATTTGTTGGATACTTTAGCCAAGCCCTTGAATGAGAACCACGCTTGCACTTCATCCCGAACAAACATCCACGCAGTGGAAATGACGTCAGCGAAAGCGTCAGCTAATAAACTCGCTGCACGCCACTGCGCTTTTACACATAAGCCAACGTTTGCCAGACGACGTCATAGAGAAATCGATGTGCGAAATCAATTCGTGCGATAAAAACCGATTATTCACACGGGAGAGAACAAGGGCGAAACGGTGCGGATGGGCGGGCCACGAGGGGGGCAAATGTACGATTTCCGGCGCATTCAGACTATTCACTATTCGCTCGTAAGTCATGGACGCCACAGGTTAGTGACACCTCCTTCTTATAAAGTCCTTCCAGAAGCTCGAAATAATACTGTTTTCCCTTCTATGCATTCTAGATTCACTATGGCTACTCAGAATCCCCAGAACAAGTTGTTTGATCACATCTGGAACTTGCTCGATCCAAAAATTGCTGACAACTTGTTTTTGCTTTTTCTTCCCGACAAGTTATCAGCCCCAAGCTTGTCGACAACTTGCAGAATGCTGGGCCTCGGCTCTTGGCTCTGCAACACATTTGGATGGTTCTGCTTACTGATAACACCTAGATGTTGGTTTTGCAAGAGAAGTGGACAATAATGAGGCGAAATGTAGGGGGGGGGTATTCTTTATGAACGAC
>JARK01001355.1:353831-369961 GCA_000688135.1 Ancylostoma ceylanicum | reverse complement strand
GGGGGGGGGGGGGGGGGAAGGTTCCTTTTTCTTTGACCACAAAGTTGACCAGGGCACAACTCATACATTTGCTCTAGCAAGAAGATAAATGATACATCAGTTGTCCTTGACTTTCTCCCGCCGCGACTGCGCCGCATAAATCATTTGAAATCACTTTCTCTCGCGAATATGTAGTAAAAATAGGTGATGTGAACTTGAATAAACTAGATTTGGCAGACAGAATTATGCCTTTCCCTTATCACCCCAAGTACAGGATGAATATTTTTTGCTAACTCAGGGATAAAATTAAATTTGGAGGAAGAAAAATTCCGAATTTTCAGGTATTGGTTAGTAAGGATCCAACTGCTCATGCTGAAGTCACTACAATCAGAAATGCCTGCAAGAAGCTCGGTACGTTGAAGCCAAATTGCTATATATTGTGTGACCATAAGTTTTCGTTCGTTGCAATTTTTAAAAATGGTCTAGTTTGAAGCTTTCACAAATTTATGTGGAGGCGTGGAAAGAGGTACTAAAAATCATTATGATTGGGGAAATTCACAGTTTTTACACATTTCAAAGAAAAAATCGAATCGATAAGAACCAGACGGCTACAGCTCACCCACAGATTTTGTCGAGCACCAGAGCTGTGTGACAAGAGCTATGCTACTGGGCTGTGATTGGTCGAGTCATGTGCGCGTCGCGGGTCAAAGGCACGAGCAGCGCTGGGCTAGGATTCATGAACGCATAACCAAGCAAACCCAGGCTAGCAAACCAACTTTTGCGTCCTGGGTCTCCTCTCGCTGCGTAGTCTGTGCAGGACCATCCACGCTAACCATCGTTGGTTTGCGTGGTTAACGTTTCATGAATCCCAGCCCTGGGGAGAAATGGACAAGTTTTCTTCGCTCGAATGGGACAAATGAATGTTATCGGAGCTGACAAATTATGTATAAGGAGATGGCCACCGATGTCATTCAATGCGTCGGACGACCAACCTGGAATTAAGAAGCACATGCATGCGGCGCGATCGCGAAGCGGCGCACCATCTACCGCACGCAAGCAAGACAATTCCTCAAAACTGTTACTTGTTCAAATGTTCGGATAAGTTGTTAGCAATGGATGTTAGGATATGCGAGGAAGAAGCGAAACGAATTGGATGCGTAACAATCCTTACGGTTTCTAACTGACAGTTTCTACCCGGTAATTAGAATTTTCCCTCTCTAAATGTCCTGCCTCTCCTGTTTTATCACTCTGAACCAAGCAACAGGGTAAACTCTCTCATTCAAGGCCAATCCCCGAGGGAATTTTCGACCTCGAGAGCTGGTCGTTTCCGAGGGAAATCGATTCGATCGACTCTGAGCACTATTGTCATGCGGAAATTCATCGAAATCTTTGAAATCGCTATCACTTCGGCTCTCTCAACCTATCTTATTGAAACAGTGTGTGCAAACTTTTGCTGGCAATGAGAATGGACTGGAAAAATCGATGGCGTTGCCGTTTTTCCAACACTCTCGTTGGCGGAATCGGTTACATACATAGTCGCGTCATTCTGCGATGTTTTTGAAGCTCATGAAAAGAGATGAACTTTACAATAGATAGAGTAACTAGTCAAGGTGCTCCTGAGAAATAAAGGAGTCCTAGAACGATCCCAGAACAATCGAAGAGTTTGAAAATGAAACTTTTCCAAAGACAATTGCAGTTGAACGAATACGCGCAAAGTAAAGTAGCAAGGAGAGAATTCGTTTTGCTGAACATCAGAAAAAGTAAAGGCTAGAAACTCGGAAAGCGTCAAGGAAGAGAAGTTTCTTCAAGGCTAATCAGCTGGCAACAACCCTGCGTCGTCGTCGGAGTTCGATCGAGCGGCCGGGCCATCGATGGTCCAGCTGATCCTGGATCTTGACGCTTTAATTTGCGACAACTTGGAAACGGTGGAATCCTGATGCTCCTGATTTCGTAGAATTGTCAGGACTGTTCCTCCGATGCAGCCAGAAAGCACAAAATTCCAGACCAGAAACAGCAGACGCCGCCTTTAGGTGTTAATCATTCCCCAATCGATGAGTGGAAATCACAATGCAGTTATGAGCAGAGCGAAGCAATGAGGTTTCATTGCGTTCTTTTCATAGGATCATAGCCTTCGTGACAACACTCACATTATCGTAAGAAATGCATCATTATAGAACGCTCGTAGCATGCAGTAATAGTTTTATAATTCTGTAGGAGATTATTTCGGGAAACATTTATTCATTGGATCCACTCAAGATTCTGGCATCAAAAGCAGAACAGTTAATCAAACGCTCGAAACGAGCTTGTATACGTCCCCCATACACACATGAAGTAAGAGTCGAAGGCGGCGCGCTTGGCACGTACTCGGAAAGCACGCGCCGCGACCGCCTCGCTCGCGCTGGAAACCTTGTCACGACAGAAGATTACGGGAGTTCCTGAATAGTTAGTTAATTTTCTTGACGTTTAACATCAAATTTGCTGAAAATCTATGAAGAAAACCTTGATCTGCCACTAACGTGGCGATTCCGGCGCGAGCGGCATGGCCGCGTCGCTTCACGTGCTTCCCGTGCCCGCAAAAAACGCACCACCATCGACGCTCACTGTGAGTGATGCAGAATTTTTTTTCAATTTAATAACCAATTGAGGTAGTGCCAATAATTCATAAAATTGTTACCTCAGGGTGTTATAAAATAATCCGTAAAAGTTCCCAGGGTGGAGAATGCTTGACGAAATGAAGCATTTCACTCCTTCAAGTTATTATCATAAAAACGAACGTAAACCGATAAGGAAGCTTATAACAATAGCCTGTAGCTTCCTGTGTAACTAACAGCTATTGCTGAGTCCATCGAAAAAAAGGAGTTCCTTGTCATTCACATTTTTAGTTTTCGCTACTTCTAGCACCGCATGCATCATTCAGCTTACCCAAGGTAAGTGTGTTGGCACACAGCAAATCCACTAATTTTCAACACGGGCGGCAACGCCTTACCCTGGGTAATCTCGATGGTGCGTCCAGACCCTGATCTATTTCCTCATAATGAGCAAATGTTCTGCGGTTTCTGAAAACCCGCCAATTTGTTGTTGCTGCCACTTAAATATACCCTTCAAAAATCTAATTCATTCAAGTTAAGAATGAAAATGTCATAGAATTGAACAAAAGGAAACAATATTAGCCGCCTCATAATCTGAATTTTCCTTCAGGCACATTCGATCTGTCTGGCTACACAATGTACACCTCTTGCTATCCTTGTCCCATGTGCATGGGAGCCTGCTTGTGGGCTCGGCTAGACGCTATTTACTATGGAGCGACTGCAGAACAGGTGAGTAGAAACATCTCCAACTCCAAACGGCCGTACACAAGGGGCGGGACCGCGCGCGACGTTCTCGGATAGAGACACAGGGGGCTCTGCCTAAGAACGACGCGCACGGTCCCGTTCTTTGTCTACGGCCGTTTGGAGTTCACTGTATGTACTATTTTGGTCAAATCCCCAACAAATGTGTCCCTGAATAAGATAACAATGGAATGAAGAGCAAAGTGTAAGCAACCATAGACCAAGAGAGCTTTTCTGTGCTATACATAGCTAAACATATTTTTAGTTCGAGAAAACAAATGAGCATTCTTGTCCCCATAGTTAATCAACTGCTATTGATGGAGATTTGATGTGCGGGCCACGTCATCTTGAAAGGTTTCAAATAAGAATGCACAACCTACCTAACCCATGTCCATGTGTAAACATAATAAACATAATAAATTTTTTAATACTGAGCAAATTTCACATGTAATACATATTTCTCACATTCTACAGTCGTTCTCAATCATCCTTGCATCACACAGCACCGCCCGTCTGCTGTACCGCGCTGCGCCACCTTTGCTGCGCGGCTCAGCATACGGGAGGTGCCCTGTGATGCAAGGATGTTTGAAGGCGACTGTATGTTCTCAAAGCAGCATTATCGTATGACCTTCCAAGCATCGTTCAGAATTGGTCGCCCTCAGTGGTAAAACACACCCACCTGAAACTGCTCACAATCATTTACTAATAATTTTACATGCATAAATTTACGAATTATCTAGCCATTTTCAGGCAGCTGCTATTGGATTCGATGACAAAGCATTCCACGACTTCCTTAAAAACCCAAAATCAGACGAGCACCGGTGAGCAAAGATCTCAGCTTCCAAACAAAGCAGAATTGAAGCCTTTCTAATTGTACATAAATGTACGAATATTCAGAAAACTGGAACATCTACCTGCTGCGGACTACCTACGACCATTCAACATGTGGGCAACAAAGTCTGACAAAACTCCTTATTAAATTCACTTCATTGAAATAACTGTATGAAACCTGTGGTTGTTGACTTTTCATAGGATTATGGCACTATTCAGTATTTGGATTTCAAATTTGTCGCTTAATAAAATTTTTTCTCACTCTAACAAGTGAATTTTTGGCGTTACTCGCTCATACATGTTAGTGCTTCGCTGAAAGATCGCTGAGTCGAACAAAATATGAATGGAAAGAAGGATAAACCTTGCTTTTCTTCCTATTTAGGAGTTCTTACAGATCAATTTCCATGCCACATTCTAGAAAATTATGCGCTTCATTTTAGATAAAAACCCCTTTATTCAGCTTCGGTTAGAGTAGCCTCAGGAACAGGGCTGCTGACAGAGTGGGCTAGGAGACAGAGAGATCCTCAGAGAGCCCCATCTAACCTGACCTCAAGTAAGATGGCGAATGCCAGTCAGTGATCGGTGCAATACACTCCTTTTCGAGAGGATGGACGGATTCTGTGACAGCAGAATCACGGCGGGACTTGTAAAAGTGCTGCAGAGAGAGAGCATGGTCCAAGTGAGAGGGTTGTGTAGGTCCCGCCACGATTCTGCAGCCGCTATGAAACTGTACGCGCAATCCGTCTATCTTTTCGACACGGAGTTTACCTTTGCTAGTGGATGTGAGCAGAACATGTTGCAAGGAACGGAATTCGTGGTGATACAATGAAGGTGGGACTCATTCTGTGAGATACTGTGGAAAGCAGCAAGTGACAGATTCCGACCACTGTGAATAATTTTGTTCTTTGAAGAAGTATTTGGTGGAATGGTGAGGTTACAACTTTCTTCTATTCCGCTTGAGTATCTACTGCTCACATAAAAATTTCAAATCTCTAACGCTATCCTGAAAGAAATGTTGCACCTTCCTACCATGCACCACCGAACAACCATTTGTGGCAATACTTTTGACCACCACTGTATATTGGTATCCCGAATCTCTGTGGATTCAACGGATCCAACGTGATTTGAAGTCATTATACTTTGGACCGAATAACGTATTCGAATAAAAAATTCGAATAAACATTCGAATTCGAATAATTCGAAATTCGACTATTCGAAAAAAGTCCATTTTCGAATTTATTCGAAATTCGACTATTCGAAAAAAGTCTATTTTCGAATTTATTCGAAATTCGACTATTCGAAAAAAGTCCATTTTCGAATTTATTCGAAATTCGACTATTCGAAAAAAGTCTATTTTCGAATTTATTCGAAATTCGACTATTCGAAAAAAGTCAATTTTCGAATTTATTCGAAATTCGAATATTCGAAATGGGTCTACTTTCGAATTTATTCGAAAATCGAATCGGCTTTCTCTCGAATAATCGAATAACTTCGAATATTCGGAGGAATTTCGTGTCCGCACGGTTCTGCTTTCCAAGCTGCCAGGCTTTTCTCTGTGATATTGGATGGTCCGCAGAGGACGAATGATCAGCAGTGTATCTGCTTTTCGAAGCTCTTCAAAATGTTACTCATTCGTTAATCACGTAAATCCACACAGTGCCCCTAAAGGTCAACCCCGAAAAAAAAAAAAAAATGATTGCGAAAGAAAAATGCTATGGGATTGCAGTATCATTTTCTGCTCTGCTCTTCGTGAGGCTGCCCCCATCATCCACCACAGCAACACTTGTCAAAAAGGACTTCCATGCGGCAACAAGGAGGTGTTGCTGTTGTGATTTCCTACATAAGCCTCGAGTACGACTTATGAAGTGAAAAGATTTGAGGTCACTGTCATCGTATGGAACTTTTCAAGCAAGAGACACATTAAGACCATCTTGATGAGACCCTGCCTTTAAGATTTGGTGCCATATTGCAGCTAGAATCCCTAGATCACGCCCCTAGATTAAGCCGGCATATTTCTTCGTACCTTTGAGTTTTGAGAATGTCATGGTTGAAGTCAAACATACTTGCAGAGCGTCTATCATAGTAGAAGAAATCTTCACCACCATGACTTCAAATTCTAAGGTCATCGGAGACTCCCCGCTTTCCGAAATAGTCTAACTGCTCAACTAATCGGATGAAAACGAAATCAAATTTTAAATTTATTCGATTACTCGAGGTTTGAAGAACCGAATAAATTCGAAAATTCGAAATTAATGACGAATCGAATATATTCGAAATTCGAAAATTCGAAATAAGTGGCGAATCGAATATATTCGAAATTCGATTATTCGATAATAGTGAAAAACCGAATAAATTCGAAACTCGATTATTCGAAAAAATGAAAATTCGAATAAATTCGAAACTCGATTATTCGAAAAGATGGAAAAATCGAATAGATTCGAGATTCGATTATTCGAAAAAATGGAAAAATCGAATAAATTCGAAATTCGATTAATCGAAAAATGGAAAAATCGAATAAATTCGAAATTCGATTATTCGAAAAAATGGAAAAATCGAATAAATTCGAAATTCGATTATTCGATAAAATGGAAAAATCGAATAAATTCGAAATTCGATTATCGAAAAAATGGAAAAATCGAATAAATTCGAAATTCGATTATTCGAAAAAATTAAAAATCGAATAAATTCGAAATTCGATTATTCGAGAAAAATTTTCGAATATTCCAAAGTATAGAAGTCATCCGGTCGAGCGGTGGGCGAAACAGCTGTGCCGGTGTTTCGGTGCCAGCTCCGCCGGTATTCGCGAAGTTGTCAGCGGGTCAGCGGGCGTGAGTACCTGAGCACACAAATTCTCAGCGGGTACAATGCCTTGCTTTAAATTTCCTCGGGGTCCCGGATGTGGGTTTCCTCCCCCTTCCTCCAAGCGTTTCAGGCTGATTTGTTACGATTGGATCAAGCACGTGGCGTGGGCGGAGCTTACTGATTATCACCACGCTGGGATGACCCGACGCTGACTGCTCGGCTGCCGGGAATACCAGTCCGGAATCTGGCAGTTTTTGCGTTCCTTACAACGCTTCTTCTTCTCTTTGGCGTTTCTCTCTATCACTGCCTCTGTGAAACAGACAGTGGCCCCTATTTATCTCGGATTCCGAAGTGTCGGCTCTTCTCAAATGCCACCGACTTTACATGAGCCTTCATTGTTGAAGAAGTGTATACATACAGTCGGTTAACCAAACAGTCTTACTGGAGTAGCATCATTAACACTTGAGACGCTATCGTTATCAATCAATATTAAGTATGCCTGATAGTGCACAACCGCACCGCTCGCCTTTCTTCTGTGAGTGCACTATTGAAAACAAACAGTTCTCGTCTTTTTTAACGAAACTAATCATGTATCCTGGCACGAGACAGAAACTTAATGACAGTTCGGGGGGACATTTGCTCTGACCGTAGCCAGGGTCGTGCGCATCAAAATCCTTTAAACCCACAGACATTCCTGACCTACGCGTTCTCCTTCGAGTTTAGAGTACATCTTTCCTCATCAATTTATATGGAATTTCCAGGGATGCGCTCTGAAGCTTTGACGGCTTTCAAGCGTTGCTGTGATGCAGTCTCCCCGTACTCGTGCGTAAAACAGTTATGCTCTTTCAAATTCTTTGGTTTACTTTCCCATGCGGATTCATTGTTCGAATTCCATTTTAGGCGTTACGTCTCACGTCTGAGAAGCTCACGGTATCTTCGCCTTCTGGCACCGTAGCAGTGGATGTCTCGAGTCGAACACGTTTCATTGTCACTGCATTTGGAAAGGCTTCTATTGCAATGGCAGCAGCAGCGGAGGAACAGCTTGGAGGACGACTGCATGAAGGAATAGTGATTGCTCCAAATGTAGCGGGAGGGAGGTATAGTCAACTCCAAATGTCCGTAGACAAGAGTTGGGACCGCGGCGCGGCTCTCTCGCTGTCTGCAGCACGGATTCAGCGGGGCATGCAGGGCAGAGACACGGAGGAAAACCGCGCCGCGGTCCCAACTCTTGTCTACGGACTTTTGGAGTTGACTATATGTTTGCACTAATAGTATCCAAGTTTGTTTTTTTTTTCTGCCAAAACCAAGCGGAAGCAATGTGCATGTGGTGATAAAAACGACCAGATTCATTCCATAATGAAAAGAAAAACGCGCATCATTTCTAACCTACAGTGGGCGTCAATGACGGTGACCCGTCTGCGGCCTCGAAAGGAACGCGGCGCGACCGCTCCGCTCGAGGAGGAATCCTCTCCGGGACATAAAATTATGGGGTTTTCTTGATAGTCAGGTTATCATCAAATGTGAAGAACAACTATCAAGAAGACCCAAATACGCCACTGCGACGACGATTCTAGCGTGAGCGGTGCGGTCGCGCCGCGTGCTTTTCGTGGCCGCAGACGGGTCACCGCCATCGGCGCCCACTGTATATGTAGTTATTCTAAAAAAAAGGACAAATTCTGTGTGCGGTTTCTCCGGGTCACGGCCCCAGAATACCAGCGAGACCTAAACGACCCTCTCAATTGGAACATGCTCTTGCCGTATCTCTCGTTATGGTCCCGTAGAGATTCCGCAGCAATGAAATCCTTCCCTTTTCGAGAAGTACTATATGTATGCAATCTACAAGGTGAACCAATTGAAATGACAAATACTACCCGTAACACAAATCCGTTGAATTCAATCATCGTTGTATAGTTCTAACAGTTTTCAGAGCTGTGCCAAACCTTCGATCTCGTGTGTTCTATGGCGCTCGCAACAATCTACCAGACTCGGATTCCGTTGCAGCTACGCGCGAAGCTCTGAAGTGCGTAGAGAGAAACGACTCGTCTGATTCCATATTCCTTTTCCTCGTCTCAGGTATTATACGCCATCAGTTCGAAAAGACCTTTTGTTTCCATTATCTCTAGCGTTTGTAGTTAGTCCATAGTTTTAATCAGGTGGTGGGTCGGCGCTTTTCTGTGCTCCCGATGGAATAACACTTGATGAGAAGTTGTTGACAATTCGTAAACTTACCACGAATGGTGCAGACATACGAGTGCTCAACGCATTTCGTCAAAAGTTATCAGCTGTGAAGGGTGGGAAGACACTAAACTACGTAAAGAAAGGGCAGGTAAGTTAACTTAGGTATTCTTCATGTTTTCTATTTGATCCCGGTTCTTTGGATGAATGCATTTCTGCAGTTTTTAGGTCGTCGCTTTACTTATGTCAGACTTGATCGATAATCTCATCCAATTCATTGCGAGCGGTCCAACTATTCTTCAAACTGGTCCTATGATGGAAATGTCTAGGGCCTTGACGTCGTCACCAAAGTGGACATCCCTGTTGCCTGCTAAGATTCTCGACAAGTTACAGGTATGAATTAGACATCTTGTTACAAAGCCTACTGATACATATTTCACTAGATCATAGGTACACACATAATATTGCAACAGCATACTTATTGTCTTGCTCATGTAGAGTATGAAAAAAAAACGAACCTTGAACCTTGTCGGAACTCAGTTTAGAACCGCACATTTTTTTCCCAAGAAATCTCTTCATCAACTGTTCTAGTTGAGCTAGAACTTCGAAAATTAATGACAATAATAGGTAATCAGTCATTTGCCCAGACACCGATTTTTCTAGGACCCTTCGCCTTCCCCTTCAGTACAACCCCATAATATAATTATTGGGTCAATATCTACTGCTCTTTCTGCTCTGAAGGAATACCTCAGCAGTCAAGGTTACGATGCACATATTGTCACCTCGTCTCTCGAAGGAAATGCCACGCAGAGAGGAGAGGATTTTGCTGAGCTTATCATGTCACCTAAAAATGGGTTGCCAGCAGCAATACAGAAGTTCGGTGGGAGCCTACAACAACAACTTAGGGATAAGGTGAGCTTAAATATTTTGTTTTTGCGTATATTTCTATGTTATCATTTCTACATCTATTGTCTTATCATGCCACACTGAGAAAAAAGCCTTTCATCAAGTCTATAAAATTTTTATTCTCAGTGAATTTTTTCCATACGTTCCAGGTAGCCTTCCTATTTGGCGGTGAAACAACCGTTGTGGTCCGAGGTGGCGGGAAAGGTGGTCGATGCCAAGAAATGACGCTATCCTGCTTAACAGCTCTTGCTTCATCGACAAAATCACTACCATCTTTCCTATTTCTTGCCGCTGGTACTGACGGACAGGATGGTCCCACGGATGCTGCAGGTGCATGCATAACTAACGTCGACGTTAGAGAGGACATTGTAAAACAAGCCTCAGAATACTTAGAAACTTCAAATTCTTACCAGTTTTGGTCAACGTACAATAATGGCCAAAATCATATTAAGCCTGGTCCAACTGGTACTAATGTGATGGATATACAGATTGTTTTACTGAATTTTGCTCAATAAATACTCTTATATCTACATACCTGCGCAGTGGAGCATATGCGAAGACGAACCAGTAAGCAATTCTTTCATTACATATATTTATAATAACAACTCTCACCATAGATGAAACCTCATGATGAAGAAAAAAGGAACGAATAATAATTTAAAATCACAAATCGACGCAGTCAATTGGAACCGCATATATAATATTTAGGAGAGGGTTTGAACAAATGTATTATACAACGCAACCACTTTTTGTATATCTTAGACTAAAGAAAACCAGGTTAAAGGGAACCATCCATTAAAACAATCGAAAAGAGAACATATACTAGACAACCTCGTACTTTTCTGAAATGAAACGTGTCTCAATAGAGAATGGAATGGCAGAGTTTCCATCCATAGACTGCACCGCATCAACCTAAAGTGACCAGTGATAGGTATTCAGTGATAAATGTGAAAGTAAAACATGCCAAAGGAATTCAGTAACACTCACATAAAATCAGTGATACCCATAATAAAAGAATTTCTTGTTACCATCAACAGACTCACCCCGATGTCGCAGTACAACTTCTCAGTGTAGAAGCGGACTTGAACTGGGAAGAAATGATCGGAATGTCCATTGGGTACGGTGAATTCCAAAGTTCCCGATGAATTAGTGCTAAGAAAGACAGCACTGAGAGTAGTACACCAGAAATAGACGACGCTTTTTACCTGTCAATCACAGGCATAGTCCACACGATCTGATTTCGAGCTTTTTGGTAGTCATACGATCCCTCGCATTCGGATACAACTGGGACTGTGGCTGGTCTGTAAGAAAATAACGATCTTCACATACTGTCTGTTTCACTAATCGTGCGTATTAGACGAGGTCCTGGATGACGTAACTCCTGCCTCGTCACCATATTCCTTGTCATATTGAAAGTGAGCCAACCAATGCAACGTGGCGGGAATTACCTCATCCTGCACTTCGCCCAGTACGCAAGAATAGTGAAACAGACAGTATTTCCAGCAATTCTGACGTCTAACGAAGCCTAATGTGCGTGAGTTAATGCACGGAAACGGTGGCACCACTTAAGAATTAAGAAGTGGCTCTGTTTTTTTTTTTAAATCAACGTTAACATGAAGAAAAGGATAAAACTACAAGTTGGAAGGTTTGTGCTCTTGGAGTGTGCGACCCTATACAGTCTGACTCTGAATTAAATTAACCACTCCAAGAGCAGACGAAAAAGAAATACAATTTACGAAAAGTAAATAAAAAGTAAAGCAGGTCATGGAACTTGCCTGAGAACAAGAAACAAGCTCGATAAAGATTTCGAAGAAATAATCAAGGATGGGCACGTGGCAATACGACGAGGTTAAAAATTTGTATGTAGAAAAAGGGGAGGTCGCACAGAAAATGTCCATCGTGGTTGTATAGCTCGCAATTGGTTCAGTCCTACATTACCTGTTAACTCGTGCTGATACGCGATAACCTTACGGGATCAGCATTTGGGTTAAAGCGTATCAACGCCGGTTAACGACTGATGTGGCGCTGCGTGTTGTGCAATGACGATTGGTGTTTTGTGTTTTTGCGGGCAAAGAAGAGCGGTGTGTGGGTGCCGACTTCTCATGATCAGCAAGTTTACACCTAGGAATAAGAACTCAGCTACTATAAGTTCTTACTTCCTTCAATTTTATAAAACTGGATTCAATTTCACATTAAACACAGAACACATAACAAAATCTATGCAAATCGCAAAGTTTCAGAAGACACTCACGGAAGTGGAACTGTTATCACTACATTTTCCAGTGATAGGTCTTCACGCTGCAGTGTATACTCAATATTAACTTGACATCCATCAGCTGATTCCTGGGGCCAACAGTTCACTGAAACAACGAAGAATGACTTAGGAATGCAAGCAGAACTTGGTTAAAGTTAATGTTAAAGAACAATGAAGCAAATATGCGACTACTGCGCGAGTAGAAATGCTTACACGTAATAGGGAGTTGTTCCTCTTCGGTGAGAACCATCTTCCACTTCAAAACACCAACGTCGTTATTTACGGGGAACGGTTTACCGGCAGATTTCAACTTCAACATGGAGGATGTCTGCCATTCCTTTTTGTCAAGATTAGGGTGGACCTTAAGAAAAAATGTTGTCTACTAAATGTGGACTTCTTCCAGGTGCTGATTCGAAACCGGAACCAACCTGCAACTGTGCACCCGACGATGCTTTGTTATGCATCTGTATCGCAACGGTGTTGTACTCAGGTGCAGATACAGAAAGGGAAACAACTCCAAGAATCTAAAAGTTATGGCATAGAAGCTTTGCTGGGAATGAGAACAAGAAACCGAACCACAGCTTCAAATGCTCACCTCAGCCCCTTGCAATCCTCCATCGCGACTTACTGTCGCCACCATTTTTTCTTCCGTGCGGACATGTACGGCTTCTCTTTTTACATTGGACACCGGAGCAGCTGCTGCCATAGCCGATACGCCAGCGGCATCCCGCTACAATGAACCCAATTCAAGAATTAGACCCTGGCAGAATCGACAATATCGTTAATTCGTTCAGTCTTTACGTTAATGGAAAGTGGAAGAAACACGGTAAGTTGTTAATTTACAAGGCACAGTCTCATCTTGTACCTCTAATGAATTCAATGAAGAAAGGGTATGAAGCAGAAACAGCGCCTAAAACCAGGTACAATGAAGCACTCTTCGTAGGAAGAGGCTGCAATCAAGAAAACTGAAGCAAGGGTAAATAATTCACGATAGGTCATTAAGGAAACAGATAGGAAAACCACCAAAATAGAACTAAAGGAGGGACCCGTTAAAATGCAAAGCGGAAATTGGCACAGCAGAAAAGCACAAGTTACATATACAATACAGCACATACCGGAGTTCTCTCCACCGGTGCAATAGCTTGTCCCTCCTGTCGAAGCTGTTGCAGGAAAACATCCTCATCCTTTGTTTTTGCCCCAAGCTTGAGTGCCTTCAAGAGGAAAAAGGTAGAGTGAATAACTCACACAAAAAAAAAACAGTAAAAATGAAACATACCTTGCCTCCACCAGCCCTTGCTGTCGTGGCCGCCGGCCTAGGCGCAACAGGCTCTTGTACAGCGGCAAGCGGTGTTGACGCCGAGGAGATCCCCGTTGCAGATGCGCCAAAGCTAGCACCTTCAATTGTGAACTTGCAACAAAGTTAGTAAACAAATGAAGCAACAAAAGAAATGAGATTGTAATTCAGCTTAAAACAAACTTGACGGCTTGAGTCCTTTGCTGAGAGCCTCTTTCTGCAAGCGCTTGAACTCCTTCGCCTTCTCGGCCATGGCCTGTTTTGCAGCACGTTCTTGGGCCTGAAGATGTGTTGCAATATAACTATTTTCAGAGCACAGGGATATCGACAGTTTACCTCTTTGATTTGCAGGAAGACGCGCTCTTCATGTGAGTCCATTTCAGTGAATGTGCGAATCTGGGCCAAGTTAACGCTTTCCCTAAAATGATGATCGGATCTAAGTTGTTAATTCAACGGTATGATTCCAAGTATGTTTTCGTGTACTCAAGAGATTTACAGTTCCTAATGACACAAAACTTTCAAAACACTTCGATTTATTCCGAGAACAGACAGATTTGTGTTCCCAGACTAAAGCAACGAAATCCATAGTTGAACACCTAGTTCTGACTTAAGCACTCAACAGATTTCTACAAGAAATAAGTGGTATTCAAAAAAAAAAACATCCACCATCTTGTTGTTCAAACATTCATGAATGTGCGCTAGGAACGCAGCTCGAACAGCGTAATGCGTCGGGCAGAAACCCTAGCAGCATCTCTTCCCAGCAGCTGCTATCCTTCCCTCAACTGCTGCCATTATTCGGCAACTGCTATTATATGTAGGGAATTTCCTTTCAATTCTCCATTGCTGCTGAAGCTTCGAAGCTAGCTGCTACGGTTCTACTCGATGTATTACGCTGTTTGGGCTGCGTTGGTGCTGCACAGTCACCAGAGAATTAGCAAATTTCATCGATAGAAACAAAATTTTGTTCTTTTCGTGGAAATTTTCCATTGCGAAGTAGCGGATAATCATGGTATGAACACAGCATTGAGTAAAAAATGAGTTCCAAACTAAGAGGAGCTCAGAGATCACGAGGAAACCATACAAATGCGAAGCAATTTAACTAAGAGAACCAACTCTACCTGTATCCCAATGTGACGACTTCATCAAAAGCGAATATCAGGTCAAAGTCATGCGCCAAAAATTCCTTCTCATCATTGGAACGACAATACTCGGGAATCTGAACTTTAAACATCACTTAACTATCAATAATTGGAGAAGAAAGGAACAAAAGGAGTGTCAGGCCAATTCTTTTGAGACGACTCAAGGAAACAGAATAAAACGAACTGGATGAAAAAGACAGGAAAACATACCACCCGCGAGAACAGTCTAAGCGTCTCAAGGTCCTCAAGAATGTTTGACGTTTTCGTTGTGATCAGCACCATGTATATGTTGTCTAGTGGATGATACACATAGCGGACGCTATCAGTTTCAATGAAGGTGTGCTGACGTTGTGCTGAAAACATCGCGTATATATGAGCATCTATGATCAGCCATAACACAATCCATTCCCAGAAATGAAAACCACAGAACGCTTGAACCACTCCAACAGCAACAAAAGAATTAAGCGTGCAAAATCTGAGCGATGTTAGGCGTGAAACATGGTAACAGATAAAGACAAAAGAGGAAGAGTGGGTGGGTTTAGCGAGAAGTGAACGAAACATGTGAAATGTACATCTTCAACCAACCTGCTTTCGAGGAATCTGAAGCAAAAGGAATTATAAACAAAGTTTTCGGATATAGCATGCTTATGCATGGGATAAACATGCGATAACTAACATGAGGTTGATGCCATACGAAGTAATATATCAAGCAGTGAATTCTTTGAAAGGACAGATCTGTGAACGGGTCATACCTGACTCCTTGTCGTTGCCTATAAGCTTCGGAAAAGCATCAAGAAGTCCTTCCATGCGAGCACGGGTCATGTCTGACACGAAAACTCGAGTGACGAGCGCTAAAAAATGATTTTAATAAGAATGAACTCATTATTATGGAGGCATATCACTTGAAACAAACCTTTTCCCGACTTGGATACTATGCTTGCAGAGATCAGCACCATTGTGAGGCTCTAAAAACAAAATCAAGTAAGCCAGAACATTTCCAGCGAAGTAAAAACAGCTCCAACAAGGAACAGGTAGGATCCCTGCGAGGAAAAAGTAATGACACCTATATTTATAATGTGGATTATATCATCAACTCCTGCTAGTAAAAGCGGTAGAAACAGACAAAAGTAAAACTGGTAATTTCAGTTGAAAAGGAAATTCCAAAACAACTTGGAAGAATCGCATGAAATTGGCAATGTGCCAACTCTACACGTCTCATCCATGCGTCTCAGGACCCACAAAAGCAGCCACAGCCTCTGTCCTTGAAAGGACATAAGAGCGGATTCAGCAGTCGAACGGATGTGAAAATTAAGATCTTGGTAACGCACTGGGTGACCGGTAGACCAGAGGAAGAGCCATGTAAGAGTGTGATACTTCGCAGTTACCCAAATGAGGCGATGGAGGTGGAAGGTGGGGGGGGG
>JARK01001355.1:330852-349728 GCA_000688135.1 Ancylostoma ceylanicum | reverse complement strand
GGGGGGGGGGGGGGGCCGCCACATGTCGCGCTGGTCGGTCTGCGTGGAAAATCCTTCGCAAATGAATGCGTGCGTCATACGCGCGGCTAACGCACGGATCTATTAGCTTGGTTCAAAAGCCTTGCACCAAATTTTACACTTTTTCGAACAATCGTAGCATTACTGTTCATGACTGAAAACTGATCTGCCTATTTTTACAGTAGAGAAGTAGCAGAACATTTACCACATTCTACTGCAAAAAAAAATTTCAACTCAGGACAAAGAAATTCTGGATCGAAAAATAAATGTCTGTGCACGATTTTCGGACTAACCTAATGGTATAATTTGCCCAATAGGTTGTACTTGAAATGTGACTGATCTAAACACTGACCTCAGAACGCCCATTTCCTTGGCTAGAACGCCGAGTTCTCGCCACAACCTCTGACCGTAGCCTTTCCGACGGGAAGCTGGTCGCACATACAAGTCCTCCATGTGAATGAATTGCCCTTCCCAAGTCGAGTAGGCAAAATAGAAGAGAAGCATCGCCGCCGGCTCATCCCCTTCTCGCAGCACGAAGCCGCCCACTGCGTTCTTGTCGAGGTCAGCAGCGAGCCGAGTTTCGTCGATCTAGCAAAAAGGGATTATGGACAAGGGTTCCCAAAGCCTAAGATCTTCCAACTTCAGAAGAAATCGAGCTTACCTTTACTGATTCTGGCATCTTCTCAAACTCCGCTAGTTCCCTAATCATACCCATGAGCACTGGTGCGTCCGCGGAAGTTGCCCGACTCACTGAGACCGCCATACCCTAAAAAGACATAATAATGCTGTGAAAGACCTTCCCTTATCCGATGGATATCGCTGTCTCGGAAGAGGTTTTTCAGTCTGAGCTACGTATGTATTATAAGTTTAGTGTTTGAGAATTTTGAAAGGAAAAAAGGATAGCATGAATTATCATCTGAAAAATTTCAAATAGAAATCGGGTAGCTTTGAGCAGAAATCGATGTATTACATAGACGTTTCTAATAGGAACGATTCATCCCTATAGAATTCCACTGGAGAAGCTTATGAACAAGAAATTCTCTAGAATTTGGTCAGCTCCCACTCAAAGTTGCCGGAGACATTCAGGTAGATCCTGAGAAGTTCAAGTAGAACACAACTGAATATTTCAGAAATCCTACCCAAAATCTCCAGGACATACATAGAGTCTTCGGAAAAAAAATCGTGATTTGAAGAAAAACCCTAAGCATCATCGTGATTCTAGGAAGTTCTAATAGCATTGCAAGTAGCAGTTCCATTTGCACGATACGTAACTGGTCCCGGGACGGATATGTACACTATGACAACAATAAGAAAAATGAATTTAACGACCTATGGTCACACTAAGCCAACTCAATAGCAAATCAAACCACCTACATATAGGATCGGGAATATGTTGGCATTTCTTTTAAAATAGCTCAGAGTTGAGAGAGCAACGAGCAGCCCGCGGCACGGTGGTGTTTCTGGTATAAAACCTCTCAAAGTTTTTCCTCAGCTCCATATTACATACACATGTATGATATAGCAATTGATTTGCTTCAAAACATAGTTGAACATGGCTGCCCATCAGAATCAGATTGGCGTCATAAGAGAGTTCACGGGATTTTGGTCGCGCAGGATTCCACGAGGCGCACATGGTACATGAGCAGATTCTAACTTTTGCGGAAGCGTCATCTTTGCGCCGTTCAACTTGAATTGGAAGCAGCGAGGTGTCTTCTCTTGGAAAGTGCTGTGCGAGGGAAATTAAGTGCAGCTTTGATATTGTGAACCACAAAAAAAAAACTAAAAGAAATTAGCCCACACACGTGCATTACTTAAAAATTTCCGGAAATTTTCGAAAAAGAGAGAGGTGAGATTCCGGTCCATCCGGAGGATTTCCCAATGTCTTTGACATCTACTCCGAAGTTTTAGTGAGAAACATTTCGATTTGATCTGAGGAGTGCCTTCAGCTCGAAGATGACAGCGCCGTACCGTGAGGCCATATACGAGTACATATAGTCAACTCCAAATGTCCGTAGACAAAAGTTGGGGCCGCGGCGCGGGTCTCTCGCTGTCTGCTGCACGGATTCAGCGTGGCATGCAATGCAGAGATGCGGAGGAAAACCGCTCCGCGGTCCCAACTCTTGTCTACGGACATTTGGAGTTGACCATAGGTTGAATGATGAATGATGGATGAAATTAATACCACCAATTTATGCGAAAATGTCGACTTTATTGAGTTTTTTTCCGCCATTATTGAAGAAAGGAACATGAATGGCCGTCGAACTCCTTCGCAAGTACAAATTTCTTCGCAAATATTTCATTTTAAAACGAAACCCCTATTTTTTTGAACTCATAAATCTGTTCCGCAAAATTGGTTCCTTCCAAGGAAACGAGATCTTTTACTTGATAGAAATGGAAAATAAGAATTGCAAATGAAACTGCAGTAATGCGGAAAGGCGACTAGTAAGTACCATGTACAGTAGCGGTCAAAATGATATGATCAGAGGCACTGTTGAAGGCAGAATTTCAAAATATAACTCAACTAAGGATTGAGCTATTTTGATGAAATTTGAGGATATGGTGAGGGTCTAAGAGTTCTTTCTTTCCCCTGCCTGACACTGGCATAAACTGCTTCTAAGCAGATCTACCGCATTTCAAGTGCAAATTCACTGTTTTATCAACATTATGGTTTTTCGACTGCTTCGCGACACCTCAGCTCCGGAAGAAATTTTTCTAAATCGTATCGTAAGCGAGCAATTTGCTATATAAATTGCGTTCTAAGGTTCTTCACTTTACATTTAAAAGTGGGCCGGTCAAAAAGTCGCATAAAAGTGAGAAAAAAGATTTTTTCAAAATTTCAGACTAAGAAGCATTGATCCCGACTGGGAATATTCCTGTGATATCCGCTACTAGCAACTATCCTGATATCAAAATATGAACTGTTTTGCTATTCATATGCTTCATATATTCAGACCCAGTTTTTGGTGATTTCGATCAATTAATTTTGTCCTCCCGTTTGAGCAGCAAAGGAAGCGCAGCAATAGCATAGTGGTGGAAAAAATAGGCAATTATGTGCCCAATCTGTACCAACTCTTCCTTTCTCCCAGCAGTTGAGAATAAGAATGCTGGACAAAATCGATGAAATCTGAGAAAGTTGATGTTCAAGCTCAATAATCCACGTTAATTGAGTCTGTGTCAATGCTAAGCTGCCACTGGAAAGCGCCCATGGAGTTTTAATACATACTCAAATTTGGGTTGAATAACTCAATCCAGAGACGAGTTATAACGAAAGATTCCCTAGTCAAAATGGCTCTGATCATATCATTTTGACCGCTACTGTATAGCGACAAAGTGACGAAATCTTGACCCTAAATAGGAGAGATGGATACATTTTTGAGCGTCCAGAAAATACAAATGGGCACCACAGCACCAGAGGAGCGGTGCAGGCTGCAATCAATACTGCTGGTTAAAATAGCACAAAAACACTTAATTCTACTAAGAATCTCGGCTATCACGCATTCCGCTACAGCCTGGCATTGAATTATTGACTCCAGAGAATATCGTGTAAAGACTAAGGTGAAAAATTAAAGATGAGATCGATAATGTGGCCGTGAATGAACGATAAGAAGAAAAATCGCCGAGGAGGAAAGATAAGAACGTTCAGTGGGAGTGAATCCTTTGATGTCTGACTCGATTGAGTAGTCGAGTCTGACTCGATTGAGTAGTCGATACTTCGAATAACTTAGTTTTCAGGTCATTCCGAATCGTCGGCGGTTGAGGTAGATCAAAATTCGACTTCTGTTAAATCCGATTCGATATGATTCGGTCGCGTCAAACATTTCTTTATTACAACAGTGAAAGAAGTGGTCTATCTCTAATAAATGGTCAGCAACTAGGCGGCGCGTTTTTCCTACATATAATAGTAGTGCCTCAAGTTCTGAGCCTAATTCTGGGACTGGGTGCATGATTGAGGAGCTGAGTAGGGAGAAGCTAGTGGCTTGGGGAGCGTACAGGAACATCGACGACGTAGTAAAGAAGACGAAGAATACCAGATGTGGTGCCCACCCTTTCAGGAGCAGGATTCTCTCTGCCCGAGGCAACCACTCCGGAATTTTCGCATGTTAAGGTTGGGTCGCCGAAGTTTCGAAGTCCCTTTACAAAATAGAGAGAAATTTTGTTCTATTTGAAATTCATTTGTTTAATTTGATAACGGTTTTTTGAATGTTTAGTTTTATTTACTTGCTGTTACTAAAACCAGTATACAGTGGCGGCCACATTTTTAGCACACCCACGATTTTGGCCGACAGAATTTTTTGCATTTCTCAACCTTATAATGAGCAATCAAAACAAGGTTCGAGTATGTGTTGAGGCACTATTGGGGCTTCCTTCCTGTTGCTTACCACCGGCACAGATTCGGTCCAAACTGGATTAAAAAAATAAAAGTTCAACTTCGTCGGTTTTCCTAAAGTTTGTGTGAAATTCGTGTATCTCGCTATGGAAGGAAATGAAGTGGTGATTCAGATTGAGCATGTTTCTCATCAACATTTCCTTATGAACGCTTTTACTGTACTCCACACACCGGCTGGAGCCAGAGACAGAAACAAACTTGTCAATTTCGTCAAAAATTTCATTTTTATGAATCTTGCTAATAAAGCAAGCCTCGGAATCTTCATTTTAGTATCTGATTGCCTCTGAGCAGCACAAATCGGGAAAAAAATCCGCGACTGGAAATGCCTGTTTTATCCTTGGAATCACCGTGAATCCTTTTTTCATCATTTTTTCACTCCTGTTGACAATTTTTGCTAGGTGAGAAACTGCTCATCGAAACTACTACAGCAAAACACGCATTCATGTCGGGAATAAAATCACATTTTACTCAGATCCAATAAAGTCATCTAAGAGAGAAGCTGAAACTTTTCCAAAAGCACTGCATTTTCAGCTCTCAATGCGTGCAATCCCATCCAGAAGCATTTCCCTGAGCAACAAAGTTGATGGGGAAAGGAGAACACTATGCCTATCACAACCTCAAGTATTGTCCTGATAGCTCATTCCATTCCTGAGATACAGATTTTATATTTTCATCAGTTGATCGCCTAAAATCGGCAGCGTGCTAAATATGTGACCGCCACTGTATATACGTAGTTCCTTTGAAGTACTCCTTGAACAGGGCGCAACTGACAACCAAACAAGAACACCGCAAAACTCATTGGCACTTTTATCTCAGTGAATTCAATCAGCATTCATGTAAAACACGAAATAAAGTACAAAAATAAATACCCGCTTGAACGGACTAAACGATCAACAAAAGTGACAACCTGATTTAGAGTAAACGAAGAAAAGTATAAACAAAATTTTGGGGAGCGTGGAGGCAATCGCAGAAAAAGGAGAGCAACATTCTGGATAAGTACAACAAATTAAGGCTTCAACAAAGGCTGAAGAACAACTTATTCTATAGAATAACGTCTCAAAAACGACGACCCTACAAACTGCAAGAAGGCCTAAGTGAATGAAATTGACTCTCTGAATATCCTTAGCAATTACTGGGATAGATATACAGCTTTTTACATTCCCACTTGTAATTCTGTGCGATGGGTACAGCTCTACTTCAAATATCCTTAACAGCTCCTAGAGAAGTTTTTGTCATCTGAGCTTCAACGTCCAGAAACTGCTTCATTGTGTCGACCTGAAAAAAGCAAGTTATTACGAAGGAGCTGCATTGCTGAATTTTTCCTAGGCCTGGAAACATCATTGAAATTACTAAAGGTAAACATGCCGACGGACGTATTAATGATGGGTAAATTTGTGGGATTTCAACACGTACCCTGGGTAACCCCAAAGATGGATGTGGCCGCTGAACATAGCCATAAGCTTTCTATTGTCGCCTTACTTATAGCACCCAGTATCGCCGTCGCTCAGGCAGCATCGATTTTGATGCGTATCGATTACTGGTGAGTGGCTCGTGCGCGGCAGCGATGCTAGCTATGTATGCTCCGCGCATAATCAATAGCTATCGAAATCACTGTCGCCGATGACGACGATGCAGGGTGCCACACTTTCACGTCGGATGAACAGCCACAGCCTACCTTGAAATTTACCCTTCCCGGGCAGGGGGGAGGGGGTCACGAACTAGAAGGAAAGAATGGAGCACTTGTGCATTATGAAAAAAAAAACATCTTCTGAAAATTTTGCACTGTTGAACATCCGAACTCCCGAAATTTAGGGAAAAAAACTGCTGGAAATTCGCCTATGGCCTACCAGATATTGCCGGAAATGGAGGAGGAGGAGTACAGTGAGATTACTAAAGGTAGTTGGAATTGAACGTCTCATTCGGCTGGAGAACGGTAGTGTCATTGAAAATGATCCCTTTGACTGTCTTCAGCCTTTCAAAAATATAACTCCCCACTTGTACAAGAGTTAAGGTATTTCGTGAAGTAACTATCTATCGTATGCCCACTGTAACCATAGAAAAATGCGGTTTCGGTGAAAAAAAATGTATACGGTATTTAAGTATGTTAAAGGCCTAAAATGCTTCATACAGAGCTTCAGTGGGGATTTTTCTAGATTCTCAAATCCTGGACGTGGAGCAGTGCCAAACTATTTTTGAGGGTCCTCCTCCCCAGACATTCCCCGAGTTGAGTCCCATGCCATTGAGGGTCGAATAGCCAAATGGGCAGGGTTGAGGTGTCATTCCAAGTGTTGTTCGGTTGTTATTCGGTTCCTAAGAAATTGCTGTGCTGCCCCTATACAAAGAATGAATGTCAATCCTATAGCGACCAGCACCCCAGTCGAGCACCTCAACGACATGGAGATTCAGTTCGGAGGATGTCTGACAGTCGCCATACTGGCGAGTACCTGAGAGGATCTGTCCACCTGCTTATGGATTAGGGAGCGAAAAGGGTAAATAGGCAATACCCCATCAACAAGCCTTCATAGTTTCAATAATTTCGCTCAAAAGTGATTATAGTGATCACACCAGGGTCACCTTAGTCCTGGCAAGCTGACTACCGCTGTGATTCTCTAACGTTTTTTCTATGGAGCCGATGCAGTGTGATGAGTTACTCTAACCAGGGACTGGGAGCATCGATGAAATCACCCATGGTAAACGTTTACAGCCCCATGTCAACAATGAGTTAGTTTTTGTGGTGTGAACACGTTTACCCAGGGTAACCTCGATGATGCATGCGGGCTGAGGTCCTAACCAGATATTTGGTTTCTTAGCACGTCATAATTCAGATGAAAATATGAGGGTTTATTCGGAAGAGCTAGGATATTTACTACTATCACATTCCATAAGTAAATTATTGGCGTCAATGGATAACCCAGTGTGATATGGCCTTTTTTTGTTTTGTTTAATTCATTTATTTTATCTGAACGACGTTCGGTTGCCCTTGCCTGGGATACGTTGATTGTATAATACAGTAAATAAATAAATCATCCATATAGCATATTATGAATATTCTCAGTTCAAATAGCTTTCCCCACAAGACTCACCTTATCCTTAAACCGTCCCAGTGTGTACGACACTCTGCTCTTGTGTATCAAATACGAGAACACCACAAATATGACGACAACAGGAACTAAACATGGAAATACGCTTGGAAGGAAAAGTGCAGAGTGGATAAATGGCCGGGAGCCTAAGACAACTTACTGAGCATAGCTGTGGTAATGTAGCCAGCTAACTGGTAATCAACTGAGGTGAATTTAACAAAGAATATTATGCCAATTTCAACAAGGAATAACAATAAACCAATACACGTTGAGAATAGCCACGATAGGTCGATGTAGAATCTGGAAGAGGAGCAGCATGAAGTTTCATGGGTAAGCTAGCCCTGTGATGTAAAATATGAGCCAAAATAACTCACTTTAACCGAATATGTGGCGAATCCTGTGTGCAACCGGTCGCTTCCATATACGGTAGGATACAAGTTGACATCATAAGTGCTAACAGATGCACAGATACAAGAAGTGTAGTGATCACTCCTAGCAGGATCAGCAGCCAATGCGGCGTGCTCTGGTCATACTGTAACTCCACAAGCGCCACCTGAAGCAGTAAAGATCAAATCTGACATACACAAAAAAGAAAGAAAAAAAGAGAAGTTCCTCGTAAAATATTGGGATTGGCACTTTTCCGCAATCAGAGCCATAGAGACTTCGAAAAACTTTTTTCACTAAAACTTCAGGGAGGGTGGGGGTTACTTAGGGTTGTATCAATACTTTGAAGAGTAACCCCACTTTTGTGCGGTTACGGTAGGTGTACGATAGATGCTTTGTCTTATAGAATTTTCTCATTTTTTGTGCAAGGGATTACGCCTGACGATGACCACAATTCCGACTTCGTCTTGTATGACACTATCATTTCCCTATCTATACCTGCATTCTCCCTTTTTTAAAATTATTTACCATCATTTTCCTCGTTCTTCCATAACTTTTACTGTCATTCTCCTGCCAACACCTGCATTTTCCTATTTTTCCTACCACTAAATCACGAAAGTATGGTTGCGGCACAAAATGGATACTTCCTTCGGGCTCAACAGCCCCAAATAAGCCCTTAGGCAGTTTCACTTGGAGAAATTTCAATTTCTCTGGCGGCCCCGGATATAATATAGTAGCGGGTTACTTCAGGGCCTACATGCATCGCTGAGATTACTCACGGTGAACGTGTTAACGCCTCCAGACTACTGGGTCTACTGGGTAAATTCGAAGCCGCATGCTTTATTGAGATTACCTAGGTTGACTATGCTGACACCCCATGAATCTGCTCATCGTTAACATTGGCGTCAACATGTTTACCCAGAGTAATCTCAATGATGCATCCAAGACAAGTAAACTTTACCTCCAACTTCACCCTGTGAAATGGAGGTAAATATTTTGATGAATTCCCAAAAGAGAGTAAACTTTGGGCTTAAACGTGATTGTTACGGGTAAACTCAATTATGAATGCCACCTCAGGCTTAGGGGTAAATGCGGAAGTGTTAACGCGTTTACCCTGTGTAATCTCAATAATCCATGCCAGCACAGATGGGTGACTTTTTGGGTTTGTGAAGAAGGCTACGAAAAAACGAAAGGATTTCAAGAAACAGCATTATCCAGCGCTGGAAAACTAAAAGCATGCACTGCACAAGGCCGAGTTCCGAAATGAGATTCAAGTAAATCCAATCCAATCTGCCTTGAGACCAAAGAAAAAATGACTACTATTCGAAACCAAGTGGAATGTATAACAATCAGGATTCCGAAGCTTAAAAAATGTTCACGAAAAAATGCAGTTCTAGAGTAGTCTACATATTGTAAAATAGAATACTGAACTTTAAAAGGCCTCCCCTGTTCTCTCATTCATTTTTTAATGCCGTCAAAACTTCTGAATCATACAGTTTACTTCATGGGTTCACAATAATGCTTCTCCTGAACTTTCCCGAAATAACTCTTGTACCAATAAAACGACTTTTCAGAAATACGTACAAAAATTTACCACCTTTTTGTGCAAATTTCGAACAAATCGCAAAGCTTAATCATTTCTTTTCTACAGGTTTTGCGGATTAATGCATCACGGAGCTCAAAGATAAGATATCAGTGGCAATTTGCGTCATCAACAGACTTACAAAAGTAAAAAAAGGTTATGAACCATGAAAAACTAGTTTCATCGCTAATTATGATTTGTGCCAATCCAGAAGAATCTAGGGAAAGCTTTCAGAAGCACAAGAAAAGATGAAATGATGTGAACTCACCATAGCGAAACCAGCCAGAAGCGCTGACGTCCTGCTGCTGGCCTTCAACTGCGCTTTGCTCAGGTCGTAGTTGTACTTCTCCGACATGTCCAACTCTCCTCGATGCCTGAATAGAGGAAGAATGAGAATGGCCGGCGGTAGGACAGTGTCAGTTTTGGTGTGATGCAGCCCCAAAATCAACACATTCCGCCGCCCGCTGAATCATCAGCGCTATCAACGTGTTCTGTACGCAGCTGTCAGCCGCTAATTCTGAATGCCGGAGCTGCCGGCTGGTGAAAAAACGTGAAAAGCCACTTTAGCACATCCCAAATCCCATTACAGACCTATCAGGTCATAACCCAAAGAGTCATAGGAAGACAGACCCAAAGTCAGCATCTGGACCACCATTCGCGATCCCCAGTTGGGGACTGGGACTAGGCGGCCGCAGTGACGACGAGGACGATCCTTTGGCGAGCGTAGGCACTTCGAGGAAGAATTGCGGCACCGGCCACGGGAGCGACGCATTAGTGCTGCCTTGAAACGATACCATGGACTGGATGTCATCCACAGAGATGGAGCATCGCGGTGCCAACGACTTCTTCAGCAGTGCCGTTCGAGAAGGATCGAACGAGCGGGGCATCTGAGGCACATACTGAGTGAACACTAGGAAACGAAGAGGACTTCGAGTTCGTGAGAAAATCCGAATGACGTCACAAGGAGTTTCGAAAACAAGGCTGGAATCCATTAACACATAACTAAGCAAAGCCAGTGCTGGGATTCATGAACATCCCAGGATTAACAGAATTTACCCACCCATCCTGAGTGGACGAGCTATCCAGGCTGAAATGGATATATTTTGTCCAAACGACTAGTCTCTGTCAGCAGTTACAAATGATAGCACTGATACCAGGATATGTGACATTTCCATGGACAAACTCATCCACTCTAAAGAACCGGAAGGCATAGAACCTTCCCTTCCCGGGAACGTTCATGAATCTCACCATGGGTAAATAAACCTACTTTCACGCCCCTTTCCTGTACCTCTTAACGTTACATCGTCCATAGGATGACCAATAATGCTAAACATCGTTAGTCTACTTGACTAATGTTTCATGAATCATAGCCCGGAAGGCTTGGAATTTTTCAGGAAGACGTGCTAGAAAGCGGGAGGGATGAACAATAAAAGGCATAAAACATGTAGGCATGCTCGCTTGAAGAAGTGGAAGAGATAACGTAGTGAGTATGAACAAAATTGCCAAGAACTGGATCAGGGTTAGAGAATTTACTGAACAAAAATCACACAAATTTAATTAATTTGACAAGTAATTGGAAAATTCATGCGAAAGATCGAATAATCTCGAATCCTGCGCATGTGATCTTACTAATACTTCAGTGATAGCTGGAGTAAAAAAAAATTGAATTAAAACAAAATGAGCGGCTTTGACACTAAGGGCAGGCCATGAAAACATAAAATTCACTTCAATAACTCTGAACAAACCGCCATTTGTGACCTAAAAGAATAACGTCCATAGCTGGACATAATGACCACACAGAGGAAAGAGCAGCAGTTTTTGTTCTATCCTAAGGAAACAGACGTGAAGAAGTCGGTGATTCAAATCCTTGTTCTAAAGCCAACCATTTTTGAGTACGTGGGTGGCAAATTCTATGGAAACAATGATTTTCTCTTCGAATCCTGGATTCAAAATTAGATGTGCGGCGCATTCCAAGAAAGCATTCATTAACACCGCACACACAACAAAAAAAAATGGAAATTGAATGCAGTGAATTCCACCCCCTCTTTAATGAGCAGATCGTGAGACGATACATATTCTGCACCCCTCATTTCTTTATTCCACAGCTGAACGGCCCTTCCTTTTCTGAACAATTCAGTTCATGATCTTCGGAAGTATGATTATTCGGATATTCAATAATGTATCTACATTACCCATCACTACATAGTAATCTGTGTAGCAACATTTTTTGGAAACATTTCCTGTAACCTGGATCGAATCGACAGACACCGCCTGAATCCAAGACATCGCCCCTGGATGCATCATTGAGATCACCCACGATCTGGATGCATCATTAAAGGCAGAGGACCACCTCATTTTCGTGGTTGAGGTAATAGCAGATTCAGCATCTACTCGGCACGCTGATTCCAGCGATATACACATATTGTTTCAAAATGGTCATTAAACCCGTTTTCCAGGACGGGGCCTGTAACAGTTTGCTAACCCGAATTGACGTGTGAAGCTGTTGATCTTATCGATCGAACACGCAAAGACACGTTGGCCACCGTGGCAGCCGTGGCGGGCAGCCAGCACAGCTTGGAGCGATCCACCTCCGGGCTCCAAATTTTAGCCACTTCGACCCCTTCGAGAAAGGGGCTTTCGTCGCTTTCGTGCCTATTGATGTACCTTGCTGGGATTGTCATGACGAGAAGGTTCAGGATGTGTCACTATCCCCAATATACGGGACGAGGTGGTCCTCTGCCTTTAAGACTAACCTGGTTGAACTTACTAACGCCCATTCAACGAAGGGTAATTTTGTGTGATGTTAACAGATCTAGCTTGAGAAGTTTCAATTGTGCATCTGGCTCCCCTACTGCCAAGGTCCCTTTCAGAAACATTGTCAATGGCAAAACCAGCCACCCTTTCCTTTTGAGTATGCACTCCCACTAGATCTGAAGGTCGTCCACGTGGGTTCACCATCCATCGTAAACCCATTTTTCGGGGCGAGTTAATCGCAGCCTTTCCCGCATCCAGAATTCCTGCATAATATTATAAAAATTTGGAATAGAGTATCAGAAGTGTTTTTGTAGTCGACGTCCAGAGTGACCCCAATTTTCGGGACACAGTAAGCTAATTGTTCATAGTAAGATTCGATCAACATAATTATCATTATATTCGCATGAGTGCCACACATTTATTATATTTTGATCAATGTCACATATTTTTATTATCATAAAAAGGTCCGCGGCGCTTCCAGACAAGCGGATTCCCGTAAAAAAAAGCCCAGAATTCCACAGCAGTAACATTTTTGGGCGCCTATCACCTATCTCACATCTATCACCAACAGGGTGCTATTTTTCAGGATTTTCTCAATAGAGAAATAGCAAAAGTTTTCTCAGCCATCATAGACAAGAGAATTCCGAGCATTCCAGAAATACATCTGAGAGAGAATTCATTAAATAAGCACGCACTGTTGCGTGGACAACATCCCGTTGCTTAGATTTCGTGAATGGAAAATGAAGTGTTTATTGTTACTATTTATAGCTTACTTTTAGTGGACAGAGAATAGAACACGAAAAACTGACAGCTAGAGGAAAAAATCTAGTTGAAGCATGTTCCTTTTTGAGGAGAAAGAGGGAGGAGGTGAGGTGCACAATGGGGATGGAATGAGGCTCAGAATGCAGCCCATAAAAGAATTGTGGCTTCTATATAGAATGCATTTCCTTAGGAAGAAGCTTGAGAAAATAAACAGAGAAAAAATGCCAAGCAGTTCATGTGTTTTGCTCTTGCACAAAAGACAAAGCAGAAAAATCGAAAGCGAGAGAATATGCAGTTACACTTAAAAGCAATGATCGCATTCCAAATACATATTTCATAACCCCAACTGGTTTGATGGAAAACTAATAAAAATTTTGCGGGAAGGTGCCATTTATCTTTCGGTGCGCACCGTAACTGTTCGGATTTTGTCACATTTCTTCATCTAACGATAAGTCGGGTTTCTAATACAGTCTATTTCACTGGGAAGATAGGAAAGACGTCAGAGTGGGAAAGAGCACGGAAAATGTGCTAGGATTGGCGAAGGTGACTTGAAAAACAGGAAATTTGTACGAATACCCAACTGTTGTCGCGTTTGAAATGGACTGTAGAACATTCTTATAAAAGCTGGACTTTACTGCATGATGATGACGTACCACTCCAGGAATTCGTGGAACAAAGACGAGACGTACCCTTGGAAAAAATGAAAAAGTCACCCATCAGGAACTGACTAACGCTTCAAATATGAAAACTACTGCGGGATTTCGGGGAACTCTCACACCCAGCTTGCACACGTGGTCCGGGCCGGGGCTGAGTCAATAACAGCGTCAATTCGAACACCTTTGAACAGTGCATGGAAGCCACCAAACAATGCCACTTGCACTGTCACGGGCTACTACGCGTCGATTAAATTTTGTGGATCGATCCTGGCATTCATTTTTACCCATAGCACTCTGGATCCCCGGATTCCCCGGATCGATATAACGCTTGTAAAAGGATGCATCAGTAAATAGTGACAATAAAACTAACCCTTGAGCGTAGCGGTATGAATAAGAGCTTGGTTAGGGGAGAAATGTCGATACTTTGATCGATCGCACTGTTTTTAACAACTGTCCAGTAACAAACAAGTAAAACGGATAAATGAGGCCCGGTGCATGAGCAAACGACTACCAGACCCGATTCAGATCTGGGACTGCATGCATCATTGAGATTACCAACGGTAAACCTGTCAACACCCCACAAATTTACCGGCGTCAACAGGTTTACCCTGGGTAATCTGAATAATGCATTCAGGCCCTGATCAAATTATTCTTGAAGACGACCTGACCCTGAATGCATGATTAAGATTACACAGGTTAAAACAGTTGACACTTGTGTTAACTGTGCGTGAATTTGAGGAGTGTTACTGCGTTTACCCTGGGTAATTTCAACTACGCGTGCGGACCTAAGTTGGATTTTTGAGTCGCCAAGGGGCTATAAAAATTATTCGTAATCTCATATCCATGGGTATGACTATCCTTGGTTAACAGCTGGGTAACAACAACTTCACCTATGGGAAACCATGTTTATGGGAATCAGAGGCCACATGCATCATTGAGATTACCTGAGGCAAATGTGTTAACACCATTCAGATATAACTATCGCTGACAAGAGTGTCAACAAACTTTACCCTGATTAACCTCACTTTCAACACCTTTACCCAGGGTAATCGCATTGTCAGCACCTTTACCCTGGATGATCTCACTGTCAACACCTTTACCCTGGGTAATCTCAATGATGCATATAGGCCCAGGTGAAGAGCAAATCTGGGTATGTTAACGCATTTGCCATGGGTAATCTCGCTGATGCATCCAGGCCCAGACTGGTTAAACGGTGGTAAAAAAATAAACGCGGAAAAGAAAAATGAAGCGAATTTTAACAGCGTAGACAGAGTTCGGACTCTGCAAACGAGTCTAAGACCATTAGCCGTAAACGGCATGCTGATAAGATAATTTCAACACTGACGTTGGCTCATATGCTCTCTAAACACACGTCAGGGTAAGGAAAAAGCAAAAGAACGTTGCTCTTGGAGGGGAAAATCTTGTCAGTTCTGTGGCCACACACGTTATCGAAATTACCCAGGGTAAAAGTAATAACACCACACAAATTCACCTATCGTTAACACACGGTGGCATCCTTCAGTGAAAGTGGAGGTACATAAACATTCACCACGAGGTATCATACCTCTTAGTGAAGCTAGGTAAACGTGGTAGATAGGCATAGATTACCTCGTATGTACTTACCCCAATGCTCGCTGGCCAACTTTTTGATGAATTCGAAAAAAGGTAAAATTTGAGAGCAATCGAGATTACCACAGATAAGCGCATTAATGAGTATCACCTAAAGGCGTAAATACGTTTACCCTGGGTAATCCCAATGATGCATCCAGGTGCTGGAGAGAAGGAAATGTAATCGAAAGGTCAAACCATGTCCAAACAAATAACAAAAGCAACAACGAGTGAGCTTGTTAGCAGTGATAACTGGTAAAAAAAAAAAACTTCATCCATATATATTAGGTTGTTGCGAAAATAATTGCCGTTTCACGGTATGCTTGAGAAAAAATTTTTTTCTTGCCCAATTCAACAACTTCAAGCCAACTTGTGCTAGCTCCTGGTAGGGTTTGTTCTGCTCTTTCAGATGCTTCTTCAATAATCTCGCTAGCTCTTCCCTGGACTTTTTTTATAGGGTCGCGAAAAATGGTGAGCCGACGCGATTTTCGAGTGATCATGTTGTACGAGTTCAAACTCAGCATTCTGCAGCGGAAGCAGCCCATAATATGGCGCTTGTTTTTGGCACGGACTCTCCTTCCGAAAGAACAGTGAGGTGCTGGTTCGAAAAATTCTCTTCCGGCGATTTTGATCTCGAAGATTAACCCGGTCGTGGTCGAAGGATGTCGCTGGACGATCAAGCACTGAGAGCAGCGGTGGAAACGAAACCCGATACTACTACTCGTACGTTGGCGGCAGGCCTGGGGGTTCACTATGCTACAGTTTCAGAACATTTGGCCTCCATTGGCATGGTGAGAAAAATGCAAAATTGGACACCCCATGATCTGACCGATGACCAGCAATCCACCCGCTACGAGATCTGTTCTAACCTTATCGTTCGCCAAGAAAACTAGCCATTTCTTCACCGTTTATTAACTGTAGATGAAAAATGGTTCCTATTCGATAATAAGAAACGTGGTTATGTGTGGGTAGACAAGTTCTCTACCCCTCCAAGCTTCCCTAAACCAGATCTTCACCCTAGAAAGGTTATGTTGACAGTTTGGTGGTGTTCTAAGGGAATTATTCATTATAGCTTTCTGCAACCTGGTCAGGCTGTTACAGAAGAGTCCTACTGTTGCGACTTAGACCTGATGTATGAAAAGTTGCGACAAATGGTGCCGGCAGTGGTAAACAGAGGTGGGCCTGTCCTGCTCCAGGATAACGCTAGGCCTCACACTTCAAAACTCACCCAGCAAAGACTGACGCAGTTAGGCATCGAGGTTCTCCCTCATCCACCTTACTCTCCAGACCTCTCTCCTACCGACTATCTCTTTTTGCGGGCTCTCGGAGCAAACCTGCGTCAGCAGCAGTTTCCTGATTTGGAGCATGTTGAAATTGCCTTCCAAGAGTTCTTAAAATCTTGTGATCTCAGTTTCTATTGTAAAGGTATAAATGAATTACCAGATCGTTGGCAGAGATTTGTAGAATCTGATGGATTTTATTTTGATAAATAAAGTTGAGTTTGAACAGAGTTACAGCATTTTGAACTGGACTGTCTATTTCGGCAATTAATTTCGCAACAACCTGATATTATCCTAGCAGAAATCCACAATTGTGGCAGTGCATCCAGTGTTTTATCCCAATTTAAAAAATTTATCCTTTCAAGTTGAAAAAAATGCAAGGTAAAGAAACGTTCCATTTGAAAAAAAAAGAAAACAATAGGAAGAAATTGAAAAAAATGTAATGGGTCTTTGAATACGTTACTGCGGAAAAAAATACTACAACCACAAAAAAAAAACAAATAAATAAGAACCAGGTAACTGTTTCCTGGCCTAATAGAGCTGCTTCTTTAAATCTTTCTAAGAATTTTAGTAATGTTTTGGCTCAAAAAACACGTAATCTATACTGAGCTACAAGAATCAAATAATATGATGATGGCCCAAAAGTCTTGACCAGATGTTAAACTTTTTTTTTGCAAACAATAGTAACATTACTATTCATGGATGGAGCCTGGTCTGCCAATTTTTATAGTCGGGAAGTCGTAGAACATTCTACCACATTCTATAGCCAAAGAATTTAAATTCAAGACCAAGGAATTCTGGGTTCTGGAAAAATAGTTAGTTTTTTGGACCAACCCAATAAAGTCACCTAATACACAAGTAAATTGATTTTTTACAAAACTTTAAAATTCATAAAATGCTAAACATCTGAATTTTCTGAGAATCCGAGACTAGCCTTACCTCCATGGATTTGTCGTTAGTTTGTTCACCTTTTAAATTATTGAGATTCTCTTAAAATTAGTTCTGAGTTATCTGCATTTCTTAGTTTCACCTTGATTTACGACACACCTTGTTGTGCATTGAAAATAAATAAATAAAAATATAAACACATGGAAAACTGCGCGGCAGCCGCGATGTCTCAATCGACGCAAGCAAAATCGAGCCGGTCGAGGTGGAAAACTGGCTCTATCAGTTCATCTTTAAACTAAATTTTGGCACTATGCGATCATCTCGCCCTATCAGTTTCGCGCCATCGCTCTCCCGGACACCACTTGGCAAACGCCACTTGCTGAGTCACCAGCACTCCAAATTTGCACCTCAACCAGAGATCAATGGATCCTTAACCTCGTGGTTACTTCGATCTTATGGGAAACTTATCAACCCAGCGCTTAAGACAGCAAAAACTGCAAGGACGAAGATTCTCAGAGAAGCAAGGCAGAAAAGACGAGCAAATAGAGATATCGCATTCCTGGAGTGATAACAGCAGAGCAGCGATGACGTGTCGGCAGCTGTTCGACGCCAAAAACGGCCAAAAACACAATTTCGGCAACAAAACGTCCTATAAAAGGCATTCAAGAAAGAGCAAGAGGCTTAAGAGGAGTTATGCTTCAGAAGAAATACTGAAGTAACAACTCTCTAACAATCCACAACGCTGCAATGGCAGCAAAATGGAACCGAACCGTCACATGAGCAATAAAATCCCAATAACAAATCACGTTTCTGGACATTTCTTTGGGGGGAAAAACATAACTGCAATTTCGATCCAAAACGAGATAGGAAACCAGATGGGAGAAGTTTGCCGTTAACCTTCCTGAGAAAAACCCTAGGAATTCATCTTACTTTCCGATTCCGCTACTTTGTAAGGGAAACTGCACCTCAAGAACATCTACTGGTAGAACTTTTCTTTCGTTTCTGGATGAGTTATTGATTCGTCATTTAAGAAAGTGAAAATACCTGCTATAAAAGCATACTTAACAGAAATCAAGAAGAAAAAAGATATTACTACGCTGATTACAGTTGTAATAAGAACTGTAAGCCGGTCATTTTAAGAAAAAATCGAAAAAAAGCTATTTTCAGCTATCTCAGTAGATCATAGGTGTACTAACAATAAAAATAGTTCCAGAACTAAATCAAAAGGAGAAACTCACATGTTTTCCCTTTTCTTCACCAGGGTCAACGAAATGGTTAATTTTATGGGGGAATATTTTATTAAAATACAATAAAACACGTAAAAATGTAGCACCATTCGCCCGTTTCGTTCCCTTACCCACACACGGGTATGTAGGCCCAAAAATTAGGTTCTCCCGTTCCCGTTTTGGTGATAGTAAAAAGTCCACCTCAACACCCCTCTCTCCTCTCCCCATCCAACCCTTCCCCCCTTCACCCC
>JARK01001355.1:279718-320583 GCA_000688135.1 Ancylostoma ceylanicum | reverse complement strand
AAAAAAAAAAAAAAAAACAAAACAAAAAAAAGATCACCAAGGAGTGAACACAGAAGCCAATGAGAACCCAAGTAAGTAAATATAGTAAGTATGCATAGTAAGTATGTAGTAAGTAAAGAACTGTCAAAAAACTGGTTCACCTCTCAGCGTTTCATTTAACACCGAATAAATTAGTGGTAAAGTGTTAGAATGTCGCACTGGAAGGCTGAATATAACCCAAAACAATCAATGAATTAGGGAAATAGGATATGGCATGGAGATTTCGCTAAAAATCCACAAAAATACATCTAGTTAGAGCTTTTCAGTGGTGGATGAGGCAGAGTTGTCACATGTTCAGTGAAAAAAGTCGAGAAAATGAAGGAAGTCTCCGGATTGTTAAAGTTTACCCTGATTATTACAAATTAGGTAAGGTTACACTAGGTTATACTACTATACGACAATCTATAGAGTTGAAGGGCGACAACCATTTTTAGAAAATGCAGGATTAGGTTGAGGTCAAGCCAGTGTTACCTCAAAAGTAGTATAGATAAAGGGTATTCGGAAAAGCTGAAAAAACAGGAAACCAATGAAAATCCATGGAAAAACAATCAATGGCAGCCTTAAAACTGGAATAACTAAAGTAAAACTGGAATAGCCCCGGAAAAACCAGGAAACCAATGAAGATCCACGTAAGGGTAATCAATAGAAACCTTAATGCTGGAATAACCAAAGGAAAATTGAAATAACCCCGGAAAATACCAGGAAACCAATGAAAATCCACGCAACGCAATGAAAATCCAATGAAAAGCAGCTTTAAAACTGGAGTCACTAAAGAAAATCGAAATAACCCGGGAAAAAACGAGGAAACCAATGAAAATCCATGGCAGAACAATCGATAGCAAACTGATTCACCTATGAGCACATTTCGTTCCTCCTTGTCGTCACTGGAATAGTTGGAATGCGAGTAGCCTTCCATGTTGGCGGCTGCGGCAGCAAGCCGCGCGCGAGCCAGCGAACTCACTCGCACCATCCACGCCCCCGCCGCCGCTCCTCCACGCGGCCCACCACACGACACTTTGACAGCGGGGCGATGTTTGGATAGAAGCCAGAAGTACCGCTAAGGTACTGGTAGACGTGCTTGAGATGTTAGTCTGAACGAGGAAGCGGTTCAGAGGAAAGTTCGAGGAAAAATAAAGCGAGTTGGACGAGGAGAAGAATCTGGGCCTGAATGCATCATTGAGATTACCCATGGTGAACGTTCTGACGCATGTGAGAATGATTGGTAGATTTTGGGGTGTTGAGATGTTCACCCTGGGTATTCTCGATGTGTATGAGGCCCCAGGATAAATAATGATGTAAGTGAGACAATGACGACCCGAAAGGTCACCTGACAGGATTTATGATCCAGAAAAAGCAAACGGAGAGTCACGAAGTCGGTTACGGACTGAAATGCAAGCGCTAATGATAGAGAGGTTAGAAGTGTAACTCGTTAATACTGCTTACTAGACGTTTGACTGATGAGAGGAAGACTGATATGAGTGGCGATGACTAAATACCACCCGCAATAGGTGTTGAGAAATGAAACTTTCGTCTAATTTCCTCTTTCTGGCGGATATCTAACGAATTCTACTCACAAAAAATACCTAAAAGAAATCCTGGAAAGTTTTGTTTGCTTTTCAGGACTGGGATTCATGAAACGGTAACCGAGCAAGCTTATCGTGATTAGCATGATTGGTTTTCGCAGAGACTGTACGATACCACTACTGTACGATACAACTGTACGATACAGGACGTGAAAGGTGATTTGCTAACCAGGTTCCACTCGGATACGTGTTCATGAATCCCAGTCCAGGTTGGAAAGGGTAACCTTAAAGGCAGGGGACCACCTCGTTTCGTATGTTGGAGATAGCAATATATCCTGGACCGTCTCGTCATGACAATCCCAGTAAGGTACATCTACAGGCACAAAAGATGACGAAAGCCCCGTTCTCGAAAGTGTCGAAGCGGCCAAAATTTGGAGCCGGGAGGTGGAGCGCTCCAAGCTGTGCTGGCTACCCGCCACGGCGACAACGATGGCAAACGAATCTTGGCGTGTCCGATCGATAAGATCAACGGTTTCACACGTCAATTCGGGTCAGCAAACTGTTACAGGCCCCGTCCTGGAAAACGGGTTCAAAAACCATTTTGAGACAATTTGCGTATACAGCTGGAATCAGTGTGCCGAGTAGATGCTGAATCTGCTATTACCTCAACCACGAAAATGAGGTGGGCCTCCACCTTTAAGCTGCATTTGTAGTTCATCGGAGTTCGATTTGGTCGGATAACAGAAGATACGTAATCTATTCGGCGAGGATCGATACGTATCTTTTGTTATTCGGCCGGATTAGACTTCGATGCACTACAACTACAGCTTTAAACATTCCAGATGGATAGGGTGGAAGGGTGCCCAAATACTGTGACGGGTTCCATTAATGTCCCTGTGAAGGTAGCCGAATATACGCCATTTCGCTCGGAGAGCATCACTAGTATGGATCAGCGGAAAACTTAAGACGCTTCCATGAACGTCCACGAACATGCTGATGCTGATGCTGCTGATGCTATGGCCATGCTGTGGCCTTCACGATTTAAGAAGCATGACCTGAGGAACGGGTAGAAAATTATAATTAAATTAATTCCACAGAAGGCAACAGTTCAGAACGCTCGATATTTTCAGCATTTCTTCGGGATAACTACTAAAGGAAAAACGGAACAGAACACAGAAATGAATCAGAAACACTGCATGTTTTTGCTCTTTTTTTTCGATGTCGGGCACTAGCATGAATATAAAATGCCCTTTACGGGCAATGCAATACATTCAATGTGAAAATATGTCCGTCGAATCGAATAACAAACGCTTTTCAATCGCATTCGATGTAGGCACGACGATGGATAGACGTAGACCTTTTTGCCAGTGGAACACATGGAGCACTGGAAACTTATAAGCGAGCGGATATGAGCCCAAGTTAGGGTCACAGTGAGGAAAGAGCCTTTCCTGCTTCCTGGATACAGCACACGGATATGTAGTAAGAGGTTATGACTAGAAGGTATTCTATTAGCTTCAGATCAGTGGCGAGATTCATGAACACCCCCAGGAAGAGTACAATATCCTCCACCCCTCCTAGTGGGACGAGTTCTCTGGGGGAAAATGGGTATACGTATCTCTCCCGAGCGGCTCGTCCCACTTAGCGATGACCAGTAATAGCAAAATTATGGAGGTACACGTACGTATGCACCTCATAGTACTCGTGAAATACCTCCTACATGGATCAGCGAAAAGCTCACGACGTCCCAGGGAAATTCTATGAACACCGAGGCGGGAAAGCGCATCGTACAGAGCAAAGGGAATGCGGCGAGGAAAGAACAAAGGACTCGGGGATAGCGATGTTTTGAGAATTGTACAGGTCGTAAATGTTGGCAACATAAAAAAACAACACCACTCAGAACTCCCGGAACAAGTTCTCTGATCGCGTCTGAAACTTGCGCGAACCAAACTTGTTGGACAACATGCTTCCGTCTTTTGTTGTCGACAAGTTGTCGGTACAAAGCTTGTCGACAACATGCAAAGCCAACGACCCACCACTCTACAAGTTGTCAGTAAGTTCTGGGCCGACAACTTGTTGACGAGAAGAGCCGAAAGCAAGTTGTCAACAAGCTTTGTCAAGAGCAAGTTGCAGGTGCGATCAGACAACTTGTTTTGAGATTTTCTGCATAGGAACAGTCTAAAGCTGCATTTATAGTTTATCGGATTCCGATCCTGTCGGGTAACAAAAAATAAATATTGATCGTTATCCGGCAAAGATCGATACGTTTCTTTTGTTTTCCGAAAGGGTCGGACTCGGTGAACTATAAATACAGCTTTAAGAGGAAATGTTAGTAATTAGAGGAACATCCTTTGACTAGCGATAATTCTCCCACTGATGACAAAGACACCAGTTTCCCTGGAGTTGAGGACAATTTACACCAGATGCGTGCGTTTGTCGTGCGTGCGTCAATATGATGGAGAATAGCCTCAGTCGCAGGTCGGACGCAGGCAAGACGCACACTTTCGTAGCACCTTGGCTGCGCAGTATTTCCACTGAGAGTGAACATTTCACATTGAATGGTCTTCATAGAATAGACAATTCAAACTAGATGCGTGCGTGCGTCAATCGTGCGACAGTAACACGCAATGAAAATTCTGTGAAGAAAATTTGTGCACGAGTTCGCGTGAAGAGCTGTAAATGCAAGGCGTCATACCTCACGGCTGATAGTTCGAAAATTTTTCGCGTGGCCAAAGTTTTTATGCTATGGGTAGTGGACATTATTGATCCATTAAAAAAATTCCCGCGATCCATAGAGTGATGTTACGAGGGTTTTTCAAAGAACACTGTGCGTACAATAGAAATTAATCAATCGATTAAAAAACCAATAAAAAATGTTAAAAAATGTAGTATATATGTACATGTATATACATTGATCTCTGATCCATATGTTGTATAAAGTGCTCTTTGATCAGGTAGACTCTAGCCTAGCATGTCCGCGAAACGCCTATATCCTCAAGTTCTGGCGCGGACATGCCAAATATCCCGGGGATATGCACCTGGCGGCCAAAGATGCCACGCCCCCTCAGATTCTCTGTATAAATACCTCGCTGATTTGTAAATATCTCTCCTTCTTCACGCACACGACTGTTATAAAGTTGTTGGTTTAATAAATCTCAAGATCACTTTCTCTCTCACACATTCTCAATCCTTCTCTATGCAGAAACCGCTTAGAATACCACTAGACATCACTCATTTCCCCCGGTTAGGTGGGAATTACAAAAAAAGAAAAGAGGAACACATTCGTTTCGTCCCTACCCTTAGACGGACATGACATGAATAAAGGAATTAATAAGCCCTCCAAGTCGTGAAATCGATGAGCTGCGAATGCATGCGTCTGACGCGCGACTGACGCACGCACCTAGTACAAATTGCACCTCACAGGAACAAAATGGAAAGCAGGTATTGAAAGAATAGCTATCCTCATTTAAATCCAGGAACGCAGAGTCAAGGATTATGAGAAACCAAGCACCAAAGAGAGGTCTCTTTCCTAGCAGATTTCATTGAGGAACGAAGATAATAGAGAAGAAAAGAGGAGCGCTCGACAGCAGCGAAGTCGAACGATGAAAAGAAATGAAATTCGTGAACGCAGCGAATGCGTGCGAAAGCCACGTTGTTCACACGTCCACCCACGAACGAACGCCGGTTCCAGGCTGCACGAACGCGAGCATGATTCAATCAAATAGTGCTATATTAGAGTGGGTGGACTGAATGTGGAACGACACTCTGACGACATCCAGTCGACATAAATTGAATTCGGCACTCGGTCCCACTAATGATGACTGACAGTTCATGCATGAAAAACCGTCACCGTTTGGTTACCGTCGCAAATTCGGCCTTTTTCCTTCTTTTATTCTATTTTCTCTTAAACTTTCGCTCTTTTATTCTATCAAATTGATTACCGGTCGTGGGTTGAGATTGTTTCCATTATTACCTCATCATATACTTGAATATCAAAATTTCGAGTTGAATTTCTTGTTTTGATGCACCTTCAAGTGTAAATATGTAAACAAGTAGACAAATAAATAAGTGAATAAATAAATAAACAACTAATTTTTTGTTAGGTTTCTTGTATAATTAGGTCCGGATAATGCACAAACAAGTAGACAAAATGCACATGGATTCAGAAATTCGATTTCGAAGGCACATGGATTCAGAAATTCGATTTCGAAGGAATCGAAGTTTCGGGACTTCAAAAACGAGGAACAAGTATGTATGTATGTATGACATTTGAGGAATGGTAAAAAGGATTCGGAGATTCTTTTCCATAAAAACTCGAGATTTCTGGATTGGGTTCTGGAGTAATAATCAAACTAATGAAACTAATATTTTCTGCTTTTGTTCGGTTTTTACAATTCGGGTAGTACATAGATAAAAAAGAAAGTAATAATTAAACTAATCAAACTAATATTTTCTGCTTTTGTTCGGTTTTTACAATTCGGGTAGTACACAGATAAAAAAGGAACGAAAAACTCTCAGAAAAACTTGTAGTCAAACATTTAAAAAGGAATTGAGGAGTGTGAGAAAATCAGGGAGAGTAAAATTTTAAAAAATCCATATCCCGAATTTCCAGAATAAGTTGTCTGATCGAACCTCAAACTTCACCTTGCTTCACCGAAAGCTTGCCGACAACTTGCTTTCGCCATTTCTCGCCGTCAAGTTGTCGGCGCGAAGTTCGTGGAAAACTCGCAAAGTGGCCGACCATTGGCTTTGCAGACAACTTGTTGACAAGTAAAAGCGGAGGCAAGTTCTCAACAAGCTTTGCTTTGAGTAAGTTGCAAATACGATCAGACAACTTGTTCTGGTTATTCTAATTATGCTTTCAGTGAAACTGTATTTTTTATTAAAATTACAGAAACATCAAGTGATGTGAAATAATAATACCGTAGCAATTAATATCTTCAAACCGCAGAAGGCTAGAATTCTGCCGGCGAAATTCGCAGTTTTCCAACTGGCCTTTTTTTACAAGATTTTGTCCCTTATTTTGAATAACCTGTTGAAGTAAAAACGATGTATCTACGGAGTATACGGGATTTATTCCAACATTTTCAAGAAATCCGAGGTTGCTCGTTTCTCAAGCACTGACTGGAATTTGGAGATGTGCCGGTTCATTTCATATTAGTCGCCGAATATTCACAGTTTATTACCACTGGTTCCTCAGGAGCCGTATGCATACCTCTCCCCAAGCATCCCCACCGGGGAGGGGATGAGATGAGACTAGACGAATGCGTAAAATCATCACTCCAACGCAAAATAGTGGGTGAGTTTGTTCAAGAGCGCATCCCTGGAGATGTGCCTACGAGTTTTCCCTGACCATCCCCGGCCGGGGATACTTCCCAGGCGGGGATGGTCGGGGATCGGGGATGGCCGGGGAGAGATATGCATACGGCTCCAGTACTGTACGAATAACACCCCTTCGTGCTCCTGTCATGACAGTATGCTGCAGTTTTTCCGCATAGCTCTGCTTTACATTTACATAAGTCGCCAATCGGCTGTCACTTGCTTGTTTACGAAAACAACAAATCTGTCGCGGTGTGTGGTGTTTGTGATCAACGGCTGGTCGCTGAATGTACTCAACGGGAATTTCCGCAAAATCAGCGATGAACATATGCATTTACAACGGAAAGCTCAGCGGATTGTTACTCATAATATGTACAGTAAAGTATGTTATCGTAATGAGTCACCATGCATGTATGAGTGGCAACATGACAAGGCGTCTACTACTGTTCTATGTTTGAGAACAGGAATTTTCCAGAGTTCTCAGAGATAAGGTCTCCAAGAAACCATTTTTTCCTATGAATTGTTGCTGGTGTCAAGCACAACGCAAAGAATCACCTTCTACCTGTGAAGATATTGAGGTACAGGTTATGGCATCAGCAAGTTGACATGGTCTTTACGCTAAACGACGTGCCAGTTTACGCGAGCTCGGACGCTTGCACAATCGCATATGCATTCACCTTACGAGAGCCACGAACGTCAACGGGCGGGTGTTCAGAGGCACAGAAAACAGCACATCGTTTTTGTGGATTTCTCGCATGATTCAACCTATCCACCTACTGGACTAACAATAAGTTCTACGTCCTCATAATCTGAAGAACTTATAAAATTTCAAAAATTTCCGTGGGTGGATCCTTACTTCTTACCTTATTTAGTAGCGAGCAAATGACATTTGAGCTTACCGTAAGTGTACGTGTAATTGGACGGGTAGCGTTCGCAATTGTTATTTTTAAAATTTTGTAATTTCTAAAGTGTAAGGCTGCGGGTATATTCCTCGAGGAGTGCAGCACTTACAATTAGCATCGCCGTCGCCTTGGCGACTTGATTTTTGATACGTATCGATTGCGGACGGTTAGTTGCGGATATCGGACCGCCCACAATCGATACGTATCGAAAATGAAGTCGTCCATACGAGGTGCTATACTCCTCGAGGAGTTTACCGGTAGCCTAAAACTAACAAGATGGTGTATTTTATAAAAGTCATCCTTCACGTTGCATACATCATTAGTGCAGTACGTATGTTGTCTTACGATATGTTGCACACTGTTTGCTTGGATTGAATCCTAACATTGCTGCCAGAAACATTTTACAAACTATAAAAGACTAGTTTTCTCTGTCAGAATGACAGCAGTTCCTTTTTCTGTACTTTTCTTTCATTTTTGCCCTAGGTAGCTGTTATACTCCAAGTGGAGTTCAGTGCGTTGCGTCGCCGTCGCCAGCGATATCGATTTGACACGTATCGATTTTGGGCGGACCACTGTTGGCGACGCCGCAGCAACGACCACCGATAATCGATACGTACAAAAATCGATATCGCCCTAGGGACGAAGGCAAAGGATGCTATACATATGTACTGCACGGGGAGTAGCACGGGAGTTTTACATGAAGCTAGAAATTCTTCTTTGGATAATTCTTCTTGACACTCACTTTTCATGTCCTCGCTCATCCGTTTCAGCTGCAGCTTCGCCACATTCAGGTAATCCAGATCGAACTCCTTCCAGTCTTTGTCGGACAGCATGCCGTTAGACATCTTCTTTTCTTCTGGATTGAACCGAGTTCGAAGACCGGCATTGGCTGAAATGCGAGAGATATCCCTTAGAAGTAAAAAAAGAGGGACGAGAATTAAACAAAAAGAAGTAAATATGCATATTCGATTGCGTTCTAATCCTGTACCCGCATACATAATTGATGATTACCCAGGGTTAACGTGTCAACTCCACACAAGTTTGCCCATCGCTAGCACGAGCGTCAAGGGTTTTTCCCTGGGTAATCTTAATGATGCACGCACGTCCTGGTTAATCTTCCAAAGCTTATGGTCATAGAGTAAATGAGGCACAATTTTTGGGGGATACTGAAATCTTTTCTTTCTCGACGATAACGCGCTCACACCCTCTAGAGACTGCAGTGCTCGCACCCGTGCCTCACCACCTACAATTAGCGTCGATGCATCTTTCGCGAACGCGGGAGACACGCGACGCGACCGCGCCGCTCATGCTGGAATCACCGCCGCGATAGCAAGTTATGCGATTTTCTTGGTAGTTAGTTATTTTTCTTGGTAGATGACATCAAATATGGTGAGAAACTATCAAGAAAATCCTGATTTGCCACTACGGCTGTAATTCGGAGAAAGAGGATGCAGATCCCAGTTAAATGAGTGGATGCACAGACAGTCAGAGTGCCACTTGCGAGACGGCCTCGATTAGAGGAGTCTCTTGTATCTGTACATACTTACTACAAACAATACTGAAGGGTGTTCGAGTCTCTACAGTTTGCGATCCGGGCTTTTTGTGCCACAGACAAGCACAAGATATAACGTCCCGAATCTTGAGGAAGCTATTAAACATAGGAGTGCAGCGACTGGAGTGGTCCTTAACTTTTCATATGCACGTGCTATTATAGAAGAACTGTTATTAACTCTATTCATGAAGAAGTCGAGGTTTTAAATCACAAGGTATAGCCACGTAAATCGTTGGAAATCCAGCATCATGAGAAAACGTATGTAATGCTGTTGTAATATGCATACGGCGCGATGTTTTGTGTTATACAATCATTGGATTCCAACTACTGCGCTAAGAGGGAAAAGTTTTGAATTCATTGGATTCACAAGAACAAAAAAAAACGTGCAAAAAGTTCCTCATTTTGCGACCTTTGTGACTGAGCTTTCCATACCGGTGTGCTTTACCCTTTGCAGCTGAACAAACAAGATGTTTCAGTGGTCTGGACTCGCTCGCATCACGGGATCGATCGAGAGCGAGCACAGAGATATCCATTAAATCTGTGGATGTGCAGACAATCAGAGCTGCAAGACACAGATGGTGCGATGCGTGCGAGTGGGTGCCAACTACTGCACCTGAGCTACAGTGCGCGTCGATGACGGCGACTCATCCACGGCCTCGACAAAGTCGCCGCGCAACCGCGCTGCACGCGCCGGAATCGTTGTCGCTAGCCCTTGGGGTGCTTTTTCTAAGGGCTTTTCTTCCAAATTTGGTGATCTTTTCACTTTTTTCATGTTTCATAACGAGAAGTAGCATAATGGCAGCAAACAACATCGATTCCTGCGCGCGCGTCTCGGTTGCGCGGCGTGCTTGTCAAGGCCGTGATTGGATCACCGCCATCGACGCTTAGTGTATATAGGTAATCGATATTGGGCGAAGTCGTCAAAAAAGCCTCAGTTTGCGAGGAAGGGCTACTACATACAGTCCTTCTCAAAAAGATAGACAGATTGCGCGACTGCACCATCGCGGCGGAACCTCACCGAGGGATGCGGAGAGAGCATGCTCTAAGCGTGAGGGTCGAGCAGGTCCCGCCGCGATTCTGCAGCCGCGACGCTAAGAAACCGCACGCGCAATCCGTCTATCTTTTTGAGAAGGACTGTATGTGCACACATAGAGAATGAATAAAGCAAATCAAAGGGAAAAATTTAGTAATTTAGGAAATTCGAATAGTTACCGGGATGTGTAACTATGAAACACGACTTTTAAAAGCGACATGTAATTTTTAAAAGGCTGTAGCTTAGAATTCAGTTTAAATTAGACATTTCCCTTGACTTTCTCCGGGACCTTACTTTCTTTTGGCAAAAAATCCGCATTCAACAGTTCTAAATCTGTTGCGGTACGGATATTTGCCCCAAAAACGTCGTAAAGTGCTGGAAAAAATGACCGGATACCTCATTCGGTTCCTATGGGTCGCGGCAGGCGGAATCGCGCCGGGACCAACTCGACTCTCTCAATTGGAGCATGCTTTCGCCGCACCTCTAGCTCAGGTCCCGCAGCGATTCTGCAGCTGCGGAATCCGTCCATCTTCTCGTGAGGGACTACTATATATGACACTAAAGCAAATTTCTTCGGAATAGCAGCATAGCTCAAGCTTACCTCGTATAAGTTTGATATGTAGTTTTATGTCAAAAATCGACGATGATTTTAAAAACAATAACAGCTAGAATAACTAATATACAAAGCAGTAGCATACTTTTGATTTGATATCACGTGCGCATCGGAATCCATTAGCAAAAGCTCAACAAACACCCGCACTTTACACTGCAGCTAGGTCCAACAAATTGTGGTCAGGGGTTAGATATGAAATGAGCAGGAATCTTAGTCTCGGGACCATCCAGAATACCATAAAATACCACGGTAACCCTTCTAACCCACCAAGCAGCCTGTGAACGAGACGTGACGCATCCATAGATGTTTTTTCACGGACAGACGACCCGTGGGGGTGGAGAGCGAACACACTTATCACTGTCTCAGACCGCTTACGAATAAACACGAACAGCTGTCGATCCTACCGCTGTCGTTTAACTCGACACCTGATTGGAATTTCCCAAGGTGTTTTCTCGCATTTTCTCGTGAAAAAAAACACTACCCGAGAAACTGTCTCCGATTTTGTTTCTTCAGAGGAAGATACAGTATCATAGTATAGTTTTACATATGTGATTTTATGAATGGTAAAGGCAGATTACATAACAAGAACAGATGATTTCGGTTTGGTCTCTCTTTGGACGAAACAATGCTCATAGCAGAAAGTCACTGGTCAGCTTCTGCAATTTCGAAAATGCACATTTACGTAGGTCTAGTGGAATATATTCCGTTTCAAAAACGATGATAGCTGAGTATTTGTGTCTATGATCCGTATTTCTCGCCTGCCTCTTCAAACGCGACACTATTTCCCGCGTTCTCTCGTTCTCTAGTATCTTCACTGCTACGTTACCCGATGAAACACATAGACGCAAAACGACCGTGTGGTTCTGGCAAAGATCCAACGAGTATTTTGACCAATTGGATAAACGTGATCCTATTCTGGATATATTACTATCCTTTGAAAATTATTCACTGACGAACGTATATACCCGAGTGCATCAATGCGAACCATGCACTGTTCCAGCGGTCTCGACCCATTCGTACGTACCGCGCATGGGATCGATTAAAGGTTTTGATGCATCATTGACATTACCCAGGGTAAAATTGACACTCTTGTTAAAAATGGGTAAATTTGTGTGGAGTTAACACGTTTATCTTGGGCATTCTCAGTTATGCATGTGGCATGGGAAGGAAAGTGGTGTTAGCAGTGAAAACTGCAGATGCGCAGACAATCAGAGTGCGAAGAGCAGAAGAGCAGCTGCTGAGGCAGGTATGAGCGGGAGCAGAACATCGCAGTCTCCTGTATCTCTATGTGTTCGATAAAAGTCCACCATTTACTACATCTGTTTTTGCTGGCTATAACTAATCTGCGAAGTTTTGATCAAGGAAGGAACGTGATGACGGATGAATTATGATGAATAGAAGAGGTGATAGAGACATTTGGAAACGGACATGCGACTCTTCATTTTTCTTTCAGAGACTAAATGTCTTATCCTCACTTTTTATTTCACAGTACATATATTCAACGCAGGTGGGGAAAACAAGCACGGTTGATTATGTCGTCAATTAATTGTGTTAACTCCTAGTCCGATGATCAAATTGTTTAAGCGATTATTCTGAAGGTGGACATTGTATTTCTCTTCGAATCCTAACACGTTCCTTCTCTAACTGAACAATACTTACAAATTTTCCGTCGTGGCGGATCCACATCAAGACGCTCAGTGCTGACAGAGTCGTGACAGGGCTGGACAGTATCTTTGCCTAAAAACTTTTTGGTAAAAAAATGTGGTCGACACTGACCAGATCGAAACCTTGGAGGAAAACAGCCCCCCCCCCCCCCGTCGAGAGTCGGCACCCAAATTTCCCAAGAATACTTCACAAGATAATAAAAACTTTCTATTACTTTATATTGAACTCTTTATTTTCGTTGATGGCTTCCAAACATTTGTTTTCAATTATTTGCATTGAAACAAATAACTTTTGCAATTTTATTTCCCCACCGGTGCTCCCAAAGTGGAGGATACTCCAATTTCCCCCCATTCCTCATCCCCCCTGTGCATGAATTTTTGCTACTCCGCTACTGGCACGCAGGAAAAAGACATATGCAATATAGTGTTTGAGTTACCTTATGCAATATAGCGTTTGAGTTACCTCTTTGTAGTGTGCAGTAATTTCATGTGAGTGAGCAAGAAATAAAAAAAAAGCAAATTTTCGCTTGGAAAATTATGACCTTTGAGTAAAACTAGAGCAGGAACCTTAAGCCTAGAGTTTTATTGCAGTACCATAAATACGTAGTGTAGAGACACATTAGCTAACCTAATTAGTGTATTTGTGTTAATGGGTAAGCGAGACCTATTTTTGTTTATTTTTTGTAAGCAGAGCTAAAACGACACTATACATCCACTACGAAATTGAACTACTACGAAATAAGGCGCTATGATATGGATTTTTCGCAGACATGGCAATCGCAGCATCTAAACTTCCGTGAAACTTCTATGAATTTTCATTATTTCCCTCTTCCTTTTTTGCAATAGATGAGCTCTTCTGGTATTGGCACAATGACAGCTTGAAAATCGAATCAATTCATGATAAGAGCAGAAAAAAACTAATTCCACAGCATCATCTCCTTCCTAGGAAGTAACAACAAGGAACTATTGAGTAGAGAAAGTCACGTGCTTTTCGATCATCAAAGTTCAACGTCAAACAAATTAACCAGCTGTTCAACACAATTACTAGGAGCTATTAATCAAGCATAGTTCATCCGAAAAATCGTCCGGATACTCACGTCTTTTCATTGTCTCCCTCGGTGTGAAATAGCCCTCGACGCTGAGCCATGAGTCCTTCTGCTGCAGCGTGTCGCGGACGATGCCCGAGTCGCTCTTCTGGCTGATGCTGGATTTCCTGGATTTGTTGGTGTGGCGAATTTTCCGATACGGTGGAACAATGAGGCGAGGCATTTGCCCAAAAATGGAGTCAACCGACTGGTGCGATTTGATAAGAATTGACAAAAAGCGAGTCAAGAAGCGCTGTGACAGCTGAGATAAGATCATTTTAAGTGGTGTTTTTGTGCTGTTTTCTTTGAGAAGGAAGCTAAACAGAGTCTAAGTTCATTCGCTGCGTGCGTGCGTGCGATATGATTACGTCTTAGATTCCGTAGAGAAAGGCATCATGAAAAAGTTCTGAAAACTAACTGGGACTACGACGACTACAATGGGTCACAATTTTGTATTTTTTCCTTTATTCATCTCTCTTTCCATCTCTTAATTTCCTCCAATGGATAGCTGTCAAGTAGCAGATGCTAACGTCTCTTCACGTACGCGTCACGCAGCGCAAACGCACGCGCTGAGTATAAACCGCCCCAAACAACTGTTTCAACCTACTTCTCGGCCTCGCTCGGGAAAATGAACTTCTCATCAGCGTTGGGAGTGTGCAGCTGAGGTGTACTCGAGGACAACTTCATCACCGATCCTGAAACGGACAACTGATCAAAGTTTCACCGTAGTTTTTGTGTTCACATAGTTCACATCATTACAGAATCCACGAGACATAAAAAGAACCAGGTGATAGTAATCTAGATGGCGGTTTATAAACCTTTACATAACTTCGACTGTGGGAAATCTACTGGTTACGTGAATGCACAGCTGTGGATATGATTACTCAGTTGCCATTCTCACACTTACGTATTCATGATTTTATAGCATTTTCCAGAACGTTCCGCTTAAGATTTCTTGGTCAATCACATGACTCTTCATTTGATTTTCAGTATTGTTTTCCTAGGAATCTTCTTGAATGCACAGGAATAGAATCGATAAATTTCTGGCTACTTAACAGCTCAGCATCAATTTAATAACCTATTTTAATAACCTATTAGGTCGTCAAGTATGGAATGTTGGATTTTTCTAGGTGATCAATTTGGCAATCGGTATCTTCGACGTTTCACTTGAATACTTGAGGCCTTGCCTTCCATTGTGAACACACATATATACATCCTTTTTCTTTGATTTCACTTCCCCGATTTCTGATCAGCTTTAAATTCGAAAACTTTATTGCGAAAGAAGTCATGACTGTACCTCGAATCGTAAATTGAAACAGCACGGTTTGTAAGCATTTCCATCTACGAAGCAAGTATGTACTATAGAGCGGTGGAAACGGAGTACAAAATGGATATTGAATCCGTGGTCAGCACCTCAAACAACCAACAACAACCATTTGAAGACTTTGAGTGGAAAAAGTTATCATAATACGAAGGGACCAAACCACCAAATACCTCCTTACTGCACTCCCCTGTACGTCCGAATCCAGTTCCTAGGTTTCCCAAGCTTTCTCCAGAAGAAATTTCGAGGAGAAAACCTAACAGATTAATGGAATGAGATTCCAATTCATAGATTTTTGTGGTAATAAGGAAGACGGAATGCCTCTCATAATAAAAAAATTATTGATTTATAAAATAGAAATAACAACTTTATAAAGTATGTATTTCGGCACAAGGTTGTACACTGCGTTATGTTTAACCAGTTACAGCATAGAGCAAAAAAAATAAAAAGTACTGGTATACACCAGTGGCGGACGCAGAAAGTGGGCGGGAGGGGAAGGGGGCGTGGGGAAGAAACTGGGGTCTCCACCGTTTTGGCGACCCGAATGGAGAATTCCTAAATGCGATTCCTGATTCCAGATCTGAAGAACAAAGCAGTCTATGAATCAAATTGCTGTCACAATTTCGGTTCAGTTAACCAAGTTCGGGGCCATTTTCGAGTAAACTGTTGTCGCGTGAATTTGCCCAGTTTATATACGGTTCGTCCCAAAAATTAGAGTAATTTAATGTTTCGCGTGCAGCTGCACAAGGCGCATNATAACAAACAATCAATATTTGATATTAAAAAACAATGATAGAATAAACAATCCATAATAAATTAAAACAAGATTTTTATTTGTTTTCTAGAGTAATTCCCCCACCTCCTCTGCGTCTCCCACTGGTATACACCGATGCATATTTGCATACATATATCAGAGTACATGAACTATTAGTGAAAAAGTAGTACATGTATCAAAGCTCACACAACAGAAACAGATATTTCTGATTGAACCCACTCTCTCGCTGCAGAACCAGCAGCACTGATCCAAAACAGGCAAATCCCCATAAGTTTTCTGCACTTTTTATCCTGCAGAGACCAGTGGTGGTCCCATGTCCGGCTGGGATGAGTTAAACCCATTGGAAACGCGCGGCTCGCAGTGAGCCGCACCATTTTTTTAGCATGGTTCAGTTTAATAGATGACTAGGCTTCAGTGGTCACAACAGTTTCCTTGAGTGCTAATGCAATAGCACTTTTCAGCCATTATCATTATAAAAATTTATACTGGAACTTTCAAGGATTTTGAAGCAGAATATGGAGCCAAGACTTGGAGAAATGTGGAAGGCGCTAAAAGGGAGTGGTCGTCAATGGACTCAATCGTCTAACTTATCCGAAATGGAAGTTCTTGTGAAGGAAAAAAAGCGCGTCTTTGCTTTGAATACTCGTCCAATCGGGAGAAATGGGAAGATCCAAACTCTTTCGGAGGACTTCACGATTTTCGCTATGGAATTACTTCTATTTGATTCACAATCGTTTCCAATTTCGCTATGGAACTGTATAGTTATGCTCAGAATTTACAGAACAGCAATAGAACGTGCAAAATTTCATTGCTGAGAACATTGGCTATTCTATTATAGAACGTTCAAAAACCGAGTCTTTTCTAGGCGTCGACCACTGAACAAGAACAGGGCTAGAATAAGCAAAATATCAGGTATTAAAAATGCTAAAAATCAAATCATTCAAGGTTTTGACTCGAGTAGAAAAATTCCGATCGGGTCACACATCTCATGTCTAGGACTTGAATATGACATGTAAAGACAAATGACCCTGGCTTCACGGGAACCTGCAAGTCACGTCGATGCCCTTCTGCCCTGCCGTCATTCACACCAGGCTAGTCAAAACAAAGGAGAACATAACAGGTTTTACATATATAAACATACACGAGAGTATGCGCCCCATCATAAAGTAAAAGTGAAATATTTCAGGGTGTGGTGTCTGGCTTTGCTGGGTTACACATTTGTTACCGTCATTGGTAACAGCTACGTATGTCGAAGAGGGATACGAACGGGGTTCGCGAAGGCGTTCTGACACCAATTTACATAAGAAAAAGAGGTGGATAGCCTCCATTATTTGGCATAGTTTTTGCAATTTTATTTCTAATTATCTTGAACATATTTTTGAAACAACATGTAGAAGAATCTGGACTACTGCATTGAGCGAGAACTGGTCCCCAGCACGAAAATCGCCTAAAAAGTAAATGCAGGAGATCGAGGAGAGAAGAGTTACTAATTTTCATTTCTTAGCATTGTTTATTTGCCTAGTAACCCATTTTGAGCATTTTTAGCATTATTTATTTACCTAGTAACCCACTCACGAAAGAAATATTTGCATGGCCCAGAAATCCCTGAAGGAATAAATGCGATTTGCGACTGAACTGATCCCAAATCACGCTTGCTATGATGTATTCTTTGAAGAGTTATGATGCATGATTAGGGTTTGACCACATGATTGAAGTCGGCACCCAAATGTTCTCTGCTAAAAAATGACTACCATAACCAATTTCAACGGAATAGTTAATTGGAATCAGGTTTAGGTTCTAAAACACGCTCGGAATGAGATGGGTCATGTAGCGTTCAAAACTTCAGAAACTTTTAGGTGACCCAATAACAGAAGTGGAGAGTGTTGAGCAGAGAAATCGAAACCGCTCAGAAGCCAAAAAAAGCTGCAGCAGTATGGAGAAAATACTGGAAGTTCAGAGACAATCAAAAGAAGAAACTGTCTTGAGATTCTTTGACACTAGCTACAGATGTATAAATGCCCACAGAAGCACGCAAACTTCGCAAAATTGGAGTTTTTCCCCCGGTTATTTTCAGGCCTCATCCGTAAGTTCCACGACTGGATATGAATGCATAAATGATTATCATGAACGATGCCCCATATTTAGCACATTCATAACAACGTGTTTGGCAAATTTACTTTTTTGGCAGAGTATTATTACTTAAATTTCATTCAATATTCCATATATAGCATATTCACGAATTCAGCGTATTGTACACGAACCTTCTTTTATTCGAAATCTTCCTAATACACAGCGTGTTTATTTAAACTATTCATAGTAAGAAAACTTCTCAATATAAGCATAATGACGAAATTCTAACCGCATCACATCTGTAGAGCATTACAGACATGCATCACTGCATCACTTGTGAGTATACCCAGGGTAAACGTGTTTTTGTCCATGTTAGCGACGGGCAAATTTGGGAGTATTAACACGGTCACCCCGAGTAGTCTCAATGATGCATGCCGCCCCAGATTTCTGCTCATAAGAGGAAATGTCTACAACAAATTTCTCATGTGCTTAAACTTTCCTCTACAAACTGTGTGGATACTTGAAGTAATCTCACATTACGGAACGGTATGGAAAGTAAAAAAATGTTTATACAAAATTTTAGAGGGAGAGACACGATGACCAAACTTTGACCACAAAGTTTTTCCTTGAGCAGGGAAATTTGCCTATAACAGCGCGAAAAATCGTTGAGAGCTGTTATTCCTGGAAACTCCGAGTTTGCAGGTGATCATATGATTATGAAACGCACTGTTCCTCTCTCAAGCAAGCTTGTTCCTTCTGGCAGTGCGTGAAATCCAGAAACTGGCCCAAAAAAGTGGCAGTTGAGTGAGCTCACTATTCTATCCTAAATATTCTATAAAGGGTTAGTGGAATGGAGAAAAAAATGAGGATTTCCAACTTAGCTGTCCACGCAACTGTATTGCTCACTACATACTTTTCCGTTCACTACCGAAAAATTTTGCCAGCAGTTTTGACAGCATGTTGACCACGTCCGATTCACATCGGCTGTTTGCTCAAAAAACACTTTTCACAGGTATCCATTAACTGTCACTTTAGAGGCACGAAGGTTATCCACACATTGTGCCTCGGTAGGACTAGCTGTGCTGGGTCGTACGCTAGATGTTAAAAAAAATGAGGAGAGATTGAGGAAAAGAGATCTTCAAATTCAATTTGCACTACACCTTAAAAAAGAAAGAAACGGTTGAAATAGAATACTCAATCTTTTCGACACCGAAGTACATAGCTACATAATATGGGTCAAGCGAAATTTGTAGATACACTTTCGCAATCGGAATGCTCTAAAGAAGTAATGAGTTCAGTTTTTGAAAATTCCTGGAGTTAAAAAAACGTGGTAATCCAGGAAGCGGTAATGAAATCACGTCATGAATAAGGGCCAGAAAGGAGAGTGAAGAATGGCCTGAAAATTCAAGTTGTCATGATTGATTCAGGAGCCGATCGTCATACCCGACTATGAACCTGTTTCTCGAGGCTTGGATTCTCTCGGAGATAGAAAGTTGGGACGAAGCCACCCTATAAAAAGAAGGACCAACGGGCTTCAATGTTTAGTATTAGGGTGTTAAGTTGGAAATGCGCGTTTTTGCATTGAACAAATTATTTTTTAAAAACAAAGCTTCAACACCCCAGTCTGAGTTTAATGCAGAATTAGTATTGTTGAACCTTCGACATCTTCCATAAAAATTATGAGCGCTCTACTGTGGAATGTCGCAGCGCCGTGACCTGAAGTAGCGACACACTCAAAGTTTGGTATCGTCACAGTTTTGGAATTTTTCTCTTCCATGTAAGCCCTAAACGACGCAAGTAAGTGGTCATCTGATAGCGCAAAGTCTGGGCTATTAGGCGGTCCTAAGTGTGGTTCCCGATTCCAGATTTGAAGAACAGGGCAGTCGAGGAATCGATTTTCAGTCACAATTCCGGTTCAGTTACCCAAGTTCGGGGCCATTTTCGAGTAATCCATTCTCTCATGGATTCAGCTCTGTAATACGGCAAAAATTCTCTTAATTCTTTATATGGTCTGCGGTGGTGCTCAGCGGCAGTTTAACACTCTTTTACTACATAAAACAATCGAACGGAAATTCTGAAATTTTGGTCGGTCTCCTTATAAATTCCTCTAAAAAATAAACAATGAAAGGATGTTCGACAACTCACATGCGAAAAAATTCTCCATGATTTGCTCTTTCAGGTGATATCAAAAGTTTGACAGAAAACATTTGGCAACACGTTCATAATGACGTCGAAACTTCAGCGCGCATTTCCAACTTAACACCCTAATAGTTCATAAATACGTACATCCTGCGTAGGACGTCTGAGATCTCCTGGAAATCACCCATGGAACAGTTATCAGGGAACAAATGTATGAAATCCTGGTCATGATCGGGTGCAGATTTTATGAAAGCGTAGGAGCCCATAAAAGGGTGACTCCTTCCGATTCTCAGTTTTTTTTTCGTTATAAATTCTCCACCCAATCATGGTCAAGATTTTCGTATATGCGGTACCAGGAAGAATGTGGAAATGAAATGAGCACCAAAGGAATGGAAATTGAAGGCTATTTCACCCAATCCCAGACTTGTTAGAAAAACATGTTTCCACTAAATTTAGCGCCCGGCGAGCAAAAACCATAGTCAAGCGTTAAAACCAAATTTCGAGGTGACGACGAACGAGAAATCACGAGCAGATCAGCAGCTCATCGCAAGTCGGCATACGCTCACTCCTCCCTCGCCGAGTAAGCCGCTTAGCTTTGCCAACAACTGGCACCGTTCCGCAGTAAGAGAGGCGGTTGCATTGAACCCTCGGGTGTATATCAGAAAAGGGGGTGGATGGGACCTCCAAAGATTGATAGAGAACGGTTAACTGATTGTGAGTAGAGCTATTCCCGGTTTACCAAAGTGAACAACAATAACTGTAACAGATCGGAACTGCTTTCCCACAAAGATTGAGAAGTATACAAGGGATTCATTGCTGGGATAAAGAATTTACCCCAGCAATGAAGAATCAGTAATGTAGTCAGACCTAAACCATAAAAGTGACCATGTTTGCTCATGAGAATAAACAGAAGAGAAGAATGAATAATATGTATTTGTACTTTCCAAGTATTTACCAGATTATTTCGAGTCTCTCACAACGAGAACATAAATCCGAAGATTTTTCCTCGCTTTCCTAGCTGCTAACTCCATTTTCGAAGGCAGCATGCATCAGTGAGGTTACCCACGGTCCCCAAATTTACTCACGTTAACGAGAGATCAGCACGTTTACCTGCGAAAACCACAATGATGCATCCGACCCCAGGCCTATGCATGGTTAACTTTAGTTATTTTGTATTGATTTGTCTATTTCACCTGTAATTTCCATTTATTTATTTCGTGCAGGACAGCAAACCATTAAATTAATGTATAAACAAATAAATACTTCAAGATAAAAAATATATTCCAAGACCAGCAAACTCATTCGGAGCTGGGGTTCATGAAACCACACAAACTAGCGATCGTTATTGTGATTGGTTACCGTATAGAGTGCTAGTAGACTGATAATAACATTAATCAACATGTTATTAGCCAAACAGCCAAACATTATTATTATTATTATGTTGTTGTTGTTAGCGTATGAAGCGATCTCAATTCGGATTTTTCCCTCTCGGCTCAAAAACTCACTCATGGATCTTTCCTCTAGTTAAGATCAAGAAACGAGTAAGGCGTATTCGAATTGGCCCTAGCTGGGAAAAAATCAAAATTCAAACATTCATAACGGAAAGAGCAGTATGGCTCCGTAGGAAATAGAAGGACATTACGGCCTGCTTTCTCCTCGAAAATTTTTACTTTGCAAGTTGGTTCTTAAATTACTAGTAACACAGTCAAATTGCCCAGTTTTTTTTAGCCGAAGTATAAAGTGATCTTAGAGTTTCCACGAAGAAAGCAAAAACTATTCGCAGCCTAATCGAGGACAGCTCCAGAAAGCGTTCGGTGGCGCCCAACGGATTGAATACTTCTTGAAAATTTATTCACTGATCGGTATATGGAAATTCGTCAGAGTTGAGGAAGTAGCTGTAACTGGTATACTTTTACAGTTAACACTAGTGTTCAGAACAATTCATATCGCTCACCCTATCAAATTAACCAAACCAGTTTTGATTAAATCACGCTATCTGTCCCAATCTCGACTTCTAGCACTCAACCATTTGGGTAAAAGGCAAACCTGACATGATGGGATCTCAATGCTGACAGAATTAGTTTTATAAAAAGTATGAACAGCAGATGAAAGTTTCTAACAACTTCGACGTTTCATCGAACGGTTTGGGTAACAACCCATTCACAGCACGTGTTTTCCGCATGGAAAGTAGTGTCCACTTATATTCCATCCTAAGGGATTCACAGCTAAGAGCATCACGTAACCAGTGAGTCTTCAAAAAAATTCCGTCCTCCAATCGTCTATTCTGGTTGTATCGTTGATATTACCCAGGGTAAACGAGTTGGCGCTTGTGCTAACGAAGGGGTAAGTTTGCGTGGTTTTGATAGGTTTACCCTGGGCAATATTAATTATGCATGCAGCCCCTGCAGGTCTCATTGAGATTACCAACAGTGAACGTGTTGACGTCCATTTTAACCGTTTACCCGTAGTAACGTCCCGTTTTTTCCCCTTACCCTTTTTTCCCTTCAGTTTACCCTTTACCTGGCCCCCATCATTATGTTTACCCATACGGGACGTTTTCTATACCCGGCTGCTACCCATGGGTAGGAGATTACCCTCCCCTGCAATGACGCGTTTGGCCCTGATCATGCTACAACAATAACCTGCTGTGCAGGGATTCATGAAACAATAACCAGGCAAACCAACGATGGTTAGCGTTATTGGTTTTCGTATGGACTACGTAATTCCAGGAGACGCAGGCGCGAAAGTTGGTTTGCTTGCCCGTTTTTGCTTGGTTATATTTCATAAAGCCTATCCCTGAAAAAGCCTTCCCTTCCTTTCCTCCCTCCCCCCCCCCTTCCCCCGTGGTAGTTCTTTCCCAACCCCAAGTCGAAAAAATTACGCTTGTTCTTCCTCACCAATGAGCGGTCGCCCTCGTCAGCGCGACCTACTCATCTAGTCTTATGACCTTCCGTAATCGCTCATTCTTTCGCGGATTCCCCGACCACACATCAGACATCGAGGAGTCAAACAAACGGAATGTCCGTAGTACATTGTGCCCACTCTGGTCTCACTATGACTCAAAAAGTGGTGGCTATTTGGACGATAGGTGACGTAGGATTGTATGACATGACATGAATTGTGTAGAGAATGGATTATCGGGAAAAAATGCTCGTAATCCGGAATCAATGAGGAGAGAGAAAGGTGAGCAGATTGGGTGGGATTTATGACCATATTTATGCGTAGTAATACCACTGCTCTTCATTCGAATAATGAATATATGTATATGGAAATGTGTGTATTTTGGCGGTGAGAAAGTGAAAAACTGGAGAAGAAACATTTCCAAATTTTTGCGTTGAACAAGTGAGTATTTGAAAACTATTTCCGGACATTTTTAGGTATACACAGTGGGCGTCGATGGCGGTGACCCTTCCGCGGCCTCGAAAAGAACGCGGCGCGACCGCGCCGCTCACGATGGAATCGTCGCCGCGGTGGCGAATCTGGGTTTTCCTGACAGTTGTTCATCACATTTGATGGTAACTATAATAATAAGAAAACTGACTATTAAGAAAACCCCATAATTTGATGTCCCGGAAAGGATTCCTACTCGAGCGGCGCGGTCGCGCCGCGTGCTTTTCCAGGCCCCAGACGAGACACCGCCATCGACGCCCACTGTACGTAATGTCTTGCATTATTACTAGGAAGCGAATGATAAATTTTGTTGGCTAGCAAGATTTCAACCCTATCACATAAGCGCGAGAATCTATGGATGAGAGGGCTATCTCTAGTGGTAGAATGTTTTCCTTCCTGAATTTTTTTTTCGGCGGAAACTTATTGTGTAGAAGTAGGATAACACACCTGGGACACTGCTGCTTCGCTTTCCTCTCAGCTTCCTTGACTTTTCCGTCTCAGCAGCTGAAATTTTCTGCATGTAATTCTTAGTTTTTTTTTTTAAATTTTCCTTATTCCTTTAACTTTTATTGCCTATTCTGGCTGTTTTTTATTGTTCGATTCCGCTTATTTTTACTTTCACTCATTGACAGAAAAAAACCAAAATTTATTGGGAAATTTCGAGCAAAAAATCTAAGAAAAGTATTTTTGTTCACTATTCGCTATCGAGAATGACCTCACCGGAAACTGCCGGGGAAATGCATAAAAATTCATTTTACAGCATTTTTACTGTCATAATTGTGTTAGCCCACAAGTAATTATGATCGCGTGTCCATTAAAAAATTAGCTCACCTGATTCTCGCCGTCCCATTCTGGAGTAAGGTGGTCCGTCTAGGTCTTCCACCAAATACGTTGAAGCGTTGCTTGCTCTCCCTGTAAGGAAGTTCTAAACAAGATTACGAAAATGGACTGCAGTCTGGGGATATAAAAGCAGTTCTAGCACCTTGTCCATTTATATGTTTGTCTTCAACAATGCAAATAAACACAATATTTTTACGAGTCACAAGGGTTAATAGTGACGTCTTTTCCGACGAGAATTCCATAAAAACACCATTTCCTAAGTGTGTCACTGTTTGTTTTTGCGCGGTCTTTGGACCACCCACGGTTAGTCTGGACTACCCATAGGTCAAATAATTTGAAACTACTTGAAAGCAGCTGTTGTTTTGAATTAATTGGGTAGAAAAATATAATTTATTATAGATAAATAGAAAATCGAAGTTAAAATCAAAATCTAATGAAATCAAAGTGAAATGGAAAATTTATATGTCACTCATAAGACACTTGTCGACGCCGGCTGAAAAAAAAGAAATATTTAGCCTAGGAAGTGGGTAATATGCATAGCAAAAATTAGCAATTTGTGATTTTTCAAAAAAAAATTTCGGGTATAATTAACGGGTTGGTGCAAAAATAATGCGCGTTTTCAGTCCTTTGCTTCCACAGCCCGTTAATTGCTTCAAAAATAACCAGTCTGGCCGTCCGGCTGACGCCGGACTTCCAGACTTTCCTTATGCTCGCTTCGCTCGCATGACTTCACCTTGCATCCATCCTAGTAGAGTTAGGATCATGCCAATTTTTGCTCCGTTTCCCCTTAATGCTCTCCCCCATGAAAATGGACTGACCAAAGAGAACTACTTGCGTCTGTCAGAGTAATTTTATCAATTCTCTGGAGTGAAATAGTTAACTGTGGCTATATGTAACCGATTCAACCTGAAATGAACGCGGGAAATGGTTTATCATTCCTTGTTTGTTGAAGGTGATCCATTGATAACAATCAGCTTGAACGTATAAAAGGGTCGATGCGGTGTGCTCAGACACAAATGAGGGTAGAACACGCAGGATGGGATGTGATGTGGGCAGGATGACACGGATGGTATATTAGTCACCGCTAAGGGCGGGCATTCGGTACTTTCTCACTGTATTTAGGCGCCAGAGGACAATTAGTGCAAAGATAGACCTGATTAAGAGCATTTTCTCGCAACTGTGCACTGATGCACCTCNATTAGGCGCCAGAGGACAATTAGTGCAAAAATAGACCTGATTAAGAGCATTTTCTCGCAACTGTGCACTGAGCCACCTCTCCTGCACTCGTCGATCCGTTCGCAAGGCGTTTACCCACTTTTCGACGCCAGCGCACCCTTATCATAGCGCCGGACCCGTCTCCCCCACTTTGGACGCCGGCGTAACCTTATCATAGCGCCGGACCCGTCTCCCCCACTTTGGACGCCGGCGTAACCTTATCATAGCGCCGGACCCGTCTCCCCCACTTTGGACGCCGGCGTAACCTTATCATAGCGCCGGACCCGTCTCCCCCACTTTGGACGCCGGCGTAACCTTATCATAGCGCCGGACCCGTCTCCCCCACTTTGGACGCCGGCGTAACCTTATCATAGCGCCGGACCCGTCTCCCCCACTTTGGACGCCGGCGTAACCTTATCATAGCGCCGGACCCGTCTCCCCCACTTTGGACGCCGGCGTAACCTTATCATAGCGCCGGACCCGTCTCCCCCACTTTGGACGCCGGCGTAACCTTATCATAGCGCCGGACCCGTCTCCCCCACTTTGGACGCCGGCGTAACCTTATCATAGCGCCGGACCCGTCTCCCCCACTTTGGACGCCGGCGTAACCTTATCATAGCGCCGGACCCGTCTCCCCCACTTTGGACGCCGGCGTAACCTTATCATAGCGCCGGACCCGTCTCCCCCACTTTGGACGCCGGCGTAACCTTATCATAGCGCCGGACCCGTCTCCCCCACTTTGGACGCCGGCGTAACCTTATCATAGCGCCGGACCCGTCTCCCCCACTTTGGACGCCGGCGTAACCTTATCATAGCGCCGGACCCGTCTCCCCCACTTTGGACGCCGGCGTAACCTTATCATAGCGCCGGACCCGTCTCCCCCACTTTGGACGCCGGCGTAACCTTATCATAGCGCCGGACCCGTCTCCCCCACTTTGGACGCCGGCGTAACCTTATCATAGCGCCGGACCCGTCTCCCCCACTTTGGACGCCGGCGTAACCTTATCATAGCGCCGGACCCGTCTCGTTGCGCCTACCCACTCTTGGATGCCGGCGCCCCTATTGCCCGTACCTCTTGCTTGTTCTCTTCCCGACTGCTTAACTCGACTGCACCATACCATACCCTTTCTGATATTATCGGTATCAGAAGAGTACGGTATGCAATCACTACCACTGACCAATCAGGGAATTTCGTAACGCTCTGACACACATATACACTCACAGACATACTTACGTACAGACTAAGCGCGTTATTATAAGTCATGATCATGATATTTCCAACAAAGCTTAAAACCATTGCAATCCGCAAATCTTTGCCAATAAAGCAGCTACTCAACTACCACCCCATACTTCTAACTGGGCGTTATAGGATCGACGAAAGCCTGGAGGTCACTTTTGGTACACCATCAGTCTCCGAAGAAATCCTCCTGGATGAAGCCGTCTAGATCCTCCAGTAAGTGGTAGTCAATGGGCGAGAGGCTTGCTGATTATAATGTATGAGGCAGAGATTCCTGGCCCAGTTGTTCCAGGCTGTGGAGTTTCTGGTGTGCGACATGTGGCTGGACGGCACTGCGTAAGAGTACAGAACCCATTTTATTACGATATGCCGGGCTCACACAGTGAGATTTTCAATTCATTTCGTTAACATGGTAGCAGTACTTTTTACCTGTAAGGGATTCAACGGTATGTTACAAATGATTTCTGCAGCAGACCACCAAAAAATCATCATGACCTTCATTTGATGTTGGTTTGCTTTCTGACAGTATTTCGGTTCCTCTTCCTCGCTCAGTTGTTGAGCAAGGCACTTTATATTGTCGTAGAGTGTCTATTATTCACCTTGCATCACTAAGCATTCGAGGTTTTAGTAGCAGTTTCTTCACAACGAGAGCGCGAAGCAGGTCTCTCAACAAAGATCAACCTGACACCCCGTCATATTGCGTGGCACCTACTCGTCGTGGTTTTCGTCCTTCCATTCTTCTCCAACGAAGGGATGGTCTAACGACAATTACCGATGAGGTTCTGAGAAACCATACATGTTGTTTTGAATGGGTTCTTTTTAATTATTGCCAGCACTTAACGGTCACCAACTCAAGAAAACTTTACGCGACCTTCCTTATTTTCGAAGCAGAACTCATCACGCCGAAAAAACCGAGAGCAGCTTTGCGGTTGATATGCGCTCACACTACATTAGACCAAACTATGATGGTATTCCGAGGAGCTCCTGGTGCAATGCCGCAAAGTTCTGGTTCGCAGAAGTGAAATCGGCAAAATTTCTGTTTTGGCACTTTCCATTCCAACAATAAAATTACTTACAGATATGGATTTCGTTCAAAATGGACAAAACCTTCGCAAAGGCCATAAAATTTGCTACAAGGAGAAATACAACAGCTCATATTTTCGATGATGACAACAGGATATTTTCTGCGCCGAAGGAATGCATCGAAAAACGCGCATTATTTTTGCAGCAATCTGATAGTTCACAAGTAAATTACTAGAAATTAAGGATATCGAAGACTAGCAGAAGACAACTGAGTTATGGACATTTTTGAAGCAGTACCTGCAAGCCGAGCAAGCAGTGTGACAGTCATATCTCGAAACGCCGCTGGCAACGTACCCGATGACTTCTCAGGAGGATTGAGTGAAAATTTCACTGGTACCATTGCGGATTTCTTCTTCTTCTAAAGCTGAAATATGCTGAAAGTTCTTAGGAAAAAAGAGAGTCGAGACTCATAGGCATACAGCAACGTCGAATCATCTATGCTGAATACTGTTCATATCCGAGAAGTAACGAGAAAGAGAATTCATATCCCAGAAGTGTAGATTGCAAATCAGAGAAGTGGATGTCGACCCAACGTCTTTGTTAGATAAAATCCATTACAGAAGGTGTGAGGTAATAATAGATGGTATGACTTCTTTCCGCATACATTAGATGAAGATCGTGGAGGGAAATTCGATGTAGGCCTTGCAATAAAATAACTTCAGCTAGGGAAAAGTTATGTATCTGCGTCCTAGTAGCTAGAAAAGTTGGTACATAGCTCTGGGCTTAACGAGGTGCCAGACCATTGAGATAATCACAACCGAAGAACGCAACTAGAAGAACCATTCTGCAGCGGACGCATGAATGCCTATTTCCCTTCGCTCAGGAGGAGGAGCTAGTAGCTGTGCTTCTCTCAGAGTAAGGGCAGTTAATCAATCCTAAGCTTAACAACAAGCTCATAATGTTCATAAGGACGACAGCACCACAAAACAAAATAAATGACTCAATTGCAAAGCCTCTTGTGATGAACTAAAAATGACAGCACGGAAGCGCGACATGGCTGCTTATGAAGTAAAATTAGCACTGAAAGCAAACATATAGGTAGCGCCGACGCGTAGATTAATCTTCTTAGATACATATAGAAATACGTCCCGAACAGATAGAAAGGGGTATCGGCAAACACATGAGCCGACTAATGATAGGTCAAAAGCCAAAGTTTGAATGATCAAAAAAATACGGAATCAACACATAAATTAGATTCCGCGAAGAAGGGTCTTTTAATCAGGTGTTGTGGTCGATGTGGCTAGTGGGTGTTACCGAATTAGCACCCTATGGTATACATACCATAAACTTGGGGTAAAAAGGCGGGGCGAGAGATTCTTGCAAAACAAAAGCAGTACAGATGAGGAACCACGATATCCGACGAGGTGCAGATGTAACCATTTTTAGATCACAGTCACCTTTGACGTGATCATCGATACGGTGCCTTGCCTACCTGAGAGCAGGACCGAATGCTTCACCACGATAAACCAGGGGTGTGTATCATCGTGAGGGAACAAGGGGCGTGGCCAGGCGACTCTGATTGGCGCACTTGGGTAGCCCGTCACGCCCATCTGCTTCAACTCGAACGGCATCAATCCTTTAATACATTGTTTGTTTGTGCTTAGCAGCGTACGGGTCAAACAGGTGGGCGTGACGATCGACTCGAATGTGCCAATCAGAGTTGCCTGGTCCAGTGATGCGTCCAAGGCCTTCCCGCGACATTTGGTTGTGTTTATACTTCGTCGCGGTGCAACCATCGCGCACATACAAACTGCGCAGAAGCAGCTGCCTCCATGTGGAAACATGTGCATACAATGGTCAGGTTGTGATAATTAGCGGTTGTCCTCGCGAAGCGAAGTCGCGGATCCGGAGCACGTGCTGTTTTTACTTTTTCCTTTGAAAATCACCGAATTCCCGATGGATCCGCGAGCAAGCGCGATGACGGCGATGCTGTGAGCTGGAATTTGCCCTTGTTCTCTTTGTCCTTCGGCTGTTTCTGCTCGCAACCTACCTATATACATCATCCGTGTCACCCCGCGCAACATACCATCGTCGCCACGACGCCATCGCTCGCGATGAAGTATAAACAAAGCCCTTGGTTAGATTCAAAGCTCACATCATTCTAATCGTAAGTCAAGCAGTACTTTTCCTGATCATCCCACACACTCTACCACAGGGAAGGTCTACTCCATAGGAGAAATCCACCCTCTGATAAATGAACGCAGCCTGAATAGTGCAATATGTCGAGTAGAAAACCTAGCAGCATCTCCTCTCACTTGCTGCCAAACTCACCTCAACTGCTGTTCAATCTTTCGTCTGTTTAGCAGCAATTGCTATTAGGCATAACTTTTACCCCAACCCTTTCCCCACAAACCAACTTAACCTAACAATGAGAAATAAAAATTTATTTCATAACAGCGCAACGCCAAGCAGACGTCTTGCCACACAACAGACAACAATCACGCATCAAATCAACAATAAAAACAATAACTCTCAGCTATTTCTGCATATTCTCATAAACCTCGACAATTATCACAAATTGAGCTTACCAACAAATTCCGAAGAAAAAAAAACAAAGAGTGTAAAAATGAGTTCCTCAAGGTGAGAGCAAATTCTCGTCCTTATAACAAGGCACAATGTGATAACTGAGTATTTGATAGTACATCACGCCTACACACGCCTAAAACAGTGGTGCTTCACAGCAAACGTCCATAAAAAGATCACAAAACAACTACAACCGAGTAGTCGAGTGAGAATTTCTTTTTTGAGATAAATTGTGATTTGATGGGTATTACTGTAATTTTCAGAATATTCCCTGCGAATCAATACGTTACGTCAGCCAATAGTTGAGAAAGTATGATAGAATTCCTAATCGAAAACAACGCCCTAGCCTGACTGAGCCACTTGCTTCGTGGGACTCGCGCGATTGCTGTTCCGCCTTGGTCGACTCGGGCTCTTCGTTGGACTACCTCGCGAGCTATTCTTCCGTGACCTCGATGGAGCCGAGACTGACAGCATCGTGTCGATCAGCTTCCGAATCTCCGCCCACCTTTCCATCCACAACTGACGTTGTTCTAACACAAGCGCTGCATTTTCAGGACTGAAACAAAGTTGCGTTAGCCGCAGTTCATCGCTCATGTGAGTAGAATGAAGAGATACAGATCGCAACGATGAATCACCTTTCAAGGAAAACAGGATCCGGCAGAATCCGCAGCTTCCATGTTTTGTTGCCGGGCACAGCAAAGGTCGAAAGAATATCTTCGGCATCCTTCGAATTAATTTGGAAGCATCTGAATGATTCTAGCTAAATTGAAACATACAGGAAAACAAGAAATTTTAGGCAGATGTCGCAAACAAGAAGGAAATTTCTCGGTTTTTCGAAGGTTTATCATTGTAGACAATTAGTTGTGACCCCCGAAATGACAAGCAAGCATATTTGCGCCCAAACAGAAGCTAACTCCATATATAATGCCAGATTCACTTTTTGGAAGCTCCACCCCTAGCTTCGCTTCAAGGAAAATACGCGCCCAAATCCTTTCGTTTGAAATTTTGTTTGATATCGGGGTTTTGAAGGAGTATAGAAATCATATTCAACATTAAAACTGAGCGAAACGCACGAGAAATCCGCAAGATGAGGAGAGGTAATTCACGATTTTTTCTGTCCGTTTGAAATTCGTGATGTGTTTACGGGGCATTCGCCTTGGAGTAGAAATTGCGTTGCAGATACGCCCATTCCAACCTTTCAAATCCTTAGTTGAAGGGCTACGTGCGAGCGGTTTTTGGCAGTTCGCACGTAGCCTTTGTACTGGGTCTGCAATTGCACCAACTGTCACTCCGTTAAAAATTCCCTGTGCAATGTGGGTCGCTGTTGGAGGGTTATCTCGCAGTCGATAATTTCGATGGGTGCTACCTTTAAAGTGAATACTACCCAATATCAAAATTATTAGAAATTACTCAAAAGCCTCCACAGAACAAAAGTAATTTAATTTTAGTAGGAAAAGATGCAATGCGGCCTGAGTAATCTAGCATTTCGAATAGTAAAAGCTACAAAAATAATACAGGCTTCATCATAAACATGAATACATAAGATCGCTATCAATACATAAGATCGTGATCATAAACATGCATATTTCATTGGCAAATCATGGCATAGAAAAGGGTAATCATTGGGCCTTCAAACCGCTGATAGGTGGAGAAAAATCGAAGGAAACGGAGATAATCTGCCTTCATGTATCTCTATTAGAACAAAACAACTCGTAAACATGAAACTCACTTCGTGAGCAATGCGCGTGTAACCGGTTGGGACGCATCAATGAGATAAAGAGCGAGATCACGGGCTGCCCGCCATATCTCAGCACGGTGCTCGTCAAGCTGAACAATATATTTCTGGAGAATTTCACCAAGGTTACCGTAAAAGGAGCACAATCTAAGCAATCGCTTCAAACTATAGGCAGTAGACAAATCGATATCTGAAGATGAAAAAAAAAAAGGAAATGTACCTTTCCGGGTACGTTTGAATGCGCAACAGTGAGATCGTAGAAAAGGAAATTAGAATTCAGAACCCAAACACCTAAACAAGATCTACATGGGCCAATCAGAGAACGACAAGGGGGAAAACATGGACTTACCTTGAACTAGCCGTGCACACTGTTTCAGGTCTTCGATAATCTCTTCACGAGTGAGTGATGAATCGACCCGTTTCACCACATCATCGGTTGTGATCACACGAGCTGTAACACAGAAGCCAGTTATTCAGAAGATTCCAGGTTACACATGTTGAATGCAACAAAACCTACACTTCATAACTTGTGCTTTGACTTGATTGTGGGCGGGCATTTCACGAATGCGTTGCTGAGAGACCAGTAAATCACTACGAGTGAGATCGCTGAAAGAAGTAAAATAAGGAGAAAGTGAATAGAAACCTCAATCTACGCAAGAGATTTTCTCCTGATATTTGCATAATTTTTGGTTCAAATTAGTAAAACATACATTTGTTCTTTTTCGCCACAAACGATTCCTTGCTCTACGAGATCTCGAGTATTCATTTCACTTGATGATCCTGGCTCATCCGTGGTAGTCACAGTAGGATCAACAGTCATTTGAGAGAACTTTTCGACCACCAAGGGATCCTGAATTGGTATGAAATCATGAACATAGCTCAATGGAGTACGAGAAATTCTTTAATCCTAACATTCTCCAAAAATAACTCACAATCGTATGACTCACTTCCTTAAGATGAACTTCCATTGGTATCCAAGAGTCACTTGCAATCAATTTTTCTCTATGGAGAGCACTAGCTTCACGTCGTTTCTTCTGCTTTTCTGTTTCAGGTCGTGAAAATTTCACGCGTATCTGAACTCGGGAAACTTATCGATTGCAATCTAATTAAAAAGTAACACTGAGAAAAATAGTGAGAAAGAGAGTAAAACCGCATATAGGAGACTGAAAATCACCTGCTGTGCACTTCCACCTGCGGCTTCGCTATCTGATTCTGCATCGTCACCTGGAATTGGAAGACAATATAAAAAAAAACTTGCACTACGTACATTGGGCGCAGATGGCGGTGACCCATCCATGGCCTCGAAAAGAACGCGGCGCCACCGCGCCGCTTACGATGAAATCCTCACTGCATAAGCGAATCTGGGTTTTCTCGGTATTTGTTCATCACATTTTATGTTACCTAATAAGAAAACTAACCAACTGTTAAGAACACCCCATAGTTTGTTGTCCTGGAGAAGATTTTTGCTCAAGCGGCGCGGTCGCGCCGCGTGCTTTTCGCGGCGGCAGAGGGTCACCGCCATCGACGCCCACTGTAGATACAAGTAACAAACCGTCGTCGTCACGTCCTCTCGTAGCATTGTTAAGATGGGAAAGCGAGCGATGCATCTCGAATGTTCCCGCAACAGGGCTCATATAAAACGTGTCTAAATAAGTTCTAATCTAAGAACATCAAGACTCAGCTATTCTCCTTCTGTATTCAAATATTCGGTGGTGCCAAAAGCACTTCCTCTTGTGATTGCGTGACCAGTGAAGTTTTTTTTTTGAACTCCTTTCGCCGACTGTAGCAAAATGACTTGAAAAATCTTTGGTAGAATGTCAATGGTCAAGAGATCGCCTTCGGTCATGTTCATGATAGGAAATGCTAGCACAATTTATCGAAATTCGGGCGCTTTATTAAAGAAGATAGCGACTCAAAACGGAGTTGTTCGTATGCTTCTGCAGCAACCAGCGCTATGCTACACAATCTTTCGGAATCTTTGAATCTTTGAAAGGGGGAAAAACCGCGAAAGAGGAAGAAATCAGGGACAGATGACTTACCACCACGAAAATATCCTACCGCAAACTGCACGTAGTCATCACTTCTGTATGCACGACCCTCGTATATTTCATCAAACTTCGATTGTGCCCTAGAAAAAGTGAGGAATTTATCATCGCAAACGTTGCACAGGATTTAATGGTGAACTTACACGATATTTTCCTGCTTTACATGTGAAGATGTCATCGCGGCAAAACGTTCCGCTTTCACCTTGTCGTACGAACCACTTGAAGTGTCGGCCGATAAACGCATTTCCATCTCAAGAGCACAGTAATGTCTATTATGACACAGCGATGAGCAACTAATCAAAAGGAAAACTCATTTCCAACGGGTTCGCTAGCTTATCAAGCTTATGTAAAAGATGACTAGTTTGGTAACTGAATAACGGTTCTCACCATTCGAACATTCTTTTTGTAGCGAACACGTGGTTGCCTCTCCTGCTCAAATGCGTCCTTCTTCCTCACAGGAAAATGTATACGATAAAGTTCTGTGTTCGGCAGTTCATTGCATACCACTACGTCGAACTAAATTGCACACGTTCAGATATACAGCCGTTAACATAATGAAAAAGAATAACGACCAAAGCATTGAAAAAACCGCTGCTATAATTTTTTGTTCCTCTTTCTGCTGAACATGTATGGCGCAAGTGTCCATACAAATAAACAAATAAATAAATAAGTAAAATAATAAATAATAAGTAAGCAAATGAATAAATTCTACTGCTAGAGATAACATATCACATACAGTGCTGATACTCTTGTTAAAGCCATCATTTGTTGATTTGCGCCCTCTTTACTATTTAACTGTTTTCAATTCACTAAGCATCCTGTTGCAGAAATTCACAGGTATTTTTGAGTGTAAAAGCCACCAAATCAATTTTCACAGTTTTTTAAAGTTTATTTTGCTTAAAGCCAACTGACTCACAAAACATTACGCGGAAATGGTAAAAGACAAAGTAATTTGCGTTAATCAATCCCGTTTGTGGAACGCATTCGACTTCTTCGAAACATCGTACAGGCATTGAATATGTGCTCTATACAGTGACTTGCGAGGGCATTCAATGTGCCAAGCCAGTGCTTCATCCTCCCAGACTCCCCTGGCACCAATTTACCGACCCCGGGGATGCATTGCTTGGTTAGCCTGTAGCGGTATCGAACTTTCGACTGTGCGAGCAAACAGGAGGCCTCTTACCAATGCCTCTCAGGTAACGCACGAAATCAGTATTCGATATGAGTTTGATAAAATTTGAATAAACTTGTTAGACCATTCCTGTTCTCCAAATAGTGGGGATGCGAGGTTAGAGTGCCCGGGATTGCAGCAAGCCGCCAGCTACAGACTATGTAAAAGAGGATCGAACAAAGATACTTCAAAAAAAAAAAACAAGAGTAATACCAGCACTGGTCTTCCCACAAAAAAAAAAAAGAAAAAAAAAGAGAAAAACGAAGCACTTCCTCACTGGTTTCTCTCAGTGGACCCACTTTATTACTTAGAAGAACTGAATTTCTCTGAAAACTTCCATAGAAGGGTAGTTGAAGGTGCCGATCACGAGTATCATACTTTGCACAGTGGTATCGGTACTACTGACTCCACTGATCTATAGCTCCTTCCCAGAATCCACCACTTGGCTTCATCCGGCCTCTAATCTTGCATTTACAGGCTTCTGAACGCGCGCGACACAAATAAGACAAGAATTTTTAAAAAAGCCGATGTTAATACAAAAATTTCAGAAAAAATCTGGGACTGGAAGGCTCTGAAGGGACAAGATTGGAGAAAACCGCTGCGAATTAAAGGCAGCACCCACGGAAATTTCGCCTTCACTTATTTTACTGAATTCCTAGGTTTAGCACTACACTGAAGACACGCGCAGTGATCAACTTTGACAAATCCTACTAGAAAGACGGTTCTCATCGCCACCACTTCAGCCCGTTTGCAGAAGATGGCCGAGTTGCCCGGGCTTAAACTGGAGTGAGATGGGAATGAAAGCAAGTTTATCATAATGGAAGAAAGTGATTGTAAACAAAGACACCCATTCATATCATACTATAACTCATCCTAATTGATCGCCAGCACAAACTTAATCTCTCTTTATCTTGAGAATGCTGATGCCTACGACGATGCAACTTTCGTAGAATTGTTGGCACTATTGCTAAGTACTCAGAACAATCAAAATCTCGGATATGAAAATTTCCGTGGGTGCTGCCTTTAAGGGAAAATTCTATGCTGTCATAAAAACTGCTATTACAGTGATCGGCACCTTCAACAGCCTCATTTGCAAATTCTTATACAGAGGTGGGCTTAGAGCCAAAATCAATACAAAAACCTGCAGAATTAATTAAATCGATTCCCTAAAGCGAAATAAGTCAGGTGGTCGTAATCAGATCCTTCACCTTTAGTTAAATACTATGCTTGTATTCAGGTAAACCCATTTTTGGCGTTTGGGGTCACTACTGGGGTCATAGGTGTTTCAGAGCACTGAAAGGACTCACATGGTTTAAAAGGAACTAGCAGGAAGGAATATAGATAAATGGATAAAACTCCATGAATTAGAAAAGAAAACCACAGACTGGACGTACTTCCATATCCATTTCATCATCACGGTCATCCTCGTCGTCAGACTCAACTCGGTTTTTCACTTTTGTGGTCCGTTTCTTCTTCACCACTACATCGTCGTCGTCATCCATCTCGAGGGGAAACTAGAGTGTCAAATTTAAAATTCCTAGTTAAAATGTTAGACGTTCTCCTACAAATATAACCAAGTAAAAAGAGGTGATAGGCGCGTCACCGCAGAAAATGGTAGGATTTGAGTGCAATATTGGCTCCAGCTAAACCAAAATTCATCTAAAACAGCAATATAAGTCAAAACTTACCAGTAACTAGGCAGAGGTCCACCTCGAGACAGCAGAGAGTTGGCAACACCCGTGGAATTCTCAGACGGCAAAGCGGCGATTCTGTCGCAATAACACAAGCTGTGCCGTAACCGACGGCAAAAATCATCGAAGCGCAAATGGTGATCTACCAGCGGTTCTAAGATTTTTTGTGTTCTCCTTGACTATTTATTAGTTGTTGTTGCACCGCTTTAGATGTGCTATGTTATTGCACTAGTGGTAGGTCGATTCGACACCATTTCCACAAGTTCTTTTTTTTTTCAAACTTCAGGATGGTGCGGCAGAGCGCGTTGGCTCGCACTGCCGTTTCGCTTGCAAGTTTCAGCCAGAAAACTGGTTTCGGTCCAAACAGACTCTATCGGAAGGGAGTCCATTTCGTTGGTACCGAACCGGATGTCTTGAAATACCATTTAGTGAGTTTTCCTATGATTTCATTTCTAATTCAAACTCTTTACTGCCAAAATACGTGTTCTAGCTGCAAGACAAAAAGCCAAATGAGCCGTATGGCCTTCAGGGTAACAATCACCTTCTACCAGGAAAGGGTAAAATTCACTCCAGGCTACCTGTTAAGGTACTCTTTCACGCTGTTCCCTGTGTTTTCCACTTTTTTCTTCGGATTTGTCTCACCATACCCTCAGTGACTACATTTTCAGGTCCACATGAAAAAGGACAAGGTATACGCTTGGTGTAGTTGTGGATACAGTGGAAACCAGGTGAGCCGTTATCTCTCCAAAAGTCGTATGTTATACTTCAATGAAAAACATCTCATCTAAGGGATCATTTTACATTTTTCCTATAATTTTCGTTACGTTCGATTGACAACCGACAGCTGTCCTTCTAGCAATACCAAAATTCTTAACAGATAGCATGCACTCTGCCCGTAATGCTTGAAGTCTAACTTTCTGCTTTGTTTTCTTATGCTTTTCTTTAACTTAGAACTTTTTGAACAATTAGAGGAGTTTGGACCTTCTAAATTCTCACCTCCGTGATGATATCATTTTCAAATGCTTTTTCAACTCATTTCCTCCAACCGTTCGGTGCTCTACAAGCAACCTATGCATTCGCGATATGGGCACAAACCGAGCTGAGTCATTGTAGAGGAGGTCATTCACGTACCACCTTTCGAAAAACGGTTTAGAGGGAATTCAAAACAGTATTCGGGATTCTATCACAGAGCACATCTCTGGTTGTTGTAATACAAAAAGCATTCTCCTTGTATTTGCTAGCCAACTCAGTTATAGAGTGTTAAATGGTGCCTTCTTTTTCAGCCCCTTTGTGATGGTACGCACAACTCCATCCGAGTACCAGATTTAAAGCTCAAACCAGTGCGGTTTATTCCTGATAAAGATATTACTGTCTGGCTTTGTAACTGCAAGCAGACGAAGAACCGGTGAGTAGCTTTCATCATCTTGTATCTTTATTTCTTTTTTTTTTTTTTGAATTAATCTTTAATTTCTTTCATTTCTAATTCGTTCATGCTTTTAGACCATTTTGTGATGGATCTCATAAACAAATCGTCGATAAGGATAAAACCGATGGATTGTTTGATTGAATATTATTTTTGTGCATATGTTCTATAGTTTCTAGGAAGAGAAATTGTTATTGTTATTAGCATTGTTTTAGCCTTATGATTTTGCTGAGAATAATTAATGATTTGTTCAATTTGTGTGTGGACCTCACCATCTGTCAGCAATTTCAACAGCATTTATAGTTAGAACTTTATGGTGTAGAAGCAAGCATAACCACTAAACCTATTGAATACTTACTTATGTCTGCCTATATGCTAATAGTGGGTCAAATTTCAGTAGGAACTGATGGAGGAGCAACTGTTTCTAGTTAATTTAATGTGATATGCGTGGATCGTGCGTGAAAAATTAAGACTAGCACAATATCCTTACGGTCTCTTCGTATTTGCCTCAGAGTTTAGAATCGCATCGCGTTACCTGGCTTACCTGCAGTGCAAGGCCCATCTACCCAAATCACCTCAAACGTAGTTTCACGAGGTACAGCGGCTATAGTAGTGGCCAGGTTCAACATTTTCTTCTACATCGGAGAAGCCAGATTAACGACTTAACGGCCACTTAACTGGCACCACACCTCACAAAACAGTTTTAGTATCTTCTTGTGTAATGTTACGAGAGTAAAGAATGTGTCGGCACCTTTTTGCCCTCTGTGAAGCAACATAGGTGAACACTTACACACTTTACGGCTGTGATAATCGTTAATGAGGAGGGGAAGCATACATTCAAGCACTGCTAAAGCAGAGAAAAATTAGATACGTACGTGGTTATGAAGCAACGGGAAAAAGGGCGCTGTGAAATTACTTGGAAGCTTTGTCTGGATACCGACTAAGAGCTACAGTTGCTAAACCTCATGTACCATTCACATACACACATTATGCAGTATTCTGGGTAGGTGCATTTAAACATACAACACCTAGGGCCACACATTACCGTAGTAAAACTGTTTGACGAGGACGACACAGCGGCTTCCGATGAAACAGAAGCAGATCACACGGTGTCGCAATCGCTAGTATACTGTGCTTGAACTATACTGTGGAAAACGTAGAAGTCTTCTCAATAGAATTCTCACATTTCGATGAGGAGAAGCAGATGAAAGCTCGGTATAACTCAAGATCCAGGAGTGGATGACTGGGAAAAACAATGTGAGGAACACAACATCCAAATGTCCTGAGGTATTTATGCTAACTTATGTGACATTAAAGGGAGATTATAGTAGAAGTAATTTTTTCCCTCCTAGGGAGAGGCCTTCCTGTTTCACATCCTAGTCCCGCTAGCATTTCGTATTCTGTAGAATTACCAATCATGCTAACATTGTTGATTTGTGTGGTTGACCTTCCATAAATTCCAACCTTGGACTCCTAATTTGTATAATAAAGAGAGGGTAGTCTCCTTGGGATTGACAAGCTTTCAGTACTAAAAATCTGTGTTCTGTTAGAGGCAGAGTCTCACTTCACAATCATTTTCGACATTGTTTTTTTGAAGTCAGAGTGTTGCATCGCAACCTCATGAAGCCGCTCGAAAGGAAAATTATGGACGCAAAATAAGTCAAACGGTGCAAGCCGGAGATCAATAGTAAGGAAAAACTTGTGGAGGCCCTGAAGTATATTGCTTGATCTATCACGAATAGCAGTTAGGGAAGCGATATTTGCACTCAAGGAGATTACAGTATGACGAAGCACTATATAAAGGCCTACTGTACTCGTGAAACGAATTCATTGCATTCCCTCTGCTAACGTGCTCGGTGGGTGCGGACAGTCACTACTTAGGTTGTTGCTGTGTCGTATGTATTGTAATTGTATATTAAGATCCGACGAAGGCGCTAAGCGCCGAAAGCTCATCAAGTAAAGAATAAAAGGAGCTCTCAGTGTGTACTGAACAGAAACATTAAGAGATGAGACTCCGGGACAGCACCATAATGCGAAATGAAAATGCTTAGGACATACAATGGGTTTCTCACCAAATTCTGGACATGGATGCATCATTATGATTACTCAGGGTAAACGTGTCACGCCCTTGTCAACGATGGGTAAATCTGTGAGGTGTGAACACGTTTATGCTGAGCACAGGAAAGCCCGTCTTCGGGCCATTCCTTTTGTGGAGAATTGAGAATCTCCATTCAAACGTCCTCCACAACGCTGAACAGCTAGTGATATCGATCTTTGCTATCTAGCGTCTCCTTGTTGCAGATGTCCCATTCCAAATTCTCCACAGAACAAGGGCTTCATAAAAGGGTTTTCGGCAATATTGCATGAAATCGTGTACGTCATTTATGATTCGTTTCTTGAGAACCCTTAAAACGAATCTCGAAAATGGGGTACGTAGAGCACGCCCTAAAGACAGTGTCCCGGCTCATCTTCGTGGAGCC
>JARK01001355.1:257480-279402 GCA_000688135.1 Ancylostoma ceylanicum | reverse complement strand
TCCCACCCCTCCCCGACTCGAAGATGTAGCAAATTCGACCCTTCCAAAAACGGAGCTTTTGTCGTTTCTGTGACTGTTGATGTGCATACACCACAGGGATCATCATGGCGGTAAGGTCTAGGATCTGTTGGTATTTGCAACAAGCGAAACGAGGTGGGACCCTGCCTTTAACCCCAAAGACCTGTGACTCGGCAGCCCACACACACGCAGGACTGCTCGACATGTGCGAGCCATCGGAGGTGTCGCCTTGCCTCGCGTGTTCTATTTACTCTTTGTGCTGATCACGTTGTAATGTGCCACACGGATTTCGTTCAGCTCTGTGATCTGCTTTCCTCCCAGCGGAATCCATGCAACAAGTGGCTGTGTCCTCAGCATCAGTTCAGTCACTGCTCTGTTATAGGATTTCTACTAGTATATTCTGAAATTTTAAAGTGTAATCATAGATGAACTCGAGCGCTGATTTTTCTGCTGCGCGTCAGTTGTTCGTAGAACGTCTGGCTGTGTGCCTAAAAACCCCGCCTTTGCACCTGGAAGAGATAAGGGGAAGTGCTTGCCCCGAGAGTGCTGAGGCGTCATCGTTGCTCATCATTTTATTGTCATAACCGATTTAATGCTTGCTCTGTGATTTTAAACCATTTTCTAGGAAACTCTTGCTGATAGAAGACTAAGAGTTGATGAAAATATGTGGATATTTGTCTGGGATACCTTTGTAAAGCAGTAGCGAACAGTTTCTTCATCAGCTGACGTCCTCGGTCAACTTTACAGAGCAAATGCGACATCTTTGATTATTTGCCTCGTCAGACCTTTCGTCTGACATCTCTTGAGCCGGTGCAAGTGTACCGCTGAGTTTGAGTTCTGCTCATTGCCAGAGTGTCAAAAGGATTTAGATGTCAAAATTTGGATTGTTCATGCCTTTATTTCCATTATACTCTACTGTTTTAATTTTTTTTTGTGTCAAAGTGCACATATTGCTACTGCTACATTGAAAGCAAAACATTTTTTCGATGCCATTCACCATCTGTTGTTTATAAGTAGTGTAATGCGTCCTTTGTGGAATATTTTATTTCATGGCACTAGTTTTTGACTTCTCACATGTGGATTTATTCATCTTCTTTCTCTAAATTCTTCTAGTGCTTCTGCCCATGATATTGAAAAAAAAACGCTCCGGGATTTGAGCCTGAATTTTATTTTCCAAATAATTCTTCCAGATGCGACTTTGATTTTCTCAAAATAAAATATCTGATTATTTCTGGCTTACATGAAATTCTAGCCAGGACGTGCTTGATTCCTATAAACAGTGACACCGTGAGGTGGTTGTCTTCCTAGAAGTAGCACGACAACATTTCGATGTGAATTTGTGATTGAAGAATTTCGAGTTTGAAGCTGACTTACGTCGCCATTTTTTCTGATTTTTTTTTTTCATTTTCCTTTTTTTTAAATTTTTACATCACTAGTCATAACCATTTTGGACAGGTCAACCTTGACTTTCTTGTTAAAGTAACCATGATTCAGGGTCAGAACTACGTCATCTTTGGCCTCGCTTGAAATATCCAAACCTTCAGAACTCTTAAGCACGTCATTCTTAACGAGTGAAGCCTAGCCATCTGCTATTTTGATTTTTCCAGCTCTTCCATTCTTGTTTGAGGTTCAATCTATTAATATGATGGGGAAATCCTCCTATACAAAGACTGGTAAGGGTCAAATTTTTCGAGGGTCAGACCACAACTCTTGGGAAATTATGCGTATCTTTTGAGTATTAGATCATTGCAAAAACGTGAGGTCTTCTCTGGACCTTGACAAAGCGAATATTCACTTGTGTGGTAGCTTGAGAGATGCCCCTGCTGGACATTCCTCAGAAGGTTCCCTCTCGAGAGTGAATTATTCAGAGAACTTGTCCCCCAGCTTTCGACCGCTCCCTGACTCTGATCCTCGAGCTCCGCAAGAATTTGGGCTTGAAATCGGTTTTTTTTTCGGCCGCAGTTTTGCACGAAATCACGACACCATTGTGATCTGGAGCTCCTGAAGATGCAAGATTTTCAAAAACGTTCCTCAGGTAGGACGGTACCTTTAAATATTTACTCAGTAGGTGAAGCATATCCGCATGAGCCTACTCAAGTCGATAATGCCAGAGGTTTCCTGCATTTTTCTGTATTTTTCCTTATGATCACCCTATAGTACGTAAGTGTAGATTTATTCCACCGACTCAGAGACAATGAATATCGCCTGTAGCCCATTTGCATTGTTGAAGCCCTCTTCTAACCCTATATGGTCCTAGATGCTTCAATTACTTTTTTAAAATTTATATAGGGGATTCTCATGATGTTTTGCCGGCATTTGGTGCCAATAGTGCCACAATATATCTTCTACTAATGTGTCGCTTCCTCTGTGCCGATGCTCGAACACATCTTGAAGTAACAAGCAAATTGTATTGCATGAGTCTCTCGATCCACCCAGTATTTCACTGCATAAGTGCTCCGGCATAAATTTTGATGGGCATAACACTTTTCTTCTCGAATCGAAGTTTCATCTAGAACAAGGTGAAACGGATAAAAGAATGGCTAAACTTTCTCCATTTGCAGTTTCTTTTGGATTTAAGAAGTAAATACCTTGGGTAACGGTGGTAAGTTATGGGACTGAAAGAGAATTGTTCTGAAGTGAGTCTCGGACTGGATTTCCTTCAACATTTAACCTCCTTTCACAATGGCCTGGATGCATCAGTGAAGTTATGTATCTAGGATAAACGTGTAAGTCGTGTGGTTTTACCGTGGGTAATCTCAGTGGTGCAAGTAGCTCAGGAATTTCTTTATGTCATTTTTGAGAAAAAACTCTGATCCCGGGGTAGTGAAACTAAGTAAATGTGTATTTTCAGAACCTGTGTCATGAGAAGTTCCGGCTCAAAAGATTCCAAAGGAAAGGCTAATACTGATCAAAAGATCGTATTAGTGGAAAAGCAAGACAAAATATGGATGGCTCATATTTGTTTGTTTCTTCGGCCTTATAGCTTTTTTTTACATGGAATTGCTCACTGAGTTTACGACTTGTTGACCTTACGTTTCGGTTTTCGCCATCTTCAGAGCTTTGCGAAGGGGTTATAGTTCTGAAGGAGTTATAGTTCTTGTATGATATTTGTTGGTACAGGTGGAATTTTATTGAGTGCAACTTCATATAACTAGCACTTATCGTGATAATATCAATTCATAGAGGGAAACCAGTGGTCGCATGCAACATTGAGGTTACCCCAAGTAAATCTGTTACAGCACACAATTTTACCCTTCTTCAATATAAGCGTCAGAGCGTTTACCATGGGTAGTCTCACTGATGCATCCAGGTGCAGATCTACGCTCGGAGAAGTTGTTTTAGGTAGAAAATGGATGGACATCCCTGTCCACTGAGAACTGTGACATCTCCGATCTATTCAATGTTAGGAAGGGTTCTATGAGTTTACTGTTCACAGCTGAATTACAGGAACAAGATTTTGCATAGCTCATAGACCATTACTAAATATTACATGTAGCACTGAGGACTCAAGTACTCATCTGTCGTTTTATGTTACCTGAAATATGCATTTTCTTTATTTCTCAGCTGTCACATATGCTCCTTCAGTTCTCTCCCGATTCCACAGTTTCCACCTGTTAAATGTGGAACATTTCAAAACATCCAACGTTCCTCGCACGCCGGTGCGCTCTCACCATGACGACGCTTTTCACGGATGAAAAGCCTCGTCCACGAATTCCAGACGTAATGATAGGAACCATTCGCTAAAATGCTCATGGCGTTGATCCACCACACTGTGGTGGTGCTACAATATGTATGTAGCGGTACAGCACTTGTCAACACTTTTCTCGTCACATAAGCAATGAATAGTACTTCGTACATACTCACGTGATTATATGATGGTTATTCTAGCGGTTAAGATTTTTTGCCCTAGAATATCACTAGGTTCAGTTCCATCCTCTCTGAACTACTGCTAAGAGGATGGAAGTTCCAGCATCAGTCATGGGAGGATGGCAGCAGGAATGAGCGGAATTCCGGTCTCGGAAAAGGAAATTTCTTTAATTCTGGAGGCATTCAAGCTTTTATTTCCTAGGTTTCTGGAGAACTGGCAGTAGCTGAGATGTATGAAGTAGTATATGTTGTTTTATGTTGTTTTTGTCCCTCCAAATTTTATTTTAAGTTCCTCCCAACTTCCGAATTCCGGTTTTACGCAATACTTCCGCTCACCTCTGAATGGCAGTGAGGGGAAATAGCCTCAGGTCTGTTCGGCCTGCGTTTGTGCTGCACAGTTATCGGATATACATAGTTAGAGCGAACATCTGGCTTCTAAACCCCCATCAGGGCGATTTTCTACCCTAATTGTCCAAGAAGAACAAACTCCAGAAACTCCAGAATAGTGACGCAGTAAAATCATTGAGACCCTTGATACTGGCCCGTTTTTGCCGTTCCCAAATAACACTCTAGATCCTTCTATCCGGAAAAATGCTAGAGAAATCAATGGGAATTGCTGCCTAGCGTGGAAGCTTCTTCTTTCCAACAACATCAAAACAGAACATATCCTTATCATTTCCTCACGATCAGGAGCCGTATCCAATATATTTGACCGTGGGAGGGAAAATATAGCGGGTATATATCCATTCCCACTCGTTTTTATCCACTTTGCTATCTAATATAACTCATCCATGTACAGTGGGCGTCGACGGCGGTGACACGACTGCGGCCTCAAAAAGCACGCGGCGCGACCGCACCGCTCACGCTAGAATCGCCGCCGCAGTGGCGTATCTGGGTTTTCTTGATAGTTGTGCATCACATTTGATGATATCTAAAACGAAAACTAACTGACTATCGAGAAAACCCCATAATTTGATGTCCCGGAGAGGATTCTTGCTCGAGCGGCGCGGTCGCGCCGCGTTCTTTTCGAGGCCGCAGACGGATTACCGCTATTGACGCCCACTGTACGTGCTCATTTCTTGGCGCAAGTGCGGTGTCTCAGCGAGAGTCAACACAAAATCAAGAAGGAGTAGACCATGGATCGTTATCATGTGGAAATCGACCGGATAAAGATAACTTGGAGTGAGGCGAATGGATTTGCATATCCAAGGATAAGATTTAATTGGATCGCAGACTCTCGAAACCACTGTAACATATCCGCTAGAGCGTGTTTATCCGACTGGATAAAGTATATTGGATACGGGCTCAGTATTTGTCAAGTTTTACCAGGGTCCGTATCCAATATACTTTATCCAGTCGGATAAACACGCTCTAGCGGATATGCTACACTGGATTCGAGAATCTGCTATCCAATAAAGATATATCCGTAGATATGCAAATCCACTCGTTTCAATGAAGGTTAACTTTATCCAGTCGAATCTCGCTTGATAACAGTTCGTGATCTTCTCCATCTCCACTACGCGTTGTTTCTCGTCAAGACACCGCACTTGCGCAAAAAATGAACATGTGGATGGATGAGTTATATTGGATATATTGGATAGCAAAGTGGATAGAAACCAGTGGGAACGGATATACACCCGCTGTGTTTTCCCTCCCACGGTCAAATATATTGGATACGGCTCCAGTTCCTCGTTAGCCGAAATGACCGAAAAGTTATCTCAAAATGCGTTGTGCTCGAAAATGATCTCATTTTCCACTTGCATTTCCAGATATGCGGGTGTGGGTAGCGTCGCTAGTATTTTATGCATTTGTTTTTGCTGTATGTGAATTTCTTCGATACCTAATCGTACGCCTTATGCCGAAACGGTTATCCACGGAATTGCTCCTGGAGGTAGGGGATACACAATTTCAACCATTCCATTAGGATTTTTTTTTTTATTAGAAGGGTCCAAAAATCTATAAAATCAAAATCATTGTATTGCCTTCACTTAGTTCGTTGGGACTCTTCAAATATGCACACCTATGTTTGACGTCAACACCGTTCTGGATACGTACGGTCTGTTCGGAGTGTTCATTGAGATCACCGTTATTGAATTGGCAAATTGCTACTATCAGAGAGATGCCGTGGCGAATCCATGTCCCATCGTGAGTTATACATTGCAACATTCGGTTACTTTGCATTACATCGTCAATACTAGTTTTCCCCTATGCAGGTGACCTCCTGCTACCGACGCTCCAAAGCTATACGCCGAGCTGTGTACGTTTTCGTCACTCAGATGGTAGCCGCGTATGCGTCGTTCTTCCTGGCTAGATCGTTCTGGAAGCTTGGCATTCATCCAATTCACTCTGAACTCCTCGCTGCTGAACACTGCTCAGCGGACTTAACGGTTTGGAAGTTTTCTTATGTACAGTACAGCGTCGATGAAGGTGCGCGTTTCTCACTGCATCGAGAATCACTCGAAGAATCCGCGCAACGTGCGCCAGAAATCGATATCGTCTGCCGCCGCGGGGTTACCTCTACGCGTTTTTCGTCGCGATTTGATATATTTTAACTGTTTTCTTGTTTCTACGTGTTCCTGGGGCCACCATTATATTATACTTCTAGTATAGTCGCGGTCGTCCTGATCCAGTGCTGATTCCTTCGCCGACGCCGTCTCGCAACGCAACCGAACAACACCCTTGCAAAGCGCGCTGGCTCTCTGCTTTTCTCACGTCCTGACACGTTCTACCATAGTTTTAACAAGTTTGGACGGAAAACTAAGGTTAGAACAAATTAAAATACACGTTATGCGTGTCAGAATATGTCAAAGTCGATAGGCTACCGCAATCAAACCGTGTTGCTGCGGTGGTGCTGAGCGGCTGCAAGGAGGTGTCAGCGAAGGGACCAGCACTGAATCAGGACGACCGCCAGTATATGTACCTGTCCTACCTTTCTTCCTTTTAGATGTTGCTGTCAGTATTGTGCACTCGAATATGAAGTTTACGCTAAGGCAGGAAAGGGTTATATCTAAAAGGAGAACACCTATAATAAATACACGCGGGAAGCTAGAAAGAGAATCGAGAAATGCAACAAAACACGAAAAAACGACTAAAACTCATCCCATCGGGTGAAAAACGTGGGAACCAGGAACCGCGTTACAGTAGCAGACGATATCGATTTCCGGCACACGTGGCGCGGTCGCGCTGCGTGCTTTTCGAAGCTGCGAAAAACGCACCCTCATTGACAAGTACTGCACTTTTCGCACATTCTCCCTATTTAATCGTTGGTAAAGGTTGAACTCTCCCGACCGCATTTGATCACTTTAATCCACGATAATTCCACACTCACGGATTTTGCTATATTTGTTGAGAACCGCATAGTGAAAACGAATGCAGTAATCTTTTCCTATCAAATCCCACGAAAAAGCCAGCTTGCTCAGTCCGTTTGCAAAGAGTGGCTGAGCTACTCAGCTTTCATTTAAAAAAATCCGGAAAATTATTGAATTACTTCAGATAGCCATCACTACTGGTTGTCTAATTGAAGGTGGTGCCACGTTCATAGGTGGGTTGGTGAAAAGGTAGAGAAGAGAGGAGATCAAGAAAAAGTCTTGCGGAAAATGCGATTTTTGCAGGAAAGGCGTTCGACAAGTACACTAGCGAGTACTTTGAAGACACATGGACGTCAAGTATCGTCTCATGTCTTTTCAGTGGATTTCTTTGTGCCTTAGGTGAGTGTCGTAAGAGCAGGCGGTTGTCCTTTGTATTAATTTTGGCAATCCGTCACGAATAAAATAGGTGAGTAGTGTTCCCGGTTGTGAGTCGTAATGAGGAAAAAAGGGGCGTGGGATGCTTCTATAATTGGCTCCTTCACAGAGTAACCCATCCACATGACCACTTCCCCCTCGCAAGCCCCCATTTGGCATCGTGCTAACCCACACTCATGTTTCCAAGCTGCTAACCATTTCCATACTGAGCTTAGTCATGGAAAAGTATAACCTTTTTGAATGCAAAAATTTGTTCAGGTATCAATTACACTGGAATGTACGCGAATCCGTTGGTGGCCTGGGCCTGTACGTTCAACTGCGAGGGGTTGACCCACGTCGGGCATCTGCTAGTCTACTGGTTGAGCCCACTCATTGGATGGTAGGCTTGATGTTTCATTTTTTTCCCTTTTTTGTAATTGTTGCCATCCTCGTCTGTTCCCTGCATACTATTTCAAGCAGGGAAACACTACTCAACAATACCAGTTTCCTTAGCAACAAATTACTGCAGTAATTACCTAGGTAAGTTTAATGACGAGTCGTCTATTTACAGGTACTTGGCCGAAATAGCGCTCGGTGACGACGACGAAGACGAGTCTGACAAGAAAAAAGACTAATCGGAGAGCCGAAAAGGCTGACTAATGGTGGACGACAACAGCAGCGATCCAGATACCTATGAGAAACACAACCTCCTCCATGGGACTTGAAGTCCACGGATTGTAGGAAATAAATAATGTCTTTCATGCGTGATATTCACTGCTTCTCTATTCTCTTAGGAGCACTAGCTTTCGATCAGCCTATGATCGCAAATCTATAGATTCGCGTTCGATAAAGAGTTCGGAATTATGTTACAAGAAGTTTTTCGTGTTGCAAAAAAAAGTCTGTAACCAACATGGGGAGAGGTGAACAGAAGGAGCGCCGCCATCTCCCCGAGAAAGGAAAGGGACGAAGGTCGGAAAGAGAAGTTTACGTATTCACACAGTTATGAAATTTGAATGGGGCCTGTGAACTCAAAACAAAGCTTTTAAACATGTATGGTCAAATGGATAAGACAGCGGAGTTCGAAACCTTCGTTCGGTAAAGGAGGTGTGTCCACACTTAAAGGACCACAAATTAGCTTCTCCTTTTTCACCCCATACTGGCACTGAAAACCTTTAATAATTCAAGATTTTTCTGTCTCTGAGCTTCATGACTTGGTTATTCATTAAAGGCAGCACCCGCGGAAATTTTCATGTTTGAGATTTCGCTGAATTTCGAGGCTATCAAAGACGATGAACTCATAGGCAATGATGAAACAGCGTGAAACACGCCGGAAGACGGGAAATGAAGGCACTGTTTCCATGCGTCCAAGGCGCGGACGAGTTTCCCGCTGAGGGTATACGCGTGTAACGCCACGAAATCCTGTGGATGGTGTGTATTTCATACACTACACTACATATCCTGCTCTACGCCATGTGCCGCACTAGCTCTAGCTGGCGCTTCGAGCCGGGGAAAACTCGTACAGGCGTGAACACGGCCAGGCGGGTTCACGACGTCAATTCGATTTTCTCTGCAGGTAAGCCATTATTGTTTGTGTTCTTTTCACATTTATGATGTGCTGAGTCTGTACTTCACCACACGTGCATCAGCTCCGAGTCGAGGATTTCCGCTTGTGCTGCCTTTAAAGCCAGCACCAACCGAAATCCTCGACTCGGAGCTGAGGTGCAATACGTAAAATAGAGACTGAGCACATCACAAATGTGAGGAGAACACAAGGAATGACGACCTACCTGCAGAGAAACAAGAATCGCTGTCGTGGCCACGCCGGCCTTTCAACGGCCCGACGCGCCAGTTAACGCCATCGCGGTGGGTGGTCTGGCGCAGTTGACACGCGCGATTCGCACCGTTCACAGGGCTTCGTTGCGGGACGCGCACACACCCTACGGCGGAGCACTCGTCCGCACCTTCGACCTTTGGTGAAGAGCGCCTTCATTTCTCGCATTTCTCGCTTCTTTCATCCAGTTTTATCCCTGCCTATGAGTTTACAGTCCCGAAAAACCCCGAAATTCGGGGAAATCTCCAATGCAAGGATTTCCGCGGGCGCTGCCTTTAACTGCTTTATGTGCTTTTCTGAATACTCCTTCTGTGTGTATCTTCTCGCCTATTGGTTGACCAGTAAAGACACATAAAGAAGGAGTCTCCTAAAAAGCACATGAAGCAGTTGAGGAATAATCAAGTCAAGAAGCTCAGAGACAGAAAATCTTGAGTTACCTAAAGATTCTGCAAAGACAACATCACATAAGTCAGGACTTATTCTCTGTCTTGTTACGATATGTTGCTTCCTATCAACTTGCAGTAGTTTACGACGAAGCACTCGATTTCTTAGCAACTTGTAAATAAGAGCTTCTCAAGACGTCGGACCTTGAAGCACACATCTGAGCGTGCTCCGACGTTCAAAGTGACCGTCCTCCATCGAAATCTGACCCGAACGTTAGAAAGAAACATAATGAAGACGGTGCAAGTACGGAGGCATAGCACAGAAATCAACAACAAAGAGGAGCTGCGGGATGTATTACGTTGATCTCTTGATTAGAAGCATATGTGGCCTTCTTGCATCTCCGTGTTTGTCTCACTGTATATATGTCATCATAAGAGTGAGGTTGTCAACTGTCTCATGTCTCGTTGTGTTCACATGTTAGCTAAGCTGTTGAAATATAGGTAGCAATCACCATCGTGCCTCGAAGTTGAGAAACTTGTTGACTACCTGGCAACTGGTATTGTTATTGTTATTGTTTTACATGTCTATATGTTCAGATTGAGAATGCAATGTATTGTTAACATTAAGGTTTGAAAAAGGCGTTATCACCGAAGGCTAGCCAGTAAAGATACACAAAGAAGGAGTCTTCAGAAAAGCACATAAAGCAGTTAAAGAATAACCTTCAATAATGTTCAAGAGTCATGTCACGGCTAAATTTTGAGTGGCTTTGGCGCGAAAAAAGTGCCAGAACCCTCGGTGGTTCTGCACATGACTGTGGAGGATCCCACTATGGGCGAGCCAACACCCCACCCCCTCCCCCCCCACGACCCTGGGCGTACTGCCGATCAATCGCTGGTAGAAATTACAGAGTTGTAGCATGTAGGAAATGAAAAGCAAATGGCTGGCGAGGGAGAAGCGGCCGTGTTTGGTCTGGGTGAAAATCTTTTGTGTTGCGATTCCTCCAGCAACAATTCTGACGCAGAAGCGCTGAATGACAAAATTTTCGTGGAAATGACAATCGGTACTGCCTCAAAATATGCTGTTACATGTTATAGTGCTAAGGGAAACAAAAAATGATAAAGTTTATTGCCTGAACAACTCGAATAATTCAAATATGAGAACAAAAACGAGAATGCGTTTGCAGTAAAACAGGAGAAATATCAGACATTCTTAAAAGATAAGCAGCGAGAAATACAATAAGGCTAGCTGTCGTCTACCCCATCAATTCCCATGAGACATTATAGACCAACGTTTCCTTTGTTTCTTCGTGTTTCTAAAAACGGAGAACAAGTTTGTCGACAACACACTCTAGAAGATCTCCTTAAATAAGGCTAATGTTATAGTGATTACAACAGATTAACACTCAGGTATCCCTAAAAGCAATAGAACGACTGTTCGCCATCGCATTCATAGAGAGGTTGCTCCACTGGCATCAGATTTGTCATCAATCCCATACCATAATCACCGCAGCTGTCTGCTACCTAAACGCATATTTCATCCTTATTCCTTCAAAATCAGCAAATATTCCGTTACTTACAGAACGTGTCGACCGTGGTTCCACTTCCCAGTCGAGTGGAGAATTCTTGTAGAAATGTCTCTGATCCAGATCGTGTGCCTAGAACGTTTTCTTACTGCTTGTCGCACAGTGAGCGTCGGCATTTCACAGGCACAGAAAGCACGCGGCGTTGCCGCGTCGCTCGCGCATAAATAGCTGCCATAGGGGTAAGAGGGGTTTTCTTGGTAGTTTTCATCGAATTTGATGACAACTGCCAAGAAAACTAACTAACTATCAGGAAAAACTATAGTTCGCTGTCGCAGCGAGTATTCCACCGCGAGCCGCGCGGTTGCGCCGCGTGTCTCTCGAGCGAAAAACGCACCGCCATCGACGCTCACCATATACAGGCCCCAGCACGGCTTGCCGCTGGGCAAGCTAAGTTTTGTAAACAAGGTGGAAAGCAAAAGGGGGCTCCGTACAGGGTCCAGGGCGGAGCCCCGCAAAAAACTGTGTTTTTGTTGGTTCTAAAAAAGGCAGAACGTTCGTAGAGGCGTAGGAGGACGAACAAAGCTTGCAAGGAGACTGCTCTCTCTTTAAACGGCGCAATAGCAGCGATCGAGGTAGAAAGGTTCAATAAGAGATATCACTTACAGGTTACCGATATCCGAAGGATTCGAGGGACTCGTGTCGGAACCGCACCAGTTGACTTGAAATCTTCCCAAGATGAAAGTGAGGGAGTACTAGATGTGTTTAAAAAACAGTCTAAAGTTATGTACTGCATGAAAGATATATTCGCAAAACCCCAACCTTTTGCCCTGGAAAGAATTATGAAGATTGTGCTTCCCACACCTTACAAATTCCCTTGGAATTCCCAGAGGATATAGAAGAAACCTTCACTCAGAAGTTTTTTTTTTTGAAACAAGCCCAAGCTTATGTAAACTACAAAAGTGTATGCTCACATTCGCTCTTTGAGCGCATGTGAGAACAGAGTTACAGAGCGCCAATGAAGTCGATATCTCATGGATTGACACCAAATTCAGAGTAAACAATCGACGAGGAGTGCGTAATAAGTGTTTGAAGAATAAGTCGAAAGTTATGTGAACTAAGAAATTGTATACTTGGTAAAAGACCAGCTTGACTGCAAGAAGCTGCACTACAAGCTCAGCCTTTCGTGTGCAAGTCAGTGCTATCGCTCCTGGTGGAACACGTAAGTTTCCAGCCATTTTCTTGTACACCTACACTTCTCCACATGAGCGGTGAAATGATTAGTAACTAGGCTAGAGAATAATGGGAGAGAAGGTATAGTTGAAGTAGAAGTTATAATTGTAGATCACTTAGTGTATTCTTCAACAAAAAATGCAGTCTCGCGTTGTAATCACATCAAACAATTAATTACTCTTCTCATGTCTCTTACTTTAATGTTGCTCATACAATTTGGCTATGCCTTTTTAGTTCTGCATATTGTCACAATTTTTTGATTCTACGGAATGTGTTTTTGTCAGAACACTTTATTTTTTCTGTTGCTTCAGCCTTCTTCCTATGGCTTCGAGTATGTGACAGGCTTTAAAAATTTACTGCCACATTCCACGTCTTCATTCTTTCATAGGTTCTCAGCAGTACCTTCTTTCCCTACCAAAGATGATTATGCTATTTTCCTGTGGATTTTTTCAATTGTGTATCGTTTCACTTCACTACCGTTATCTCCAGTCTTTTTTGCGATGAAATTATGAAAATTCGGATGCATTTCTTGGATACAAGTCATACGTGCGATAGTCGGAGCTGAGGCTCCGACCTCTTTCACTTTGGACGGGGGTCCGGCAAACCCTTCCACCAAAGCGAAGGAGAGGAAACCGGAACATGAAGTAGAAAGATGTAAAACAATAAAAATAAATGCAAAGTTGTGCAGAATGACGATGTGAGACTCTATGCACGGCCACTGACCCTCGATTACTAATTGTGAGTGGAGCACTAAACACAAGGCACTGGAAGGAGTTGAAAAGTAAAGAATACCGCAGAAAGCATTGAAAATTTTCTAACCATGAAGGGTATCTGAACATAGAGCAAGCGTAGTAGATTAAGCAGGAATTGAGTTACTGGGAAAGTAGCCATCGTTGGAGGAGCAAAATTCTATTTCATTTATTTTTCAAAAGTAAGGGAATGAATGCGTTAAAACAAAATGAATTGAAAATCGGACAGTCCTAGATAGAAGAGGAGGAGAGACTGTGCAATCCTATATGGAATACGAAACACCCTCTTTGTAATGTACAGGAGCAAAAGTTGACTCTTCGAAATGAGGAAAAATAGCAAGTTTTCCTGGTTTTTCAGTGTTTTCCTTTCGTATTTCAAACCAAATAGTATGAACTGCATACTGAAAGCAAGCAGAGAAAATCCTCTATAAGCTGATACCCAACACGCCATGTGGACTCTGCTTTACTTCGTGAAAAGGGTGGGGGAGCCAAAGCCTGTGCATTGGCTCCACACTGTACTCAGAGATAAAAGAAATAGTACGCAGAAAGTGTAGGGTGCCAAATCGGCTGGAGCCATTGTATAGAGCTTGGTGCCGGTACACTCCCACGAACGAGTACGCGCTTTCGGATGGAATTCAGTACATATATGGTAGGAGCATGGATTTGACGACAGGCTAGTACCAATCCCTAATATGAGAAGCTAAAATGAAAAGAGAAATAGGGAAAAATAGCGTGTTTTTGTGGGTTTTCGGAATCACAAAAGTGCACAAGGACGCAGTCAATAGGACATTGGAGGTATGACATAAATTTGTAGCGAATTCAATGCTCGTTTTCCTCGGACCCTCCGATTTTTGAAATAAACCGTGTTATCATGTTTCCTTGATGAGAAAATGTGCCGGCTCGGGCATGGCTCAAGTGATGACTTATTGCACCTCCCACTAGCTCCACTGTAGATGGACAGTGTATGTACCTCCAGTGACCCGTGTAGAATAAGGAAATCCAGAATAGGAATACCGAGTTATGGATGGATATCGATTTATTGATTTTTCACTGTTTTACTCACCGTTAGTGTAGACATGTGTTCTAGGGTTTTTCAACTCGCGGAACACGAATATGGCAAGATCATTGTGCGAAGACATCATCTACCTCGCAAAAACTAGAAGAACTTGCGAGATTTCTGTTCTTTTTTCGATCCTTTATTCTAAATGGTAACAACACTTGCAATCGTCGGTACTCCTCCCTACGGATGACGACCCCCTTCACTTTCGGAAGTATCAAACCCCCAGACCCCCTTCACTTTGGAGACCCTCGGCTCTCCCCTATCGCACGTATAACACAAGTTTTGAAAACAAATTCTTATTCGTTAACATTCCGAGATAGTTATACCACTGTAAGATTCAAAGGCGGCTTGGTAAAGTGCTAGGATTTCAAAGGGTGCTCCGTTCTGATCGGGAACCCTCGAATGGCGTGCTGGGGCCTGACTATATACAAAAGAAAACGGTAATCAAACTCAGTTACCACTTCACGAATAATACATCCATAAGGCGGTATTGTGTAAAAGCTTGCATCTGGATCTTGGTAAGACTGGCATAAGTGATAAGCCAGTATTCTCAGCGGCTGTGGCATATCTGACTCCTGGAAGTAGGTCTTGATCACATATAAAGAGTGACATTTCGACTGATTCAGTAGAAGGGGCCACCGCGCTGAGTCAGACGACGAGAGCACTGTCACAGGGCACACATACAGCAGAGATTTTGCCGCGACACGAGATGCGTTGCATGCCTCCGAATCAGCTTGGCTGCCGTCGCCTGTACTCTCTTACTGCAGGGATAAGAGACTATCCAGTTCAAGCGAATATCTATTTCTGCAAAGATATCGACGACGATTTTGGGCGGAAATTCTGTCTTTAAAAATATCTTACTTCTCCATACTGAAGCGTGTTGAACTTATACTGAATCTTCATTTCCGCAACCTTCGCCCTATCAGTGATAAATCGCCATGGTAAGGCGCCAACCATATTCTCGATGGCAATGTAATAGACAGACCATAGATCGTCCCAGCGACATAAGTCCTGCAAACATAACATTCAGGAACAATCCACAGAAAGAAAGGACAAGTTTCTCTAGGGAAGATCTCATCGCCTACCTGCTTATTGTGTGAATTCACAGATGCGTAGCGAAGCGTTCCGTGAAAAGGACTTGATGGTCTTCGTTTTTTATATGTGCCGTCAATATTCATGAAGTACCTGAGAAAGAACGCCAATCACATGCGTTCTCCTAGTGTCTATGTTAAATATGTACCTGCACATTCCGAAGTCGATTAGGTACAACTTGTGTGTTTCATTATCTCCTATGCAGAAATTTGCTGGCTTGACATCTCTAAAGTTGTGCACTTCTATCGCTCCTTCTCCCAAGTACACAAAATGTTGGTAATCTTATACCTGTGGAGCCAGCCATGAGAATGAATAAACTGCAACGCAGACACCATTCGTTCCATGATCCAGAGAGATGTTGTTATGCTTAAATTATGTATTTGCCGACGTTTTTTTTAACTTTTTTCTTTTTCCAAGGGAAAATACGTTCACATGAGTGCATGGGTAAGAGCAGGGTCAAGCATGATGATGGGAGAAACCGACCCTCAATACGACCCCCCTGTTCCCCCGTCCGATCCTCACCTTTGTACGACCCTCTCCCTCCCCCCCTCCTCCTTCAGCTTCTGCGAGCCAAACCAGCAAAAATGCCGCGTACAAGCACGAACATGTGCGTACCGTACTCGATAGTGCGCGGGGGACGACGCGCACGCACCACTGCATCTGTCGCGCCGTCGGGTTCGATTCCCGGCGCCATCAGAACATTTTTGTACCTGTCGGAATCACTTCAGAACTCAATGTGAAATGAAGAGGGTGCAAACATTTGGAAATCAAGTGTGATAAGCGAAATCTATCGATTGCACGTGCGAGAATTCGCCTGCAGTGCCCGTCAGAACGTAGAGAAGTAGGGTGACCTAGACCTCGTGCTGAAGTTCTCTGACTCCAAATCAGCCCATGCTTTTCAGCGTGTTCATAGAGGACAATCATGTCCATGGACTCTATCTTCTCTATGAGTATCTTCTCCATGAGTTTTAGTTTGTATTTTTTTGTTTGTATTTTTTGTTTTTTTTCTAGAGGTTATTTCACTTCCTGAATCGAATGGAGAAGGAATCAGAGCGACTGCTTTGCGATGAAGCTCGCTACAATCAAAAATTGGGTTGTCCCTATAATTATGAAACGCACTGTATATGGAGATCTAGAAACATGAAACTTTGGCAGAAGATAGAACTGATCGTCCTCTATGGACAGGATGAAAATCATTTGTTGATTTTGAGTCAGGGAGCTTCAGCGCGAGGTCTAATTCACCCTACTTTTCTACGACGCTGACGGACTCTGTGGCCAATTCTAGCATTTGCAATCAATCGAGTTCGCTTATCACATTTCATTTTCGAATGTTTCCACCATCTTCACCTCCCACTAAATTCCGAAGTGGTTCCGACCCGTGCAAAGATGTTTTGACGGCGCCGGGAATCGAACCCGTGGGCGCGACAAATGCCAGCGCCAAAGGCGATCTCTCGCGTGCACTGCCAATCAATACTTTTTTTAACACGTACATAACAGCGGATCAATCCTGTTTTAGTACGTAACTTTTTCGCTAGCTAGGGTACCTTCGTTTATCACAACGATTTGCTTCCGGCCCTTATCCACCCCTCTCCCTGATGTTGCCGTAGAGCGCCTGAGCCCAATGCTTGCCCTCGTCTTCCTCCCCCACCAATACGACCCCCTCCTCACCTCTTCCCACCCCCTCCCATACGACCCTCCCCATGGGAAGTTCGGATCGGACGCTTGACTCTGGGTAAGAAGGAAGGATGTGTGAGATCGTAGGCAAAACGAATTGCCATCGAAAATCGTATGTTGCATCTCCAAACAATTCAACAAACACAAAACAATCCCTTTTTGTCTACTCTTATACTTGATGAGGCGAGCAGTGAACTGCGAAGATGTTTTCAACTAGCACAACTACAAAAAGATGAGGTTCTGGTAATCATACCCATTGATAACACCAAGAAACACTTAGTGAGGAAGTGCGGAACAGCCTGTACAACAGGCAGAGTATAACCAACCAGCGTGTGATTTGCCCATGCGGTAAGGAAGAAGATTGTTCCCAAACAGGTGTTCTATATAAGAGAAAGTGTCTTAATTGCAATGCTTCGTATATTGGAGAAGCCGGACGCGTTCTCAATGTACGGATGGAGTGAAGAACACTTGTCGAGGCAGTTTTATATCAGTTCCAATAAACAGTAGACATGACCACCACAGTGGTGAAGAGTTTAACGTAATGTGCATAATTCTGGGCTAAAACCAGGCCTATCAGCAAGGAAGTTACCGGAAGGCATTTTGAATCTCCCCCAATATTCAAAGATGAACAACCGAAATGAGGGCTTGTCAGTCATGAATGACATCCTGACAAACAATTAGAGTATGCGTGAAGGTTCAAGGAATACACCAGACGGGCGTTTCCTTTTACAGCTGGACTTCTACAGCGTCTACATATCAGATCTTTCAGTATGATTAAATCTATGTACCTGAACTGATCGTTCGGAGTAGCTCGTTTTAACTCTCGCAGATTTGCGCCACAGTGGTCCATTACCTAAGCATTTTGAGATCCTCATTTTCAAGAGCATTGCAACAACTCGTCAAAGGAATATCCTGATTAACCTACCAAATATTTGAGCGTTTCCGTTCTGCCGTAGGTAATGAAACGAAGTATTGGCTCGCGCGGTTCACTACCGTGAGGGTTGTGACGGCCATTCAGATAGTGCAGGCATAAGGCCTCGTTTCGCAACAATGGAATCTAAAATTAGCATCCATGCAAATTTCTTAACCAAGATGAATTCAAGGGAACATACCTTAGCAGTTATTGCTTCTACCTTGATCGCGACTCGTTGATGGGTTATTCGATGAAAGCATGTGTAAACCTAGAAATTCGTTCTATGCACTGAACTTTCGTTTTCTGCTTAAAGACACCGCCAGCATCAATTCTGAGATTTTAACAAGAGAGAACGTTTCTGGAGCTCTTGATCAGAATGGTGTATGCGCCTGCGTGCAAAACTGTTTTTGATACCCAATTCTAGAGGAGCCAGTGGGCGGAGTCGGGGCGGGGTCTAGGCTCCTTTCGATTAATTCACTCTCAGGAGCGCACTTTCTGAGGATAATCTTACTCATCGAAAGAATACCTCAACCACTGCCTAACAGAATAGAAACTGCATTTCATGTATTTCCAGCATGTGAGTACAATGTGCAGAAATCCTGCAATCTCGAGCTAGTTGGAGGAGCCACGGCGTGATTACGGGGTTACCGCATCCTGTACTCCAGACATAGAGCTTAGTTTCCATTCTTTTAGAGAGTAGATGAGGAACTCTTTCGATGAGTATCCTCAGAAAGTGCGCTACCGGGGGCGAATTAATCAGAGGGAAGTTTAGCTCCGCCCCTCAGCTCCGCCCACTGGCTCCTCCAGGATTGGCTATCGAGAACAGGGGTTTTCGGCGGTTTAAACGAAATCGCATAGACTGTTCTAATCAGCAGCCACTGGAAATTCTTTTAATGCGGAAATCTCAAAAACGATTGTGAGGTGGGACGGTGCCTTAGTGGTAAAAGTGATTGCCACAGTTGCAAAAGTGAATGGAAACAACAATATAAACGTCTTGAAACAACATAGGATGGTGATTCATCAATCCATGGAAACTCTAAAGACACTATGAATGAGAACAAAACCTCACCTGTCCAAATCCTCCGATGCTGATGAGGTTGCTAACTGTGTAAGAATCAATGTCTTCACCATTGGACAGGAGTGGTGACGAAGCCTGCTTTTCACCTTTATTCTGTGTGTTTTGCATAGAGGAATAAGTCGATTTCCGATGGCCTTGTGATAGTTACGCAAATCTCTGGAACTTGCAGTTACATTTAATACGATAATATGTAATCCTAGCCATTGTAAGTTCCTAACCAATTGGGAATTCTCGACATCTACGCAGTCCTAACCAAGGTAAGTTGTAATTATCGACAACAACCAAGAGAAGCTAAAGGACTAGGTTTGGAAGGAAGTGCGAGAACGGAAGCCAACTAGCGCTGTGGTTGGCTACCTCAACCAACCTCGGATTATTGGGTATGGCAAGATCTACAGGGTACGGTGTGAGTTTCCGGACAAGAACTTTCCTTCATAACTCATGTAAAAAAGAATCAACTGAGGCGATTTTTATCTTGGCAACGTGAATTGAAGTACTCGAAAACATATTGCGATTGGTGCTTAAAATGACCAATTTTGGTGTTCTGACCAGCCTTGAAACAACACGCTCAAGCTCCCGAAAATCCCGTTATGTATTTGGCGACAATCTCAATTGAGGACTGGATCAGAAGTAAATATAGAAGATGAAGGGAATCTGTAGGATTCAGATAGGACATGTTTGGGGGCCATAGCTTTTTTCCCCATGAAATGTGGAACAGTTCTCTACACACGGTGAAAAGTGATTTTGCCTCTGTACCCTGCGTAACTCATGGGACATGAGGTCCAGGGAGTACTCGAAGTGACGAACCGGAGTACAACGAACCTTGGGCGTTGCGGACGTTCGATAGGGCAAAAATGTCAAATTATGAATTTGTGTCTGGGAACTCAAGCCGCACCCTGTACATTTGATGTCAGACAGGAAAGAGGCAAAGAGGAGCAGTATTCACGTGAACTTCTAGTTTGTTTCCAACTACCATACAAAAATACGGAATAAACAATCAGCATAAATTAATACAAAGTTTTTAATCATTTCATAAAGTAAATTCGAAAATTCAGAAATTTTCGGAAAGGGGGCGCCACCCCCTGCGTCTGCCATTGCCATGCTCCCACAGATTTATTCATTCTCTTCAAGTATTCGGAAGTTAAACGAATGTTTTCTCAGAAAACGCTTAAGTTCACCACTTAGAAAGCCCAGAACAAATGGGCTGATCGTATCTGAAGCTTGCACGACCCAAAGCTTGGTGACAACTCGCTTTCGTCCTTTCTCGCCAACAAGGTGTCGGCCCGAACTTGTCGACATCTTCTAAACAGGGCCTTGCAAGTTGTCGACAAGCGTCATAAGGACAAGGAAAGGTGAAAGAAGTTGCCAACAAGCTTTAGATCGAGCAAGTTTCAGATCTGATGACTTACTCTGGGGGCTCTGAGCGTGAAAGTGACCGTCATCGCCGAAATACACTGTGAAGATGTAATGACAGTTCATTCGTTCTTACTTTATCTTTTTTCGACAATGAAAAAACCTAGTCTTGTACTGCGGTATCTACTATCTATTAATTGGCAATTCGTGTGTGTGTATGTGAGTCTGTACACAAGAACTAGCCATTGAAAACGGAAAATACCTACACCATCGTGTTCAGCGCGTTATGTACGAAAAGGTTGCAAATTTTGATTTTTATCTTTATTTACAGGTGTTTTAGGTCACTTCTTTCATGTTCAGACATGTTAAGTCCTTTCAATAACCGAAATTTGTTTACACCCCGTTGGAATGAATGATACTGGCATGTGATTACGAGACCGCATAAAAGGGAAGTGGTGGGTACGATGTGTTTAGAAGGAAGAGGATGAACCAGACGGACGAAGAATGCGGCGGATGAGGGTTGTACCAGCACGAGCGCTGGGGAGATGTTAGGAGATGGGGTTACTGCTACGGAAGCGCATTGGCCACCAGTGGCAGGGGAACGCCGCTGGACGGGTCCACTTCATCGAGAGTGGTGCGCAGGGGGAATATGCATAGACAAGACCGCGAGGCAAGCGGAGCGAGCCTAAAAGAAGCCCGAGAGCCGGACGATTGGGCTGGTACAATATTAAGTACAGGATAATCTTTGCTAGACATAGGGAGGAAATAGCGAATCTGTCAAGAACGTGGCAGAAACACGCAAGCTGAATTCAACATTCGTGATCAGCGTCCTAGGTAACCCTGCTAAACAATTTTTGGAGGGATTCCGTGTGATACTTCATCTACAGTGTGCCTACTAGAGCCGAAAAATACTACTGTGCAAAATGAACACGATGTTCGAGTTCAGCTATTCAGATATGGAGCGTTGTACCTAGAGAGGGCGGCGCAATCATTGGTCAGTTCACACAAACAAGCAATCGCAGGGCCCGGTCGCTCCACCTTTTTTTGTTGCACAACCTAGCGATTCAAGTAACTCTTATGCGTAGCTGGCTTAGCGAAGAAAAACTTTGTGCCATGGATGTAGAAAAGTATCCGTATTTGTATCGACCCACATTTAGTTCCTTATCTTAATTACAAGTTTTAAATTTTCCACAATTAGGTCTAACTGCCAGTTTCCGTCAAGTTGCCGTATTTTCTGTCCCACCGATCATGTCCATTTCTTAGCCGCCGCACACTCCCGTGGAAATTTTCTGCGTCCACCACTATTGGTTAGGTGTCTGAGAAAAGAAGTACCAGAAAAAACTGCGGAATCTTACATCTTATTAATTGGCACTTCATGTGTGTGTGTGTGTGTGTGTGTGTGTGTGTGTGTGTGTGTGTGTGTGTGTGTGTG
>JARK01001355.1:221567-255858 GCA_000688135.1 Ancylostoma ceylanicum | reverse complement strand
CAGGTGTTTTGGGCCACTTTTGTCATGTTCAGACATGTTAAGAACCGACTGTTGTGTTTACCACAGTTGGAATGAATGAGATAAACCCAGACAGTATAAAAGGGAAGAGATGGGTGGGATCTCTTTATGTCGAAGAGAAGGAGCCAGAACGGCGAAGAAGGTCACAGATGAGGGGTGACGCTGTACGGCTGGGCCGGCGCCCAGAGGGGGTGATAATGCTATGCGGAGGGTCCACTTTTGCGGCAACGGTACGCCGGCGTCCAAAAGTGAGGTGCAAACCTAGAGACGTGTCCAACTGTGGGAAGAAGGGGCGCCGGCGTCTGAAAGTGGAGAAACGCTCAGAGACGGGTCCAGGGGTGTGATAAGGATGCGCCGGCGTCCAAAAATGGGGAAACGCTCAGAGACGGGTCCAACGGTGTGATAAGTGTGCCCCGGCATCCAAAACTGGGAGAAAGCCTGGAAACGGATCCAACGGTGGGGTGACGGCCATCGGCGTCTGAAGTTGGGGAAACGCCTGGAGACGGGTCCAACGGTCCTACGCAAGGAAGGACATTGCTTGCCTGTTGCGCAGCTGTGGAAAAGGCGCCTCGGATCCAGAAAGCTCGAATGTGCAAAACGAGAGTTTTGATAAAAGACGAATGGCCGTTGTGGTGTGAGAAAGATGCCACATGAAGGCAACGCGAGCGAAGCGAGCACGAAAAGAAGCCTGAGAGTCCGGCGTCAGCCGGACGATCAGGCTGGTAAGGAGTAAATACGCAGTTTTCACAACCTACAACATCACAGGGTAAAAATTAGCAATCGAGTGGACGCCTTGACTCGTAACCATATAGGGCAATTTATACTGGAAGCGTGCGACTGACGCGCGTGCGTCTATATGATGAGGAATAGGGGCCAGCCGCATCGCAGTCGCACGCATTTACGGCCTCGCGACAGCCGCGCGTTCTTTTCATTGAGAAAAATTGAGGTTTTTCATGCCGCGGTGACCGGTCTTCATAGATAATCTTTCGCAGATGGATGCGTGCGTCTGATAAGTCGCATCTAGTATAAATTGCCCTTATCACAATATGGGCCGTGTTCTTTCCAATCTCAAGTTCGTTTTTTTGTGGGTTCTACGCATACACTTGTGTTGTGATATGTGCAAAAAGTGGTAAAGCTCAAAACACAATGTACAATGAACTCCAAACAACCGTAGACAAGGTGCGGGACCGCGGCGCGGCGTTCCTGGGAAGAGACATAGGGCTCATCACGCTGGCTTTGGTGTCTCTGCTCCAAAAACGCCGCGCCGCAGTCCCATCGCTTGTTTACGGCCGTCTGGAATTCACTGCACGTCACTCTATCAGAACTTCGGCAATGACATCAAATGCTGTTTGCACCTTGTCGCTTGGTCAAGTAGAGAGTAGAATGCCACATTCATTCATTTACACATGTTTTCGTGAGTGCAAAAGGCATCCAACATGAGCAGCAGGTGTCAAAGTGGACAAAGCTCTGGTTGATAGCCAACTATGCATCGCGCCAAACAAATAGAATACAACTTGCCATCCGCAGCTGGTGCAGAACCGCTTCTAGTGATTAGTTGTGTGAGACTATGGAACACTCGCCGAATATCTTTATCATGTGATTGCGATAAGGTGAGAGAAGCAAACATACGTATACATACACAACGGATATCCACAATGCTACCTCAGAGGACAATAAATAAAGCAAATGCGTGTTTCACTCGCCAAATCAAAGCTTGCAATGAGACGCTACAACGAATGTGTGAAACTAGCCAGGATGAGGACAAGGGCATCGCTTGTCAATCCTTCGGATTATGTCAGATCCTGAAATCCTTTCATCATGAGATGAATAAGCTGTCCAATTGCTGATTGGAGTGGATTCCAAAAGCTGGGATTTGGAATAAATGCGATAAATTCTGCGGAATCTCGACAAACACATATATTTCTCTGGCTAGAGGCTTTGTAAAGTCAGAAAATTAATGTAGAAAAATGTGAACTACCAACGCACCAGATTTAATCAGACTTGCATTCTCCTGCAATGTCTCGACTATATCGATCATTAGTTTCTCCTTCTCTTGCAACTTCCCAATTTCAGCTTGTTTTCGTTGGACATTCTCAATTTGTTCCTTACAACGTGTCTCCAAAGCTGCCCCTTCTGTAAAATCAGGTAGAGTAATAGAAGCAGTGATCATAGAAAAAGAAAAACAACCAAAAATTCAATCGCACAAAAACTTTGGAATTCAAAATGATGCAAAAAATCATAGAAATAACACATTCATAGCAGAGTGTTTAAATTCGGTCTCTGACGCTTAAAAAAAGACTTTCTAGTAGGATGAAATTAGATTTTTCTTTCAAAATAGTTCATTCAGCGCAGAAAGGTTAAACGACCTTATTCGGCTCCCACATGTGCGTTGAACAATGACAGAGAGCAACAATACGGAATGGATAGGATCACGGCGTCGGAATAACAGAAACTTTTCTATTCTTGGAGGCTAGAAATCCTAGTAGGAAGTGAATTTAGCCAGAGATCTCCGCGCACATGAATAAATGAGCCACTTGGTGATATCACTTGGAGTGCGTAAGTTTGGGACTATTTCCGACAGAAGCTGACGAAAAAAAAACCTACAGTATGTCCAGTGAGTATCAAATGCATAAAATTCCTAATTAAATTTCGAGTATCCCAAAATACTTTGGTGCACCAGCAAGCCAGCATATACAGGTCCCGACATGGACCTGTGTATGCTGGCTTGCTGGTGCACGAAAGATCGCCGATAGACAGGATCAAGGCCCCCAGGATAGCCACAAACGCCAAGACGCGCGCAAGCGCGATCCGGAACTCTGCGGCCTGCCAAAAACGAACAATAGCTGGATAACAGAAGTCCCTCCATAATTTGGAGGAAGAACCCCGTTCATTGTTATTAAAGGCAGCACCCACGGAAACTTTTGTGTCGGGGATTTCGCTGAATTTCAAGGTTTTCAGGAACGATAAACTCATAGGCAGTGATGAATCAGCGTGAAACACACCGGAAGACGAAAAATGAAGGCGCTGTTCTCCATGCGTCCACAGCGCGGACGAGTTTTCCGCTAAGGGTATACGCGTGTATCGTCATGAATCCTTGTGGATGATGGGCATCCCATGCTCTACACTGTACAATATCCCTTATACAACATGATACATTAGGTTAGACCACTCGTAGCATGCCAAATCAATAGCGTTAACTGGTGTGGCGGACACCAAAATGGCCACGCTCGGCTCTGTGTCCACGGCAGTATCTCCACAGATATGCAGCTTTTTTATGCGTCCAAGTTACCATCGTGATTGTCTGGCAGCCGACCACACGGAGAACTACTCACCTCAAAAGTGAGGATTTCCGTGGGTGCTGCCTTTAAGTGGGAGCCATAAGATTAGCAGCTGATGGAATCAAACTGGAAGCTATTCCGGATGAAGCAAAGGAATACATTATCAGCAAAAATAAAAACGATAAGCATTCGCAGAATAAGTGAGGGCACTACTCTACTGGTTCCAAAATCTTCAAGAAAAAATTTCGGCCGAAACCTTGCATAGGGGAGGGGGGGGGGGGTTATTGGAGGTGCTGAACACGAATATCGTATTCATTTTGTACCGTAACCCCATTTCGGTAGGGTTATGGTAGGGTAACCCAAGATGCGGTACCTCACGGAATTCGCTCAAATTTTTCACAATGGGGTTATTTGAGGTGCTGATCACGAATATCAACATCATTTTGCATGCCACCTCCGTTTTCTCGCTGAAATTGGCATTTTCTCTGCATTTCCTCAGAACAAGTAAGCTTTCTTATTCTGATATTCCGAACTCTAATATCAGAAACGCTCACCTTGGCCTAGCTACGCTTGAATCCAGGCGCTCCATGTTTGATATTTGCATGGTACATAAACTGCTTAACTACAAAACCAGTATCAATGTTCTTGAATTTTTTAGCCTGACACCCTCTATAACAAGAGGTGAGTCATTCAAGATCTCGTTCCCTAAACCAAAACGTGAAATAAGGGCAAAAAGTTTTACAGTCAGGGCAGGGTCCGCATACGTTAAAATGAGCAGGAGAATCACCACCAAATGCTCTAGTGCCTCTTTCAAACGTGCTGTCAAGTCCAAGATATGTGTAGCATAGATCAATTTGATTACTATACTTCATTATCTCAATGGTAACTGCTCAGTCTGAACTTGCGATATGTCTGAACTATGTATTCATGGCGTTGTAAATATGACGCAATAAATAATAATAATAATTTCCTGCCGTATGCCTACCGTACCCCTGCAAAAGTGGTGTTAGGGTACAAAATCAATGCGATATTTGTGATCAGCACCCCAAATAACCCCCCGGGCAAAACTTAAGAGAATCCTGTGAGGTAACGTATCTTGGGTTACCCTACCGCAACCCTACCAAAATGAGGTTACGGTATGAAATGAATACGATATTCGTGTTGAGCACCGCAAATAACCCCCTATGCAAGGTTTCGGAGAAAAAATCTTTCTGAAAATTCGGAGCCAATAAAGTTGAGTAGTGCCTAAGTGAGGAAAGACAGCGCAATGAAAAGAGGGTTGAGAAACTCGGATAAAAAATGCTAGCTCTAGTATCAAAACCCGCATGTTATGCCTACTACACCAAACAAAACAGAAACGCTGCTCTGTACAGCCTCTGAACACTTGAAGACCGCATCAGTGACCAAGAAAGTGCTTGTATGAGTTCAAGGCATGATCAAAGAAACACTATCACCCTTTCAAAAAGAAATATCAGATGGGTGATCGTCTATTACTTTGTTGCAAGAAAGCACAGTGTCACAATTCTTCAGTTCGACGCTTTTTTTGAAGCTGCTATACTATTTTCTGATCCAATTAATGAAAAAAAAAACTTATCAAACATCATTGTTAAATCATGTAAGTTCAAAAATGCGAGGAATTTAGGGCAATTCCTACAATGAAATATGTCAGGATGTGCTAACAAAAATAGTCACCTTCTTCTTTAATCCCTACTTCGGCTGTTAACCGGTCAATCCTTCTTTGGATTCCTTCAGTTGAATCTGAAACAAAGCGCATAAAAACGATAGCTTGGTAAAATGATGACAAGGAGAGCGATAGGTCGAAAGATTTCAGAAAGCTCGTCTAGGGAACTATAGAAATAAACACTTAAAAGTAGAAAAGCGACTTCATACTCTACATAACAGACAGACAATGCTTATGACAACTTTGAGAAAGATCTTACTCTTCAACTTGTTCGGTAGCTCTTGCAAACGGGTCTGAATCTTCTTCTCTTCAGAGCGGCTGCAAATATTACAAGGTTGTCAACCACTTCGTCAAACGTATGAGAATGAAAATCATTGAGAAGTATAAGAAAATTAACCTACATTGAAGAAAATGTGCTCATTCGCTTCTGGTACTTCCTCTCGAATGTGTCCAAACAGAAGCCCTAAGAATAGCAATGTTTAGTGGGGTATGTGCTCTCAGTCCATGGTGCACAAGAAAGATCAAAATCACTCTGAATTCTAAGAGGATAAAGTAAGTTCAAAAGGGTACAGTCGTTCCAAAAGCCGCGTCGCAGCACGTATGATAATGCAGAGGAGGCGCGGCGCGGCTTAGCAGACGGGCGGTGGATGCCGGAGGCAAGTATTTTTTTGGAACGACTGTAAGCCTACTCGCATATACATCTTTGAACCTTGTGCAGGAGAAACAGGTACGACATCCGTCTTCAGTACCTCAAATAACCCCCTCAGTAAAGTTTGAGCGAAAATTTTCAATCAGAGAATTGAGGGGCAGAACTAGCCCAACAGCGCCGAAAAATCTGACATTTCATAATTGACAACAAAACAGATCTCCTCTAAATTATAGAGCTGTTCAGATTGACTGTTGATACGACTTTGACGCACACTTCCTTGAGACTGGTCCCGAAACCCACTGCAGGTGATCAAAACATAGTTTCTATTGGTTCATGGAGAGCTTTCACCTTTTTTGAAGTCTTTCAAAAAAAAGCAAAGTCAATCCTTCTTTGAAGGTAGCACCAGCTGAAATCCTCGACTAGGAGCTGAGGTGTGGGTGGTAAAATATGGACTGAGCACTTCTCAAATTTGAGGAGAACACAAAGAATGATGACCTAGCTGCAGAGGAACAAGGATCGCTGTCGCGGCCACGCCAGGTTTTCAACGGCACGACGCGCCGGTTAACGCTATCGCGGTGGGTGGTCTGGCGCAGTTGACACGTGCAATGCGTACCATTCACAGGGTTTCGTTGCGGGACGCACGCATACCCCACGACGGGGCACTCGTCCGCACCTTCGACACATGGTAGAGAGCGCCTTCATTTCTTGCATTTCTCGCTTCTTTCACGCAGTTTTATCCCTGCCTATGAGTTTACCGTCCCGAGAAACCCCGAAATTCGGGGAATTCTCCAAAGCAAGGATTTCCGCGAGTGCTGCCTTTAAAGACACTCTATGAGTGAGAAGGAGCCGCGAAAGGCATGTACATCAGTCCCTAAAAAAATCGGCGGATTCCCGTTCGGCGGGAAAGGTGTGCGCGTCGCGGTCACTCTCCGATCGGCAGCCTGCGATTCTACACTCGTTCTAAAAAAATACTTGCCTCCGGCATCCACTGCCCGTCTGTTGAGCCGCGCCGCGCCTCCTATGCATTATCATACGTGCTGCGACGTGGCTCAGTCAACGCCCACTGCAGCATGAGGCAAAAATTTTTTGGAAAGGTTATACGGAAAAACGGGTGATCTACGATATCGACCGACCTTGCGAAGCAGCGCCACGCCCAGCGGGAGTCCGCAGATTTTTTTACAGACTATACATAATCTCACCTGGAGGTCCATTAAAATGGTATCGAATTCATCAGTGATGGTTTGAGTTATTGAGGAAGGGACATCTTGCAACGAATAGGAAAGAGAATTCATCCCTAAACAGTTTAACGTCTTCACGAAACGTGACAAATGTCTTAAACCCATTGCATAAAAAGAAAAATTCCAATATTTTATGAACAGCATTATAAGCGGTGACTTGTGACAGAATTATAAGAGATGGCTTGTCATCGGATTCGAGTTCGATATAAATTTTTGCCTACACTTCCATCTAGGGGGTTATTTGATGCCCTGATCACGAAAATCGCACTAGTTTTGTACAGAACCTTAGTTTTTGTAAGATTGCAGTGGGAGTAATGTAGGAGAGTAGAACAAAATGCTAACCTCCGCAGGGAAATCAGAAAAATGGTAGTGGCGTTAGCAGCAGCCGGTACAAAATGGATACGACATTGGATATGGTACAAAATGGATAGGATACTCATATTTATCACTTCAAATAACTCCTTACTTATTTCCTAGCAAAAAAAATTTCTGGGATCATTTGAGCAAGAAAAAAAGAAGGAAACTGCTTTATCAAACTGTCATTTCCTCGCCAAAATCAATGTTTTTCTTTGTTTTTTTACTGTAATCTTACCATATCTCTACAAAAGTACGGTTAAAATAGAAAACTAATGGGTTTTTCGTGATCTGGAATCATACAGCCCCCTAACATCGCGGCACTTCAGTGTTTTAACAAATGTGCATCACCACTAGAACCAACAGATTTGGCGACCAACGAGAACAAAATGAGGGTTTGAATTATTAAAATTTCGCGCAATGCGAAAGAGTTCGGTCCTGGAAAGATTGCGCTACTGTAGGAACAATGACGTCACTAACCGCACATTTGCCCGCCCCGCGTGTCGCGTGCTGCTGTTTTCGATATCGTTTTTCTTCCCGTATTTTTTTTTTCGTACTGTTCTTTTTTCTCGTCATATATACATGTATCGGAAATTAGGTTTCGGTGGTGGGGTTTGTAACTGTGGTTGTTGTCCGTAACCGCTGTTTGCTGCGTTTTGAGTTCTAAACCTGACAGGATTTTTCTGTTTTTTCAGATGTCGTATGCGAGCGAATCTGAGGATACCTCCAATGCTACTATCACTACGCTCAAAATCTTAATAATTGGCGAAAGTGGTGTTGGGAAGTCAAGGTGGGTATTTTTGCCCATTGCTTTTTTCATTTTCTTGCAATTTATTGCTCGACTTCCACTTCTATGTATTATTTTCAGTCTGATGTTGCGTTTTGTCGACGACACGTTTGATCCAGAGCTAGCAGCCACGATAGGTATGCATACCCAATTTCTTTTTTGCCTATCATTGGTTTTTGTGGGTTAGGTGTCATCGCATATGGACGTCTTAAAAAATGTCACCGATGAAAATGCTTGTCACTGAGGTGCTGATGAAACTCAATGGGATTTCTGAGAAAGTCGTCAACTGCGCATGAGAAGACTGTTTCTTTTACAACTGTTGTAATAAATGGTGAGACAGTCGCCTATTTTTCGTACCGATGTGGTTTTGGTCCGAGATTTTAATGGTTTTGGACACTTCGCAGTGGTGTCAGCAATTCTACGAAGGTTACACCATCGTAGGTATCAGCGTTCGCAAGAAATGAGAGGCTAAACGTAGTGCAACAGTTCAACAGGATGAGTTGTAGCATGAAGGGATGAGTGTTTTTGTTTACAATCTCCCCCTTTCCTCATGATAAACTTGCTTTCATTTCGATCTCCCTTCGATTCAAGACCAAACAACTCGGCCATCTTTTGCAAACGAGCTGAAGTGGTGGCAGTGAAAATTGCCTTTTTTCATAGGCTTTGTCGAAATCGATCACTACTTTCGTCTTCGCTGCAATGCCAAACCTAGGAGTGCAGTGAAATATGAGAGAGCAAAATTTGCGCGGGTGCTGCCTTTAACTATATAGGTCTCGTGAAATTCTTCCATACATTTTACTTCGTCTTCTCATGTTCTTAACTATACACTTTCTTAGGAGTGGATTTCCGAGTGACATCAATGAATGTTGATGGAAATAGGGTAAAGTTAGCCATATGGGACACTGCCGGTCAAGAACGATTCCGCACTCTGACACCGAGTTACTATCGTGGTGCACAAGGTGTGATTTGTGGTAAGTTTAATTGAATATTTTCGACTTTATGGAGCGCCATCCTTTATGCGTCTACATTTTGTAGTTTATGACGTGACGAATAGAAGTTCTTTCGAGAATCTTGACCATTGGATGACTGAAGTGGAGACGTACATAACTAAGGGAGACGCCGTCAAGATGTTGGTAGGAAATAAGATCGATATGGTAAGTCCTTTTTTTGTCATCAGCAATTTTCACGGTTGTAGCTTGTCCTTGCTTTGTGCTTTTTGCTTATGGTTTATTGGCCAATCCATTGTTTGAACATTTTGAACGTTGTTCTCAAGTGTCATTTTCACCTGTCCTAATATTGAATTCCAAGAGTTTCTTATTGAGTTCCAAGAGTTAAAAGATTCCTTATTCAGCCAAATCGTGAAGTGTCTCGCGAAGACGGTCTGAAATTCGCGAAACGCCATCGTGCTCTTTTCATCGAGGCTAGTGCAAAAACAAAGGAAGGTGTACAATGCGCTTTTGAGGAGCTCATTGAAAAGGTAATCTTCTATATTCCTTCTAATACGGTTTTGGTTATCCACACATTTTCAATTTTTTTTTGGTTGCTCACACATAGCGCATAGGGAATATTGCCAATAAGTTTTTATGTTCAGATTATACAAACGCCGGGACTGTGGGAAAGCGATCGCCCCGCGTTCCGTCTTGGGCAGAATACGGCAAACGCAAATGATTCATATTGTGGATGTTAACTCGTTTGCTATGTGTAAAAATGCTGTTTGTAAAACTCGCTGTATACATCTTGCTCTCGATACCCTCTACGTATTATGTATGTGTGTGCAGCGCTAGGTTGCACATACCCTCTAACTTCACTTAACTGCCTTGCCAGCTTTGTTTCAATGCATAGTCAAGCAACTCCCGGTCACTCTGTTACTATACTTATGATGTATATGCTTGTATGTTCTCGCTTTGTAAATACTGAGTAACCTTCCTTATAGATGTGGCAGAATTTATAATGTGCCTGATGACTTTCTAACAATATCAATAAGATTTGCAAGGCATTTGCTGTGTAGTTCTTTCAGCAGTCTTTAATTCCCGGTCTTTTATTCTTCTCGGTTAGAGTCCCGCGGTTCTTTGTACTTTAATTTGCTAGCGTTCTCTATTTTAGCCATATTCTCAGGATTGAGTTTTTTTTTTAAATTGATGCGAATGCTATTCGAATGTGATTAAATATCCGGTTTTTTAATAGGAGTTTTCCGTATTTCTGACGTTTTTTCGTCACAGTATCGTTGTCATATTGCTTGTAAGATTTTGACAGTTTTGACTTTTCATAGTTGAAATATACATATATCTTAGATGGATCAAAACGAAGAGTTCGGTGTCGCTACTGAAGAACAGGCTCGAATGGATGATATGAACAACTCGTACAAGAAGGAATCGATTGATGACCAGGTTGGTTCTCAAAAATTGTTTTGGTGTTTCCTTACCTTTTTCCCACTTGTCCCACAGTGTAATAATTATCAGAAAAAGTTGTTGGGCAGACGCTCAGGTTGGTATTAGGTTGTTTTGGGAAATTTAATAGTGGAGGCAAAGGGGTGGGTAAGTAATGCATAAAGTCTGTTCCACACGCGACGATAGTTGAGTAATCGCGCCCATTGTCTGTTTTTCTTGTCACCCTCTCCAACCGCTGCGCACTTTTCTCGCGCACTTTTCCTCTCTGGCATCGCCTCGACTATCGTCCCCGGTGGAACGCACTATAACAATGTGCGATAAATAGGCAAGTGGCTGTTCCGCATTTTGTCACTGATTATTTTTTTGAGACACATTTGCTTTGAGAAATCTTTTCGAGTGTAATTCTTCATCTGTATAGAGAATGAGGTGAATTCTTTTCCACGCTTAGATTATTTCAGTGTAAATCTTTAACGCTAAGACGACTATATATGTACTTTTTCACATCTACCCCATCCGCCTTTTTCTCAGTCTCATTCGAGTTCTCATTTTTAAAAAAATATCCGACATTTACTATTTTGCGAAATATTTCGTGTATATTACTTTGTGCTGAACTTTATGAGTGATTCATTTGCAAAAGCACTATACCTGCATTTCACCGAAAGATGCTGATATTCCTAACTAAAGAGCTTCTTTACGCATAGGTATTTTAGAGCATTGAAGCTGCTGGAGCGAACGGTGATGCTCAAGTAAAGGAGAACAGAGACGAGAAGCCTGATAGAGGGGATCGCGATAAGGATCGTGACAGGGATCGTGACGATCGCGACAAGCATCGTGATCGAGACAGAGATCGTGATCGCGATCGCGACCGTGATCGTAAGCGTCACAAGAAGAGTCGTAGTCGCAGTCGCAGCAGAGACCGCGATCGTGACCGTCGTAGATCGTGAGTGTTATCTGTAGTGCTCTGTTCACCACATTCTTAATTGCTTTGATTTCTAGACGTGATCGGGATTCTGGACGGGATAGGGATCGCGACCGCGATCGTGACCGTGGATCGCGAGTGGAGCCTAAGAAGAAGTATCGTTTCTGGGATATTCCTCCTGTAGGGTTTGAGCATCTTACGCCGAAGGAATACAAGGCTCAGCAAGGTTTGTTTGCTTCAAATGTTGTTTTTTTTAATTTTCAAGCAGTCCCTCACTTTTTTAGCCACTGGGGCTATCCCTCGATCGAATATGCAGGCCGCGGTGCCCGTAGTTGGCCCTTCAGTTACCTGCCAGTCACGTCGTCTTTACGTCGGTAACATTCCCTTCGGGTGTAATGAAGAAGCCATGTTGGATTTCTTCAATCAGCAGGTTAAGTCTAGTTCAATTATTGTTTCTTGAGTCCAGAATATTAATTACTCTGTGGGTTTGCTTAAATGATTCCTATGTTCTCAAACATTAAAACTGTTAGCAGTTCGAGTTACATGTGGATACCACATTATTGTACTTAGTGATGTTTTCTCGGGGTTTTCTTTTTACTCACTCCACAAAACGTTTTGGAAATTGTGTAGTTTTAAGATTACTGCTTCAGATGCATTTGTGCGGTCTGGCCCAAGCACCGGGAAACCCCGTACTGGCTTGCCAAATCAATCTGGACAAAAACTTTGCCTTCATCGAGTTCCGTTCTATTGACGAGACAACCGCAGGCATGGCGTTCGATGGTGAGTCTTTGAATATGCACCTGTGAAGAAAAAACGTTATTTCAAATTGCAGGTATCAACTTCATGGGACAACAGCTCAAAATTCGCCGTCCTCGTGACTATCAACCAATCAGTGCAAGCTTTGATATGGCTTCTAGAATGCCTGGTAATGGCTGAAGTTTTCACTAAGTTTTGCTGCGACGATACGCTACTTATTTGATTTCAGTGTCAAACATTGTGGTTGATTCTCCAAACAAGATATTCATCGGAGGTCTACCAAACTATCTCAATGAGGAGCAGGTACGGCCTTTTTTCCAGTTTTTGGCTTACAAACCGATCGGAATTTTGCTGCGACTTTCACTCTTTTTGAAATTGGCGCGCCAGGGCAGTTTGTCTTGTAAAATTTGTCTATTTTGGTAGTGTTCGAATTTTTTGGGATGGCTACTAATGTGTTGAGCGTGTTTCAGCGCTCGACGCTGTGGCCCTCGTACTGCTACCTGTACATTCACTACATCGGATGAGACTCGAAAGAGCACCTGAAAGAGCTATATACTGGATTCGCTTTTGCAGAGCTTCTGCAGCTCTTTTCAGCTGATTTTAGCAATCACCCCGCCGAAAGACACACACAAACAACCAACCATCAGCTCTGGTTTCAGCACACGTTCTCTGTCTTTTAGGCTTTTTAGCGCAGCGCAAACGGTGTATGATGGGGCATGGTGGTATGTGTTATATGTAGGCAGGTTGTTCGGTTTTCATCCTTGTTCGAAGCTTTTGTGATGAATCTAAGTATTTAGTTGCTGAAAAAAATCCGCTTTTTTGTTCGCGAGCGTACATCTAAATCTGCGCCTTTTGTTTACATGCGAAGCAAGAAAATAGGACTAGTTAAGCAGAGGAAAAATTGTTTAGGTTCTGATAATTTTAGGTGAAAGAGCTGCTGTGCTCGTTCGGACAGCTGAAGGCATTCAATTTGGTTGTGGATTCGAACGGAGTTTCGAAAGGTTTCGCGTTCGCTGAATACCTGGACACTACGCTCACTGATCAGGTTCGGTTTGTTTTCCATTTGGGTTCGTCATATAGAGTGCCAATTTGGTTTAACTACATAGTTTTTTTTTATTATAATATTTGTAGGCTATTGCTGGCCTCAACGGAATGCAGCTTGGTGACAAGCAACTTGTTGTGCAATTAGCCTGTGCTAATGCTCGCAATGCACAGCCAATGCCTCACTCTGCAACTTCAATTGCTGGTAAGTTTTGTCTTCAATATCACACAAATTTATTCAATTTAAATTTACTCGTGTTTTTGTTGGTAAAAGACAATATTCCGTCCATTTAGCCTTTTTCTTATTTTGGCGTGTATAAACAAAGAGTTGCTGCAAGTAGTTAACTGTATGTAACTTCTTGCATTTGAGGTATCGATCTTTCGCAAGGAGCTGGCATGCCTACTGAGGTTTTGTGTTTGATGAACATGGTGGTTGAAGATGAGCTGAAGGACGATGAGGAGTATGAAGGTTAGCTTGTTTTCTGAGTATTTTCTTGGAATTATTAGTTCAGTGATTTGAATTATATTCATCGGTAATGTCTTTAATGCATAGATTTCCCGAAAATCTCTGAGAGTTTTGCTTTTTTCCGTTTTTTTTTTCAAAATTTTACTCGTAATCACAGTTTGAATCCTAGATATTCTCGAGGATATTCGCGAGGAGTGCTCGAAGTACGGTATTGTGCGGTCCCTGGAGGTCCCTAGACCAATTCCAGGAGTAGAAGTGTCTGGAATTGGAAAGGTAGGAAAATTTTAAAGTGCACATCTCCCCAATTTTCTCTTCATCCTATAGTTCCTTCTCATTTACCTGCGATTTTCATCGGCATTTTAGGTATTTGTGGAGTTCGCCACATGCGCCGATTGCCAGAAGGCACAAGCAGCACTCACTGGTCGAAAATTCGCCAATCGAACGGTCGTAACATCTTATTACGATGTAGACCGATATCATCAAAGACAGTTTTGATTCTTGGTTGTTCTGTTCTGTATTGTATCACCATATTGTTTCTGTATTGTTGCTATGCGAGCAAGGTCAGCGTTTGTGTATTATTCCTTCCTTTCATGTTAGTCGTGTTTATGTAATTTGTTGAGGCTATCCTCTGCGTACTGATCTTTTTTCAAAAGTTTGCTGGGAAGTGAGCTACATTTGTCTTCGTGATGTTGTGTTGTATTCTTGAACAATTGTTATTGTATTGCGGTCTATTTTGAAGTTGACGTTACTCATTCACAAATTGTTGTTAAATGCGTAAACTAGTTAAAAGCTTCGCCGCTGCACTTTTGGACTTACACTCCAGTGGAATGATGATTGCAAACACTGTGAGGCTCTCTAGTTACTAAGATGTCTTTGCGTTAGTCAGATCCAGCTCGACGAGAGTTGTGAGTACGCATCGATGTTTGCATAAAACAGCATTTTACGACGTCAGGATAGCAGGAATTATTGCTTTGGCAAAGGGCAGGGTGGGAAAAGATGAAATAGGGCTGGTGGACTTCTTGTTTGAAGCCGAGAATTTTGCTGAAACTAATGTACATTGAGCTCCAAACAGCCGTAGACAAGGTGCGGGAGTGCGGCGCGGTGTTCTCGGGCAGAGACACAGAGGATGCACGCTGGCCTTGGTGTTTCTACCCAAGAACGCCGCGCCGCGGTCTCACGACTTGTCTACGGCCGTTTGGAGTTCACTTTAGGTTGCAGATGTTAAAAGCTTCCTTCTTAACCATCGAAATCACGAACTCAGACATTCAGGCGTTTGTCGCGCAGCCCCACAGCGTTTCTCGCGGTATGACACCTGCGGGACGAACGCAAAAGTAGGCGGGGTTGTCGCGCCAATTCCGCCGTTTGTTGCGCTTTATCCTGCGTGTGGCCTGCCATGATCCTGCCGGTGGGATGACAGGAGCAGGGCAGGTCATCCTGCAGCGCTAGTACTGGCCGCCTTAATAGTGGTGCCTAACAAGCATAAGTAAAGACGTATTAATCCAGAATAAGTTTTATGTTCGATTGCATTGGAACAATTTTTAACCTTCTCATGTAGGATAAAAACACAACGGACCCGTATTGCAACCGATGGCTATAAAATACTACAAAAATGAGTTCCCCGGACGTGTATGCGCTTCCAGAGCCAGCAGTCAGCGAGCTGGACGGTTGTTGCAAGACGGATCTACGCCCGCACCGCACCGGCACGCGACCGCATCCCACGCATCTTGTCTGGCCAGTCGTTACTCTGGGCCACGGTTTCAACCGGGCCTCAGTTGGCCAGAGAAGTCCCGTAGGGCTCGTCTGCTCTCCGCCGCAGCGGAAGCAAGACTAAGTTCCCAAAGCAATCTGCCGACTTATATACACCTCGGCTACCACGTGGCAATGGAGAAAGAAACAGGCTGCAGGAATACCTGCATAAGTCCTACGTCATGCACACTCACAGCAGGTTTTCCTGCTCCTTCAGCAAGTATTCTTGCTTCATCCGCACCTTCAACAAGTATTCCTGCTCCAGCCAGGACTATCTGCCGGAAGCCTGCATCGGCTGAAAATCGCCGGCGCTCCAAACGCCTGAATGTCTGAGTAAATGATTTGAAAACTCTCGAAACTGTAAGATGTGGCCAGTCGGAAGGAAAATATCACTATTTTTGCATGTTCTGCACCAATAGAATGCTCAGGAAACAATTATATCAGTAACACACTTTGAGGTATAGTAGGGCTATAACATAATTCACAGCGACGCTGTCGCTGCAATCGTTCATCATCAACATTTTTTCGGGCAACTGCCTCTACGCCAACGAGCAATTCAACGTAAAATTTGTGTTAGATTGATCACATTTTGTATCCTGTGGTCTTATATCCTGTTCATTGCTAGCTACAGTTTTTTTTGTTTTATCCTTGTTCGTGCTTGTTCATTTGTTTGTTACTGTAGGAATGGATCCCTCAACGAGAAAGAATTGTAGTTTTTGATGGCCTTTCTACAGCACATTAGCATACTCACAACGGAAATGTAATCAGTGCTCAATGACGACTTCTACTGTACAGAGACACAAACAACACAAACATCCGGGATGGAATGCAGTTTTTTCTACTTATGCTATTCAACAACATTATTATGACATATGCAAGTTCGGAAAATAGGAAAGAAAGGAGAAAAATAGCATGAAAGGATTTACTAAGAGAGTGACAAAACATTTCACCATAATTCACATGGCTTCCCAGAAATTAATTCATAGAGAACATATTACTACATGTCCTACTCCTGACCTTGGTCGCGGTCTTCATTCTAGCACACCACAGTCTGCTCCACATTTCAATTCGCAGAGGACGGCTCAAAATGACAATAGCGTACGCGTTGATCGCCATCATGATTAGGAAATATACATCAAACTGGAAATTATACATTCATATCGACATCTATTCGACCGTTAAAGTCATTCTACAACTTACTGAGTTTTTGAAAACTTAGATAAAAACGTGGGAAAAGATAGTAAAGTCAAGGGCTGCACTCAAAAAATTAAGGAAAATTCGCCTTCGAGATTTTCCCATTCTCTGGGGTACTTGACTATGCTGAAGCCACTCTAATGTCAAGAAGGCACTATAAGTGCAAACAGCTACAATTTTGGAGGTGCACAGCTCAAAACCAGTGGAAGGTGTTGGATGAGTGATCTTACTCAACGAAAAGCTCAATTTTTTGCACAACCTTATGCATTTAGTGACGAGGATTGTCAAGGGTAAAGTCTGCTAATCCGTCCACGCACTCTACACAGCTCCTCCTACGGCGTGGCTTTAATTCTGCTAAACAAGTTCCTGTGCTTGCAAGCAGTGTCTCACCTCATAAGTCGTTCTCGACAATTGTAGAGGAGTGAGCTTCCGAGAACAATGACACACGTGAAATGTCTTGGAACCACAGGGAAACGAGTATTCTGAAAGGATGCTTGGCCGAGAATTTCGAAATCCTCGGCCGCCTTTGAGAAATGGGCCCGTAGTAAAGTGTCATGGGTGTAAGATCAGGTGCCTGCACATCTCGTCGCCACATTTCGGGCGATGATCGCACGTGCGACGATCTCCCAGCATTGTGAGATGGGAGATCGTCACCATCCGTGGCAGTGCTGGAAGCATGCATGTGATCTCATCGCCGTGGAGTGCGATGATCGCCAGGTCTTAGTGTCTAGGTAGTGTACGGGTGCGGAGAACGCCGAGTGAAGTGGTAGAGCATCTCACGCGGAGTATGGTGATGGTGTGAAGTTGCGTGAGGTCTTGTGCGCGAATTGCACAGAATGCATCTGACGGAGTCAGGCATGTGGATTCTTCACTCAACAACACAGAACAAGCTAGGATGTGTACGAGTTGTCAGAAGCCTAGAGATGCTTCTGACAAGTCGTGCACATTTTAGCTTGTTGCGATACTCATTTCATGGTGAATTTCATGTAAGGTCCGTTCGATTTGCATGACCGCCTTACCCCTCCTCCACGCGAAGTGCGATCGTCGCCCCGTAGTAAAGTGTCTTGTGCGATGATCGCACAAGACACTTTACTACGGGCCATGATTTCACACCTCACAAGAAATGATCTGTACATAGTTACTATGCTGTTTTTGACATGGTAGCTTGCGTTCGCTACATGCATTGAACACGGACCACTGGTACAAACCACAATCGGTTGGATCCTGTGGAAAGATTTATTGGTCATCTGGTCATCTTGTGTGTCATCACTCCAATATTTGAAACGGCTTGCTTTTATTCCGACTGATACAGATCACAGCAATCCTTTCTTCACGGGTTTAAAAGTAAGTGAATGCTCTTTGTGTTACAAACCGCTGCACTCGCTGTCTGAAGCGAAAACTGCTCAACATGGGTCTCATTATGACTGTCATCTCCGCGCAGAAATGGGAAATACTTCATTTAGTTCGCTGTCAAGGCACAGCAGTGAGAATTGTTTCTATTTGAATGCATCGGGGATGTGATTATGGAATAGCGTTTCGCTGGCTGATCGTCCAACAAAATCATCCTTACCTGGGATTGTATCCATACTACAGCAGGATTTTTGAGATTGAAGGCTATCGACAGATCGTAAAGCGACTGCATTAGATTCACTGGGCAGGTGACAGCAGTAAGAAGAATGAGGTTCTGAACATAAAAATTCATTGGCGCCCGAGTGTTTTGAAGTAATTTTTTTCATTTTCACTTTTGACCTTTGAAATCCCTGCTAGAATTCAAGAGAGCCAAAGTGATCTTTAAAACATTTGTAGGAAGTCTTGAGGCGAAACGCTTGATTATTCGAATAATCGAGTATCGCATAAGCTGCTGTCCGAAGTGCTGGCCGAGTCGAATAATATTCGAATAATTATTTGAACATTCGAATAATCGTTCTTTCAAAATATTCGGATATTCGAAAAAGTTGAACATTCGATATATTCGAAGTTTTCAAATTGTTCGACTATTCGAATACTCGAATATTCGGCGTTTGGAAGATATTCGTTCATTCGAATATTTGAAAATTCGAAAAAATATTCTGAATGCAACACACTGCTGCTGCCAGATCGAGTCTTTTTTTACTAGTTTCTAAATCAGGTTTTGCAAGCTGCGACAGCGATTAAAAAAAACACTCGCCTCTCCTTTCACATAGCGATTGATGGTAAAATTAGGTTTAGCGTCGTTGCTCACCATATTTGCATGCATAGCTCCGACAGGGGTGAGATGGCAGAGGGGGGGGGGGTGGTTGGGGGGTCAAAGTGAAGGTTGTCCATAAGAGCCCGTGGGATCCCAAACGGAATGGTATCACACGTAGTTTTTCGATTCGTGCTGTGTTGAAAAGCCTCGCCTGTGTTTATACTTTTTGCGAGGTGATGGCGTCGCGGCGACGGCTACAACACGGTCGACCCGACAGGTAGCAAAGCCGTCGCGTCACGAGGTTGGGCGATGCCAAAGTTCGCAGATTTGCGTACTCGCAGAGTTACACACGTACTTCGATTGGGCTTAAGCGTCAACGTTTATGCGTTCTTATGGTAAGTCGTCTAGTCCCGCAAGTTTTAGGGCAAAGCATCAAGAAAGCCAAAGAAAGTACACCCTACTCCAGGCTCCGACATCGGCGAGATCATCGCGTCGCGTCTGCTAGCAGGCGCGGCGCGAATCGGGCCCATTGCGTCGTTTTTCAAGAAAAAAGTATAAACAGGTAGCGACGTCGCTTAGCAACGTCGCGAGGGCAAACCCCAACTACCACATCGCGACCATTGTTTGCGCATGCATCCACTGGGGACCCATCGCATCACAGTTTGCTTGGACGCGACGGTCGCGTCGCGCCGAAGTATAAACACTCCTTAAGACAAACGCCCCGCGTAGCTCAGGTGTGCTTGCGAGAGAACGCGCCGCGCCGGCTGAGAGGGTGGCCGACTTTATAGGTTGATGCTTACATTCCATGCAAGTCAGAACTACTTTGTGAGAACTTGTTCTCAAAGGACATTCGCCAGGGAATGTGAACTACTTTTCCAAGACCATTTCATTTGCATAATTCAAGATACACCTGCATGCTCCGTGTACGTTCCAGAATCGATATCGATGCAAAAATTCGCTATGTGTCCGCCATGCACAAAGCGCGCTCAGACATTCGCGCGTTTGAACACCAGGCGAATCTCCGCTGCCTGTTGGGGATGCGGTCGCGGCATGGCGCAAAAATCCGCCTCCTGACAACCGCCGACCCGCCAAGCGCTCGTAGAGGAGGCGCTTACGCGTTCTGTTGACTAATTTCTGGAGCCAATGGTCGCAATGGAGGATGACCTGTCTCGTTCCTGCCATCAATAAGTAAAAAGGTAAAGTAGAGCGGTCGGCGTTGATCAATCCCGTCACGTGGGATGCGCGACGCATTCGACTTTATCTGAGCATCGTAGAGGCATTGAATGCGTATGTGCCCTATACTGGGGCATCCGATGAACCAAGTCAGTGCTTCATCCTCCCAGACTCCTCTGGTACCAATTTACCGACACCGGAGCGATGGATGGCTTGGTTGGCAACGGGCGTGATCGAACGATCGATCGTGTGCGTGCGCAGCGAACCTCTTACTACTACGTCACACGCGCCCATCAATAAGTAAATAAGTGAATAAATAAATAAATAAATAAATAAATAAATAAATAAATAAATAAATAAATAAATAAATAAATAAATAAATAAATAAATAAATAAATAAATAAATAAATAAATAGATAAATAGTTAATAAATAAACATAATTGAATATGTACAGTGAATAAAGATTTCTTAATTTGTACCAATTCTCGCCCGGTTTTCTGGTGTTGTTTCTTTTTCTGTCTTCGAATCGATACAACTGTACAAGTGATTAGTATACCATTAACAATTTCGACGAGAAGCACAGTGAGTGCTCCAATGAATCTGGCCGCCTGAAATTCGCTGCTGTAGAGACGGTGACAGGTTAACTTATACACTTTTCCTGAAAAGAGTCACTAACCAGTGTCTGCTTCTCCCTTCCGATAAACCTCCACCCATCCACTGTGCGCTCGTAAACACATTTTGTCAGAAACCATTCCGTATATGCAACGAATGACAGGACGACAGAAGCAAAATATAAGTAGTTCATTGGCATTTTTGCCCAGAGCTGAAGAAGATGTGTTGAGCTATGAAAAAAATGAGCCTTAAGAATATGGTTCACAATGGTTAGCCAGGAACGTCGTGAGAGAAAAATCACCTTCTGATGAATCATGGGTTTACATGCAGCGGTGTAACGGTTTAGAGTCATCAACACTTCACCGAAAACATGAACTAAGAAATTCGTACCAGTGAAGGCCATCATTAAACGAGTGCCGAGTTCAAATTGGTGTCCTAAAACGTCTTGTAGTAGGAACGCGTTGGGTTGATAAGAAATTGAAGGAAATTTTTTGACAGTTTTTCATCCCTCTTCAGTAAATCCATGAGTTCATCTTTGTAGTTTGTTCCCCGAGTATGTCGTTTTTTTGACAAAGCCTCTAGTATTAGGTGCGTGCAAAAGTTCCGGGGCAGTTGGACCTGATTTTTTGAAATATCATAACTCTGCACATTGTCAACGATTTTCTTCAAATCAAAGAGCGCTGGCATCCCGTGATGTTGTCAACACGGCTCATAGAAAATTCCTTTAGAAGTCTGCAATTTGACACGTTTATACTCGAAAGATCGGCACATATAGTTTTCGAGTAGGGTCTGTTCATCAAAAGTTTTTCAGCGGATGTAAAGTCGTAGAAGCTTGAAAAGGGAAATTTTTATTGGAGACCGGTCTAGAAAGTAACATATGGTAGGTTGGAATTTTGAACCAGAAATGGCTAATTTTCTACACTAAAAAATGCTGGCCTGTATTGTCCTTATATTTGAGATTTCGCCTTGATTTCTACGAGAGGAAATGTGTAATAACATACACCTACTATGCATCCGTTTCTTAAAAATTCGTTGTAAGTGGCTCAGGTTACAGATCAAAAATGAAGAAAGAAGTTTTTCATTAATATAGTGATGGCTTGTAGACTTTTTCGGTGAGTAAATCGAGTCTGGATCCTGGGTTGACCACTTCCTGTTCTTGCACATGACGCATTTTCCACCAACAATAACAATCCATTTAAGAAACGGCTTATTAGAATATCTGTAGATCAGATATTTGTAGACTCGCCGGTGTGGACGTTCGTGTTCTTGGCTCAGCTCTTTCAAAATCCATCTATTCATCTTCCCCTTCTTCCCAATCCAGCAAAAGTGACGCGCAATGGTTGGTCAACTACTCCATAACGTCCTGCTCACTCTGCATTGGGTTCGATTCAACCTGCTCTTTTCGGTTGCCTTTGTGAAAGTTGGATTAGTGCTGCGCTCACGAAACATTTGGCAAGGTCTCATCACCACTGGCATCCATGAAAAACCCACGAGCCTCTGGTATTTTGAAAAGGATACCCTATGCAAACGCAGTACTGATGATATGGGTCGCGTCCTTTACAGATCATCTAGATTTTAATTCATAAAGCAAAAATTCACAAAATCACTGAGCGCATATAACATTAGTTTTATACCTAAAACACAACAGCGCTGGGACACAGATCCGAGCCAAGTGTAGCATGGGTCGCAGATGTCACAGGCTACCAGCATTCATGGAAACCATATCGGAATATTGCAATCAAAAGAAGAGAAACGACGTTAAACGGTGAAGTACCACCGAGTGCCCCGGAGCTTTTGCACGCACCTAATCGTTTGTTCAGCAGCGGGCCTCTTGTGAACAACACAGCAGCTTCAATCACAGAATGGCCTTAGTATGTGTGGCGTAGGGTGCGGTGTCGTGAGAACTACTATTCGACCAGGGCGAAAAATTGCGTAACGCTCTCTTGTGTTTGTCAAGTCGTTTATGAACAGCTTCAACATCATATTTCTTGCCCGCATCCTTTACATACCAAAAAATACACCACCCCTCGCAACTAAAAGATGTTCCCTCCTGTGCAGTAGGTGCATTTCTTTCGACCACATCTATTCTAGACACAGTGAGCCAGCTTTTCAAACTCGGCGGTGATCAAAACATCAGCATTATTGCTGACTCCGACGACTATGACTCGATTTATGTCTCTCGCATTTTACCCACTAACACGAGTTAGATACCAGCGATATATCTCCAGCGTATAAGGAAGAGCGCCAAAATTTAGGTTCTGTTCTCGTGTAACCATTGTTCACCAAATTTGCAGTATTTTCTTTGCCACCTCTTATGAATCTTTATTGCAGTCCATCTCCTTTGTGATTAACACGCATCGAATCACTATTGCTTTTGTATAAAGAGGATGTGCACTGCAAGAGTGTAACATCATGTTTTTGAAAAGAGGCGTCTTCTCCGGAAAATAGCTACTGGACCTAGGCAATTTGGCAAAATTGATTTAGAGCCCAAGAATATAGTGAATAGTGAATCCGGTAGCCTTCGCGTCGGTTTATCGCCTCTTACGGGCACGTCGGTGATCCTCTGATAAACGGAGAGGTCCGTTTCCGGTAGAGTTTCCCAAGCTGAGAAGTGGTTCGACTTTTCCAGGCAACTGGAAGCCTAGCTAAGGGTGAACCGCTGTCAGGATCCTTCATCGTCTTGACAGAATCAGTCGCTAGTTGGCTATCCTCCTACTCTGCGGCAGGGCTGCCTCAGTACGGGGAAAACTTCTACATGTCTGTCCAGCACACTTTCTGCTTCAGTAACCAGCACACCGCCTTTTGCAGTCTCAGACGTAGGACGGTACGGCAACCGGCTAGAGACGATTGAATCACTTCTGAGATCTCAGAGATCTCTGAAATGTGGAAGAATAGCATAACTTGAACCTACACTACTCCTTTTATGTTAAGTGAACACAAGCTGATCCCGGTGCACATGAGACTCGACATTGTGCGAGGCTTTTCTCTTCTATCTACAAGCGACCGACATATAGCAGGTTGAAGTCCGATATAATATGTAGAACATCAATGTAAGAAACCCGATTAAGTTAGCAGGGAGCGTAAGAAGTGCATCCCCTCCCGTGGTAGTACTTACCGAATCCGAGTAAGTAGTCAGCACGTGTCCATTCCAGCGCTACAATCGCCATAATATCAAAAAATCCTTAATATGGAAGTTATACATACAACTGCATCAGTAGGCTGGTGGCTAACAGAGTCAAAGGCGTACCAGTAAAGATGAATGTTCGGAAAAATGTCGAACTAAAAGCTTTTGTATTGGAGAACGCCATCACAAACAGGACATAAGAATAGAAAATAACTGTCGCTACTGATGCTATAAAGAGCGTGTCCACTACTATAAAAGACCAGTCTACCATTTGCCTGAAACAACAGCTCAGAACTGAGGGAGAGCCCAGCCCAGCCTAACAGAGTTATGTAGAGGGTACGAAAATGAATGGACAAAGATGACTCGAGTATGATTCTATTCATAACAATTTTTTCCACCAAAAAAGGTCTAATTAAGTGTGAGAGAATACTATTACATAAAAAGATGTGGACAATGGTACGGCGAAACAGTGCGGGTAATGGTAGGTTGCACCAAAAGTCTTGCACTAGCACTAGCATTTAGCTTTCGATCCAGGATTTCTAGATCTTGAATTGAAATTCCTTGGCGATAGAATGTGGTGGAATGTTCTGCTGCTTCTCAACTATAAAATTGGCAGAAGATCACATCCATTTACATTTATTTAGCCAACCTTACAATACAACGGGTATGTAGACAGAGTTATAGACAACTGATTGACTTTAAGTTTGGGAGGCACTGGCATTGTTATTCACTGGGATGCGCTTAATGTTGATCCCAAAGAAAGAACCAGCGAACTTACGGGCGGAGGTTAGCTGGTGGCACCCCATAAAAACAGCTGTTCAGTGCATTCCGGGGAAAAACAATAAAGATCCAGATACAGCAATCCATCGACAAGGCATCCACACGCGCCAATATCGTGGATAGCTTATTCCACCTTCTTCTGGGCAGTATCCAGTGATTAGTAACCGACTAGGAATTGCCCTTTTTGCTTTTTTCATAGAATTGATCGGAAATCTCTTCTGGGGTGGTAGTAAACCTACCGATTAACGATTAATGTTAATTGAAAACTAACTCCCACCTAAGGAGGAACTCCGGGACTGGTAATGTAAACTTTATTGTGTGGTTCTGTAAGTATGGCGGATGACTACCAGGACGAAGCCGGGACCACACTTACAGGTAAACTCACAGTTCGAAACCGAAATTTTCCCCTAAATTGGGGAAATACAATAGATGTCTTCTGGTTAATAATTTTGCCTTTAGAACGTGCAAGTGGTTGCAGCAATTACCACCAGCTTTTCTGTGTCTCGAAAACTCGAATCGTTTTAAACGGGAACTACGGAGAGTAGATATACTGCAGTTACTTGAGCTCTCTGATGTAAAGTAACTTTTTCAGAATCGTTTGGTATTGTTAGCATGTCTCTATCGTCAATCTTAGCAGATAGACTAACAATCTGTGATTCCTCGGTCTCCAAAATGTCATTAATGTTGCTGTTTATTTGGACGGTGTTCTGATGGGGCTCAACAGCTCTCAAGATGCTTTGCTCTGTAGATTAGCGCCGCTTCTACGTGAGGAAGGTACGTGATAGTAGTGCTGTGTTGTGTCCGACTCGTTTTCGCTCAGTAGGTTCATGGCGAGTAAAGGTTTTCACTCAGCAGGCCGGATGAGCGGGGTCAGCCAGTATACCCGTTTCCGAACTTCCGGTCCTGCTCCTATGACTCTGTTAGAATGAGAATGAGGGCATTCTGCTGGCTGATGTGACTGGCTACCTCCAAAGCTATTGTGCCTGTCCTGATAGTCCATCATGTGTGGCTTCTTCTACACTACCGGTGCTACCTTCCTGCCTTTTATGGCGTCTAGTTGCTGAATTATGTTCAATCTACAATCCCTTAATTATTCGACCTGGTCGACCCTACCACAGCATCGTATGTCTGCTTGTTGTCATTCATACTCTCCACGTATAGTTAATCTTAGCGTGGTCGTGCTTTTGTTTATTTTGTGTTTGCTGTTGTGTTTGTTTTATTTATATTACTACCTCCCTCGTACACCTAGCCATGTTATAGCGCGCCTACAGGCGTATTAAATAAATAAATAAATAAATAAATAAATAAACCGAACTGTGAGTTCTTTGTCACGCCAACGTTGCTGAAAGTATAAAACGACGAGGACACGACGAGGGCAATAGCGTGCGGTGGCCTATGAAGGGGTGGCCTCTAGTTTTGTTCGCAAAAGCGGAGGGCTCGAAAAGACCCCAAATAAAAAGGTCAAGTTCATTAGTGGTTAACTTATACATGAGGGTTAGGTCAGCAATAAGTCTGCGATCTTTGAGGGAAAGTGCGCCTAATTTCTTAATACGGGAGCTGTAAGGAGTTCTCAACATCATACGTACGGTAGGGGTGAGACAGAGGTCAAAAAAGTGAAGGTTGTCTGGGCCGAAAAGTGAAGGTTGTTGCGCAACCAAAGCTTTGATGGTGCTGAGGAAGGGCTCACCAAAATGAACGATGACATATACCAGAAAAACGTTTCAGCTCCACCTTGTCAAGAGTCTTCGATCCAGGAACCTGATCGAACACACACAAATTATCTCAACTACATATAACAACACGTTGTTTGCTTGAGATCATTTCTCTAAGTTTTTCCTCTGCTTCTGAATTTCCAGCAACACATTTAATAGAAATATCGTGCTGGAGACGCAGACAGTGACCTCGTCGTTTCACGAAAAAGTCCTCGAGAGGACTTTTTGCTCATGGTTCTGCTCAAGCGAGCGTATACTAGCTCCCTTTCGGTGGAGGCGCGGTTCCGGGCACATCCAGCTGATCGATGTTCCACCGTTCCGATCACCTCCCACCGGAGATTCATCGAGGACACCAATTTCCTGGCTGATGATTTTGACTGCTAAGCCTCACACGTTCCCAGATGGAATCCCACTTATTTTTTGGGCACGGAAATGTATTCTTGAGCTTAACATATCAAAGTTAATTCATGCGGAACGAGATTCACTGACCGTTTGGGTTATAAAGGCCACATAAATTCCGTTAGTCGTGGAGTCCCTAGTGCAGAGGTATGCCGACTTACTTTGAGGTGTTATTGGTTGAGGGTTCGAAACCCCTGATGGGTAGAAGGTTTTGCTAAAGCCTCATCATCCAAGGATCAAGGCTGTCAGTTACCTCGTAGCTTGTTCACGGTTGCAAATCAAAGCTGACAGTTGAGTACGGCCTACGACTCATCGATTCTTCGTCGTTTCAAGAGGTTTACTACCACCCCTGATCTTTTCGAGAACGAAAAAGGAAAGCCTGGATAAGTCTGCTTTTAATCTCGGAAATCCCTGCAACTAATGGTTGGGAATTTTCGAACATTTTGGCAAGGACGTGCTTTTGAATAAACGATGCGGTTTGAAGGGGTAGTATAGCCCGCTGAAGTATGAAGTGCATGTATGACGGTGGAACGGAAAAAAAAGGGCGTGGTCCACACACGAAAGCAGCAATTTCGCACACGGAAGCCATCTCGTAGTTCCGTTACTGTTGAAGTAACAATCGTGCATGCCTCGGCCAAAACAGACATCTCTGTTTATCCCATAGTTTGCAGGTTTTCGATTGCTACGATTTCAAAGTGCACAATGGATAACGATATTGCATTTGTAGCTGGGGTTTACCTAGAAATACAGCAGTTGGAAATCAACTAGTGCAGTAGCAAAACAACATTTCAGGAATCAGAGTTAGTGCATGGATACTTCATAGCTGGAATTGGAGTAGCAGAGATAGGACACTGTATTACTACTGCTTCACCCTCTTCAGAATGCAAAATTAACAAATTTTGATTTACAAATGTGAAATTTACAAATGACTTGCAAGTCTGCAAATAGTAAAAATTGTCAACTGTGTCATGATGTAAAGAGTGGATGTGAAGGCTGACCAACGTAACACCTCCTGCTTTTCGACCCTAAAACTTACGAAATCTGCCTGAACATGGTCGAAGGCTAGATGCTTCATAATTCATTCGCTCTGCTGCTATAGAGTCCTGTTTGTCCAAAGTCAATCTTGAGCCGCGCAATACGTACGAGGAAAAATCGCGTAGATCTGAGTCCGTATTTAACACACTTTAACCAGTCGGATAAGCGCGCTCTACCAGATGCGTTGAAGGTAATTTACACTAGATGTCTGCGACTGACGCGCGTGTGCCTACATGAAGAACAATAGGGTCAGTCGCATTGCAGCCGCAGCTAAGACGCATTCGTTTGCGGCGTGGTGAGACAGTCGCGGCGGTCGCGCGGAATCTACGTCTGAGCTTCGCAAAAGTATGGCAAGGTACAAGAAAACAATCTGATGATTTCATGACTTCGGTGTGAGGTGTTCCTGGAGAAACAAAAACTATTGCGACGTTACCCTGTGAACCCGGTAGTTTTTTTTTCAGACCAATGCTCTCACTACGTAAAGGACAGAGAAGGTTGAGTAAAAGAACCAATAGTCGGTGTATTATTAGCCTTGAGATATGACGCCTTTACTGCTGACCACGAAAACTCGTCCACAAACTTTCTTCACAGCATTTTCACTGCGTTCATCACGCGAAGCATCCAGTATAAATTGAACTTTCATATAAAAAGCATATCATCGGATGTATGAGCGCACTCGTCTCACTGTGGGTTATCCTTATCCGGTGAACATCCAAACGATAGCGATCCATAATCTACAGAAAGCGTCATTCACGTTTCCGTTCCTCTTAGTGTTGGCAGCGCCACATCACTTGTTAACCCTCGTTGATACATGGTAACACAAACGTTGGTCCTATACTGGTCAACGCGAATAAATGTGGGTTATTGAGTGGTGCCAATATTGCCGATATTGAGTGAGGCGTTGCCAATATTGAGAGGAGGGCAATCGTAATTGACGCTCCCTGTACTACATCTTCATTTTGGGTACTCTCACATCAAGGCACCGCAACTGAGCCGAGAAGTGAGCAGATATAGAGTGTCCCCAGATTTAGCCAATTCGAGATGGATTGAAATGAACCGGCGATATAAGAGGTAACGATTATATAATAGTAACGATAGGTATGGACTGCCACGTTACATCGCCTTGGATCGCTTTCAAACGGAGCTAATCGCTTCCCCATCGCCTGCACATAATTCTCAGGGATGTGCCCAGAATGGACTTCACAGTGATTGTCATTCTTCTTCCATCTAGGATCTCCTTATCTGCATTATCCATGTGGAGGCCAGCGGCGGTTTGGTGATCGCCCTATAGATGAACTTTTTAATAGATGGAAGAGTGGGTAAAAATCAGTTTGAATAGAAAGGTATCCTCTGCTATATTCCTTTCACGTTCATATATATTGGATATGCTTCCTGAATCAACACTCACGTTCTTTTAATTTTCCTCTCTGATGATTTATTCGCTACGTGTTATGTGAAGCGGATATACTACTACTACGCGTATAGAAGGAGAGGAAGGCGAGACTTTGAACGATGTTGTTAGAAAATAGTATCAAGTTAGAATAACTGGTAGGGAATAAAGGTTGAAAAGGATAAAGTGGTCGGCGTTGATCAATCCCGTCACGTGGGATGCGCCACGCATTCGACTTCATCTGAGCATGATCAGATAGGGAATATTCACAAAATAATGTCAAAAATTAAGAAAACTTGTTCTTTCGTTCCTATTCCATAAAACAAGTCTGAGAAATTCGTCTTCCTATCCTCGCAATAACCAATCACAATCTTAGAGCAGTTTAATTGATGCCACAAATCACTCATATTTACTTCCTTTTCAGAAAAAGCAATTGAGGTAAATAGGAAAGGCCCTGTTGCTAGGCACATTAATTAATTCAAAAGGGGCGTTGGGCTTGGGGATTGGATAACCCTTCATAAAGCCCACCACAAGCCATCGAGCTTACCAATTGCAGCTCAGCCTAGAGCTAACGCAGTCTGCTCACCACCACACCAACATATTTCATTTCCTACGAATCCCATTTGTAGAAGTCATCACGAAATGTGGACATCTCGGATCAGTGTTGTGTGGCTAATCGCAATACTTGGTTGGAGGCAGGTGAGGTGGACACCTATTTCAACGAATTACAGGGAACTTCAAAAGTTTTGACCCTTGCGTACTCGACTCACAACCTGCCTGGACAGGTAAGAATAGGAAACAGGAGGCTCAGATGAGCATGAGATGGGGAAGTCAGTGCAATATCTAAATGCCGAGACAATTTTCGACTTCCGCGACTGCCTAGCCGTAAGCGGTGGCCATGAGCTGGTGGCCTCAACGATTGAGGTTTCCTGTACACGTAGCAATGTAAAAAAAGAACGAAGCAGGTGTAGGACTCGTGGAATATCAAGGCAAAGCGGGGTTTTAAGGTTGGATTTCCATTTCCCTCGAGCGGCAGTGACAGGTGTTCTTCGAGCAAAAATTCTTTTTTCTGTTGTGCGATGATAATTGGAACACCCCCATTTGTTCCGCAAACTTTCAGCTTGCACCAGCATGGACGTGTTTCTTTGTGAAGATCAGTCGCAGCTACAACGCCGCTAAGATGAGCGCCCATGACGGAGCAACACAGGACAACTGTTTTCGACTGTGCTATGACGAATCGGAGTGCATTATTATCGTTTACAGAAAATCGGAAAGCAATGTATGTTACCTTATCGAATTCTGCTCTGACTTCTGGGAGATGTCAAACTGACTTCCATGCTACGGCAGCAGCTAATTACAGGGTGGACCAAAAATGCGGAGACAAGGGGGCGATGCGCGTTTTTCGACTTATCTCGAAATTTGGCTTTTTGCATCCGATCTTTCGCTGTTCATTTGTTGACTCGCAGAGCTTCCTCCAAAACAATACCAAGCACTGCGAGTTTTAGGAGCAGCTAGGCTGTCAGTCAAGATTTTTTCTGCACCCAATAACATTTTCGTGTATTCTAGGCGCGCATGTAATACCAACCTGTAAAAATTTGCAAAAGGGTCACTAACCAGTACATCGAAGAGTACAAGACCTGGGTAACAGAAAATCATCAAACTGATTGCGAAAGAGCACCTACCATGGTTATGAGATCCAAGATTTAGTGCGAATACGCCGATGCATGGCAGGATTTGAACGCGCTTATCAAATCGAATCACCATCATTAACCGTATAATGGGAGAAATTAGCCTTAGAACACCAAGATTGGAGGTTTGTGGGCCCAGTAAGTTCGACTCCCTTATCTAACCACTAAAAAAGAACCGAAAAGAGCTTTTAAAGACATTCTCACCCTTTTTTGCGCAAGAAGTCATGTCCACTTCCTTATAACTCCTATAGAAACCATTCATTCGCGTAAGTTCCTCAGTATGGCATTCATTTAATGACAAGAACTAATTTTGCTCTCATGAAATCGTTTAATCCCAAGAGCAAGTGCTCCTAGAAGTGTGGCATTATATGGGAAAAGGGCATTTCGGCGCCACAGCAAGTGACTAGTTCGAGTTCTTTACGTCTTTTCTTGAGGGTGGTAGGAGAATCCGTGGGATGTGGTAGTGGATTTCGTTCAATGCTGAGTGGAAAACACTGCTTTGGAAACTGAACTGCCAAGTTGCTTTCTGACGGTAGATATGAATCGTTTGGCGTGTCTCCGTATTTTTGGACTACCCTGTATACATCAACGTGCAGCAAGAATAAAGCTCGTAGTAGGCTCAATTCGAAGCTTAGTTTCTTTTCAAATCACCACCCATCCCCCCCCCCATCTCATTTCCTGCCATCGTTCCTCGCTTGTTGGTCAAGCTTACCTCTTGTTGGCAGCAACTGAGGAGATGGCAGCAGTTGAGGGGAGCACAAGTGGGGATATGACTATAGACTTTAAGGTCGACGTTTCAAGCTGTTCAGACAGCGCTCGTGCTTCAAAGCTGCGATACCCGAATTGACTTTGTTGAAAATGAACGATCAGAACGCAGATTTGTCTTCATTTCGTTCCAGTGCGATAACTCACCGCAACGTGGCAACATTTCCACCTCACTTTGCAAGCGTTTGCTCATCTCAGGATTCGAACCTACCTCTTTGAAGAAGCTGAGATTCTAAGTCCGGTCCGGCGCCTTATCCATTCGGCCATACGTGACGATGGAAGTGGTGGTTCCCACAGCGATGATGTTCGAATCAGCACTATTGCGGGTCCACCGCGGGCATGTGCGGATCCACCATGGGCATGGGGGGGCACAGCGCGGGAGTGACGTCACTCCCGGTTCCCCACCGCGGGCATGTGCGGACTTATCGCGGGCAACAGCGGATTCACCGCTGTTCAGCCCCGTACCGTGGGTCCACCGCGGGCAGAAAGTTCGGAGTGTGATCCTATCACTTCTCATACTTCCCTAATCGGTTAAGCGATGAGCTTTAGAGGTTCCACGGATTCTTCTCGACTGTTAATCTCCGGTTTACAGCGCCTGATCTCTTTCGGTTCCATAATCTTTCTTTTTAGCGGTCTTTCAAGGTGACGATGCGACACTTTGATTTCAAAGTTTGGAACAGGGTCTCTTGTGTTGAAAATGCTGAAAACTACAATAAACATACAGTGGCGGTCAATTATTCCTGCATCACTGGATACCGCGTTACAGCACCTACGAATAATTATGAGTAATGTGGCGCAGCATAGCACACGACCTATTCTGTGATACAAAGATGATTATCCGCCACTGTAAAGACAGCAGTTATGATGTCTTATGAGTGAATAGTCGCTCATCAACCTGGGAGAAAAGCTGAAGAGAGAAAATAGAGCACCTGCTGGATGATAGGTCCTACCATAGTAGGTAGATAGGGCGGAAGTCATGGTGAAATTCTCATTTAGGGATCATGCCATATCTACAGGAAAGGGGGCTTGCAACAGCTACCTGAAGGAGAGGCATATGAGCTTCGAAGAGATGAAGAGAAGAATTGCGAACGAAGAGTGACCATGAATGTTCCACGGTATCCTACGTTCCAAAACTGTATAGATCAACTTCTCACCATTATTTTCCGCTTTTTTTTTTGGAACAAAGAAAAATCGTTGGGTGGATAAACGTAGACGCTTTCTGAATTTATTTATTCCTAATTGTAGTCTTGGTGTATTTCACAGTTTGAGCCATTCTCTTTGGTGACCATTCCAGACCCTAAAGATACGTGAGAGGATTTGCGTTCAACAAGAGGATATGAAAGCATTTTTCAGAACAACGCAGAAGGCTGCAACGACATGATTAAATGTACAGCACTCTTCGACATCTGATTCAGGTGACGTTAATAAATGTTTATGTCATGCAACAGGCGAAAAGGGCGGGACAAGGCGCTATCCACATGAGTTCGAGATCAGTTCCCTATAAGAAATGAACTGTAGTTTCTGTGTTGTCTTTGACACGCTAACACTTGTTCGCTACGCGCGTTAAATATTTACTTATGTTAGAAACCGCAATCGGTTGGACCCCCGTAAAAGGATAAAGGATAAAGTGGTCGGCGTTAATCAATCCCGTCACGTGGAAGGAGCCACGTATTCGACTTCATCTGCGCATCGTATGGCGTTAAAGGCGTATGTGCACTATACAGTGACTTGCGGAGGGTATCCGATAAGCCAAGTCAGTGCTTCATCCTTCCCGACTCTTCTGGTACCAATTCACCAACCGCGGAGAGATGGATGGCTTGGTTGGTCACGAGCGCGATCGAACCATTGACCGTGTGCGTTGGCAGCGAGCCTCTCACCACTGCGCCACACGCGCACTGGACCCCCGTAGGAAGCTTTGTTGGCCATTTCGGAGCATTTCACTCATATCACTACAATCAGCGTGTCGAGCTGGTTCCAAATCTTTTGGCATATCAGAATCGAAATGAGGTGACACACTGCTGAGGATAGACAGAATGGTCGGTTAGGCAGAACCTTCGATTGACGATGATGTGGTCATTTCCATTATGGTACTCTCCACCAGATGACTCACACGTCCAACGAAGGGAGATTGGCTTCATTGGCTTCTGAAATTGCGAGTGAATGGCGTTTGTCATCACGATGAACTCAGAAAGTCTCTCTCTTTGTGTTCGTTCCACTGTAAGCCGTGGGTACCGATGTTAAGTTCCTCATGCGTTCTTCTTGCGCCAATCCACGCCAACCAATTGGCGTTGAAGTCGCCAGCGATGACTTTATAGGAAGTGTGTTCCGCCCTGTAGAACTTCTCCAAGTCCATATAGAAGGCTTCGATCCCATCTTCGTAGTAGCGGGATATTGGAGCGTATGCGACGAAGGCTGATATAGAGTGTATATAAGCCTACTACCGGGTGGGAGAGCCTCAGTTTAGTCTCCGCTTAGGTCGAGACTAGCCGAGCCATACAGGACCTGTCTGCCCGGCTTAGGCCCGGTGAGAACCGTGGCCTAGCTAATAGTCAGATAAGATCACCTTGATCACCTTGACTCCCGTTGATCGTCGGGTAAACCGAGCGGGCGCCAGCAATCCTTCCATTTGTCCCTCTCACGTGCCAGGGTGGTCCAATGCGTTCTGTCCGTTCGAGAGACACGAAGAGCATCATATCGTTCTTTGAAGGACTTCGTGAAGAAGTCTGACCATCGGGTCGGTGGTCTTCCTGTCGTGCGCTTTACGTTCCGCGGAGTCCAGTCGCTGACGGCTCTCGTCCAACGGTGGTCGTTTAGGCGCATCACGTGTCCGGCCCACCTGATCTTACTCGACTTGGCGTACACGGCAGCGTCCCTGATCTTCGACTGTTGACGAAGGGTGGAACTCCGTATTCCCGCTCTCACTTGCGTGAG